>QCXZ01000086.1:18797929-18817815 GCA_025024175.1 Rhyzopertha dominica | reverse complement strand
AAATATACTACTTTCGAAACCAGCAATCTCCTTATAATCATTATACAGGCAAAAATAATTCAAACTAATGATTAGCTTTTGTACGCAACTAGTGATTTATTTGAACACTTATAAACAGCAAGGGAAGTAACCGATGACCAATGGCAATTAAAAAACTGATGACTTCTCTCAAACAAGACATTCATAATGGGATTTGTGGCCAATTGTCAGTTAAAAGTTGTTATTACGAGTGTACGATCCAAAACAGCACAGCCTGTATTTGTGATTTAGTATTTATATAAGTAGGTTGGTGAATGGTCTGAAATTTATGACGGGTAGGTAACGCTTTGCAACTTGTTTGCGGAGAGCTCCTAGGGATAAATGAATTAAATGTTCCTAATTCATTAGCTGTAATAGTCGCATTGTTCAATTTTTTTAAATACAATTTTGCATACGACCTTCCCAATGTGCTACCAAGGGGCCCAACTTTTTAAATTTTTAATATCACCATTTTTTTCTTTTTAATTTGTTACAAAGTTAATAGTAAAAAATTTCGTAAAATAAAAAATTGGGCCCCTTCAGAACATTAAAGCCTTTCATTAAAAAATGATTTAAAAATTCTTGATACTTTTGAAGATATTCGTTGTCAAGTTTACATTGTGAATCCCATAAGCAAAATACGAGCGTGATCTTAACTATGATGTGTAAGAGAAACCTGACAAATAAGGTTTTACGTACACTATTAAAAATAGAAGGTGTTGACGAGACAGCAAATCTTGACATTGAAGAAAACTTGTCGGAGGCTTCGGAAAATATAGGTAAAGGTTTTTTCAAATTATTTTATTATAATCAGTCTGATCATGAGAACGCTTTTAAAAATTAATTAGTATTTAAATATTCGGAAGGTAAATATAAAAGTTTAACAGTAGATAACGCAAATGGAGCATATTATGTCCATACAATTTTTTACAAATCATGTGAGATAAGGAAAGACCACGAGAGTATTGGGAATACAGTTGTTAACGTATATAAGAGAGGACCTGTTATTTGAAAGACTTATTAAATTTCCTTCACCAACCAGCGAAAAAATCAAAATGTAAAATGACAACTTGTCAGAAATTATAAGACCTCAAAAAAGAAAGTGAAAAGAGCGAAGAAAGTAAAGACTGATCATACCAAAGATAGAGACAGGCGAATCTCGAAGATAAACGGGCGGAATTCAAATGTCACAGACGAGAAGAAAACACGGAAATGGAGAATTCGCCCCAGTTTTTCGAAGTCGCCGAAAGAATCGCCAGACTATAAGATCAATCTGCAACGGCAGTCGCTTTTTCATTGCACGAATTGAAATAATAAGAATAACATCACTTCAAGCATCTGAAATTCTACAACTAATCTTACTTACAATAGAAGTGTGCCTTTTAATCTTACTTCATATGTAATTTAACATTACTGTAGAGTGTAGACCAAAAAACCATTAAGCAGAATAGAATGGCATATAGCTATTTTTTCATTCGATAAGCTTTCAGCAATTTACTTTGAAGTTATAACTGTTTGATATAATTGATATAGTCTCTCGTCGTATACTTAGTTTATGCAGGAAAACTAAGTTAAGCTTCTTGTAATGAATCTTTACCTTTGTTTTTAAGGTCCTGTATTATGTTAAGCTTCCTTAAAGCATATCTTAAGAAGTTGTTTTCATTTCCATAAATATCTATTTTTGCTTTACGAGCCTCATTCAGAATTGAATACTAAGATAAACAAACTTGCTGTAGTTAACAATTTTCTTGTAAAACTTACTATTAGTTTATCTAAGTTCTCCTACCATGGTGGTATGGTTTTATCGTTTCATCCATAATAAAGTTAGGATTACTTTTGAGTCATATAGGTGTTTAAAGTTCTTCATGAAATCACTGCATTTAGTTTTATGTTGGACAAGCGGACAGGTCAGGTCGCTTTTAATTATAAGTAATGTGCATTAAAAATATTTTAAAAGTATACAAATATTTATATTTTTTTGTTACATACAATACTAAATTATTTATGTAATCGTTATTGCTCCATAGTTACATGCAACAAAAGAATTTCGCCCGAGAAACTGATAATGGAAAACGGCTATATGAATGCCGAATTTTAAAATTATCCCACACGTATGGCGAATGCATTAGAATTATTAGGATTATAGGATGCTTAGCTGCTTTTATAATTCTTTTCCCCTGCCAGCAATGGCTTAAGGAGCTTAGGCGGATTAAAACAATATTTCTGCAGTATTATTCGTCTGATTAGAATAGAATGTTTGCGAATATTTATTTTAACATCCTTGAAAATCAATCGTGAAGCGCTGTTTTGGAGGTGCTTAACAAGATATTTATGGGGCCAGCCGTAGCTCATTCCTAGATGGAGGATTATTTGGAAACAGATACACTCATACTTTCATGGGAAATAGAAACATATATCTGGCATCACAGTGTATCAGTTATATTGTTCGCACGCATTACGCATTTATTGTATTTCAATGAGTCGTATTATTCCACTTTCTGATTTAATTCTTTACATAACACAATACGTCTGTTACAAATCGTCGGGTCAGTGCTTGTTTGTGCCATACCACATTTTATCAGTTTTGGGTTAGCGTCATTCAGCAAGTGCCGGCAACCCTCTCTACACCCTAACATAGTCCTGTTTGTTGAAACAGGTATTATTCTTTGATTGTACGATTGTAATTTTGTGACATATGCATTTTTTTAGAATAAGTTGGTGCTTAAGTGTTCCATATGCGCTAACCAATCAGAAGCTTATATAAAGTCACCCTTTCTAGTGCTTATGTGTTCCATATGATCAGTTGAGGTTATGTCGTTTGTTGTTGCATGCATTGTTGTGCAAGGTATCGTTTTTTGTGTATTTGCATATATATTTGATCTGTGGTTTGCATTATTCTAGTGTAAAAAGGTAAGTCAGTAATCTTTTAAAATTATTAAAGTTAAGTATCTAATAAGTCCTTACGTTTTTCATCTTATTATTGTTAATTATCAGCTCAGTCAAGTTTGTGTTTATTTAAATAAATAAAGCCTGTTATTAAATGGCCAATACCTTAAAAAGTAAAAGCAATCTTTATGTTTTATCTAGGGCAATATAGTAATTAATTTGGTAATGTTATACGCTTTAATTAGTATATAATATAATTTTAATATTACAGACTAAATACGGATAAAAGGCGAACTGATGAGGTGAAGAAGAATCTATTTGGTCATGTTTCTGAGGTTTAGAACCACAAGTTGACAATGTTTCAATATGCAATTCCTCTCCTCCTCCTGATTTGCCTCCGGAAGTCCAAAAGATTTTTGATAATGATGACTCGCTATGGGATTCAGATTATCGTCTAGAATCGCCCGAGTCTAACAGTGACTCCAGTTCAAATTCATGGTGCACAGATAAACAGACTGAATAGACAGTGCTTTCAGAAAATGTAGAAGAGAATACAAAAGAACCAGAAAATAAAGGACTTGACGATGGCCAGCTCCGTGATGGAAAATCAGTTAAGAAAACAAGGAAACGATTAAGGCATCCAGAAAATTGGAGTAGAAATGTAAAGAAAACTAAGCGGGAGCATGGACTAGAATATAAAGATGAAAAAGGAAGAACGCATGTTCCCCGGCAGTGCCAATCTAAATGTTTAAAACAATGTACTTTAATACGGCAGAAAGAGAAATAATATTTAAAAATTTTTGTAGACTAAGTGATGACAAAAAAGGTACTTTTTATTCAAAATTTATAAAAAAGTGTTCACCAAAACGAAGGTACGTAAAAACAGAAAATGTGGCTGATTATCAAAAGCAAAACTCTTTTCAATATTATTTTGAACTGTCAAATAAGCAGATTAGAGTATGTAGGAATTTTTTCCTGACCACTATAAACATCAGTAAACAAAGAATTTACTATTTCTTTAAAAAAAATATCTTAACAATTCTGGTGTAGCCCGGACTCAGAAAGGAAAATATGTAAACAAAACATTACCTGCAGACGCTATAGATGGGGTTAGAAAGCACATCGAGTCCTTTCCTCACATAGAGTCTCATTATTGTCGAGCAGACAGGGTTAGATTGTATTTGGATCCGTGCCTATCAATTGAACAAATGTATCGTCTTTATCTTGAGAGTGACTTTAGTGGAAACAATCCAGTCAAGTCACATAAATACAGGGAGATATTCACATAATTTTGGATTTTTACTACCTAAAAAGGATAGATGTGATACTTGCGAAAAATACAAAATTACTGAAAACAAAACTGAAGAGGCTAATAGACAATTTGATTTACATGTAAAAAATAAAACTGAAGGAAAGCTAGAAAGAGACGTTGACAGGAAAACATATAAAGTTGGTCAGTCTACAGCGGTGTTGTGTTTTGACTTGTAAAATGTTTTTGCATTACCTAAAGCTGAAATATCAAACTTTTTTTATAAAAAAAAAATTTCAGCCTACAACTTAACAGTTCATTGCTCTGCCGATAAAACTACATACTGTGCTTTATGGCACGAAGCCATTTCTGGTCGCAATGGCAATCACATTGCCAGTGCCCTTGTGACACTTTTGACTCGAATTTCAAATGAAAATAGTAACATTGATAAGTTTATATTCAGATTCCTGTGTTCCCCAAAATAAAAATTCACACATGGCGCTGGCTATTCAATATTTTCTACATATTAATAAGCGTATAACTTCAATTGAACAAAAATTCTCTGAACCTGGACATAGTTTGGTACAAGAGATCGATTCGGTTCATAGTAAAATTGAAAGATATCTAAAATTCAGAGAAATCTATAGTCCTGTTTCACTCTTAAGACAACTTAACGGGGTGTACTACAAATGTTACGAAGCAGAATTCCGTTAGATGGCGCTCGGGTATATTTCCAATCAATTGTCCGTTTATGATGGTTAGCAACCGCCCCAAAGATAATTTATTGCTTTATTGCTCTAGGAGAACATCTGCGGGTGTATCCTTACGTTCTCGCCTAGAAATATATTTTCTAGAGCTAAGCGTTCAGCAGGGCTTCGGCATACGGGCTAACCTAGCAAATGTAATGAACATTCGTGAGATATTAACCCATAGGCATGTACATAATTTTTTAACGTCAATTATTAGTCAATAGTACTATAAGCTTGAGTTTTTTTTACAAGTTTCACCAGTTCGCAATGTATGTGTACTTGCACGGAAACAAAACCGAAGAAGTAAATGAATATCTGCGCGCGGACTTATGGGAACTTAATCTATTTGCCATAATTCTCTACATTTTTGTTCCCAGAAAATAGATTTCTGTTGACGCTCAATTAATTTCTGTACTGCTAATAAAATATATACTTAATTAACAGTGAGAACTTTTTCTCGAGAGCTTAGTGTAGCTCCCAAATGCCTAAAAGAGATTTCTGGATATTCACAGTTTCATTAGATAATCTTTGGATTGAAAGGTAACAAAACTATACAAATATGCCGCATATTTGTTTGGATATAAAGTATTGTACGCTATGAAATAAACACTTGTTTACTGTCTTTTTATCATTAAAAGAAGATACGAATACTTAAATGCAGCTTTACACTGAAATGGTTCAATAAAACATATTTAAAAATTAAGCATGACTTCGCATAGGTAATATACTATTCTAAAAATATACCGGGTGATGAAAAAGTATGGAAACCGCTAAATATCTTGGAAACTACGTGTTACAAAAAATGTTTCAACCAAAAGTTATTGTGGTGTCAAATGATATATCTTTTAACTTATAAGTTTGGCCCTGAGTTGCGCCATTGAAGTTAGGTCATTGTTACAACGAATTTTTTAATAGGAAGCCCTATTTTTATAGCATATATTCTTGTAACTTATTTCAAAAGCTTTCTAAAACAGTAAAAGAACTCATATTTTTCTTCAAACTTTCATAAGATATAGACCTTTGAAGTTCATGTTGCCACTGGCATTCGCATTACCTAAGATGTACCGCATGGAAAACATCATGACATATACTGGCAGTTTATCTCGAAGGCTTTCCTAAACATTACTCAAAATTGTTTAAGCTATGGACCTTGTTATGATGCCATCTGCATATCAGCATCATAGCCTAAAAAGATTCATAAAATATCACTTTCTTTGTGTTTTCGAAAACTCCCAAGATAAGCTTTATTTAAAAAATAGGGTCAAACTTATAAGCTGAAAAGATAGATATTTTAATGAACTATAATGTTTGCCTGAACCATTTTTACAGCGGGTAATTTAGAGGTTTCCATACTTTTTCCTCACCCGGTATACGTAAATATAGAAATGACAAATTGGTTAAGGCTTTCGCGGCCAGGTAATGAGCTGTGGTCCTGATTCGGGTCTAAAGGGCGACGTCGATTGGAATTGCGTCCTAACGTTTCGCTAGCTAAATTATTTGGAAATTTTAGAAATTGAAAAATTATTAGCGAACAAAATTTTACTATTTTAAACCATTCTTGTAATTTCAATTGTCCTGTTGTAAGTTATTTATTTGATCTAAATTAATACGTTAGTGTTGCTGGCATGTAGGTTGCTTTTGATTTGTGGTCAAGTTTGCTTGTTTCTATATTTTTTACTTTGTCAAACTATTTGTAAAAGTTCCTTTTTTCTTTATTTATACCTTTTGATTGTACTAACGATGGCTACCTTGTAGCCGAAAGCGCCCTGCAATAAAAGAATAAAGTGGATTGCACTTAAAGTATAATTTCCTTAAAGAAGAATTAATTAATTATAATTCCACTTGGAGAATATTGATCAGTTTTCAATGTTTAAATCTAAGCGAAATAACGGTACGATTAGTGTGGGTTCCCCTTTACACTTCAAATTAGCATTGATAAATGTACAAATATACCTGTTGGTGTTTTATTACAGTAAGAGGCTACCCCGGATTACCATAATAGGTATACTAAGTCCCAATTTTCTTGGTAATGTAGACAATACCTAAAAGAATTACAGCTGTCTGTAGTATCAGATTATTGGTCATATAAACTTCAGAAATTCCTAGTGAACGAGCAAACATAATTCTTTCCCTGCATTTCATGTTTATACTGAGTGATTCACTAAAAGTACGAAGCGGCTGTATCTTGAAAACCCCTTACACTATTGCCGTGCGGATTTTTTTTTATACAAACGTGTGTACCATCAGAGAAATTAACCGAACTTATTTTGAGGTCCCTAAGATTCTCGCTGGGGGGCATATTTGATAGCACGTCACAAATAAACGCAAATAGATCCAACATTTGCCAATAAAATGCACGTATAAAATAGAACTTTTAGTACCTCTGTCTACCTAATAAATTAGAGAATTAGTTGCTAGCTTATGTGTTATGTATGTACTAATTTGCCAATAACTTCAAACCAAGAAAAGACTTCAACCTCCGGTTTTTACTACAGTTTTTGCTAAATAATAGCATAAAAAACAAAACTAAAAATTTTAGTCATTTCGATCTATATCATTTTAGAAGGAAACAAAGGAGAATATTGTGCCGTCCTATTTTTTTATTTAGTTAACCTGCAGTTTCCACCACTATCTTTCTTGTACAAGTGGTAGCTTGGAAAACGAAGTGAATAAAATTATACCGTCCTATTTAGATTTGTTATGAGAAATTGAGAAAAGTGTAACAGTTTTCCAAGAGTCAAGAACGAGAAGCGTACAGTCATCTGTATGATAACTGAAAAATCTAGATCATCTGTACAGTCTGTGCAATATGTAGTTAGTTATTATGTAAATATTTACTTTTTAGTGCATAATTAGGTTTTGTTAATAATTGTAATATTTATAAAAATGCATTTATAATTTAGGTTAGGTACGTGATTGCAGTTATAAATTAACAATTCACACATAAACTATGTAATTGACGGCAGTGGTAAATATCACAGCTAAATAGGTTTTATAAATGATTATAAAATTTGATTTGAGACACAAAGACTATTCATGATAGAGATATAGGTTTCGTATTTTGGGGGTGATGTATATATCTAATTGCATTATTACCTGTAAGTATGTGTAATGTAAGAAATGCAATCGTACTCACAAAGTGTTAATAGATTAATTAATTCCATGATCTGTAATMRCATAACGCAGTTTTTATTCTTAATACAACACGACAATAATGAACAGTGGAGTTTTTTGGAAGTTATTAAATAATAATAATAAAACACTTGTTTTTATCCTACTTCCAATTTGGCTTTGCCAAAATAAAAATTGGAGGTATGATAAAAACAGGTGTTTTATTATTATTATTATTATAAAACGCGACAATTCTTGAAAAATGAAAAACATTTAAAAATYACATAACAGGATGGAGTAAATAAATTACCTGCGGCTCGCACGAAATCTTCTCAAATTAACAGACTTATAACTTCTTCCTCCTCGAAGGGCACACTCTGGATTTTGGCAACTTCTTAGTGAATCACTTCACTTCGCTCACAGAAAATAAAACATTAATAGGTTTTCCTTTACCCGTAGAACTGAATCAAACGAATAAGCGTTCGGCAGACCTGTCTAAGTACGGGTGTCCATTGCGCCCATCTTAAAGATGGTGCAATAAAAGGATTATCTTAAGCTGGGCCAATAGGTACAAGTACTCGAAAGTGTAATAAAACAGATGTCTTCAGACAAAAGAAAGTAGGCGTATACAATTATGGGGCGGAGATTTTAAGGAAAATTTTTACTATTTCAGCAATAACTCCATTAGTTTTAGGATTTTTTTTAATTTCAAAGTTTGTATCAAACCTACACAACATTATCTTTTTATCGCGTCATTGAAAATCCAAGCTAAAACAGTTTGCTACTAGAAACACTGCAATGAATATATTACTAAAATAAAAAACCACATTACTTGAACATTATAACATATTGTTAGAAAAGGGTTTAGGGATTTAGCAGATAAGTTGTGTCAGAATATGCCTTCAAAATTTGGGGACCGTGGGACGAACGGTTCTCCAGTTATTGCTGAAATCAGAATCGCTTTTTTTTTACTTTATTGCGTTCTACATACTTTACTACGCAAGTTAGATTTTTTCTACAATTTTTCTCGACTTCTTCCTATTATGCTTAATTGCCGGATTCTACTTATATTTGAAAACAACTATATTTCAATGTTGCCTAAAAAAGTAGTCTACACCCTTAATAATATTCCTCCTGGGAAAGCACCCCTTAAAATAGTTCAGTTGAAAAAAGAGGATTTTTTAAATTTTCAGGCAGTAAGCCAAGGTTTGAACTTTAAAGATGTTCCATTTACAAAATTAAAACAAATTAATTATAAAAAAGATGATCCTTTGCATGTTGCCTTCAGGTATGGCTTCGATAAGGACTGTCCTCTTACTTTTGTTAATCTAAATAAACATGAGATACGTAGGTCCACAGATAAACAAAAAAAAATCACATGAATATTAACTTTTCCTTAGTGAAAGTTATAACTGAAAAACCTAAGATATATAGTACTAAAATTAAACACATTGAATCTATGTTTTCCTATATGCCCGAGGTTGATAAAACATTTTATCAAACTGTCTTTTCTGCAATATCTAAATAATATAAATAATGTTGCCTCAATTCAAAAAAAAATATATGTTATAATAATATTTATGTTGTGTTTACCTGGAAGATAACACGTATTATAACTTTAAATATAAATAATGCTTCATATTTCAATGTGTTTTTTATTTTCTAATAACCGGTTTTACATTCATTTAATAATAGTTTATCTGAAACGCCGCTAATTAATGTTAAAAGTTAAATAAACAGCTGGTATGCATATGGCACAAACTCACATTTTTTACTACCAATTTTACATTTTGTTCCATACGCATGGAAAAAAAGTTATTGAGCTAGTCTAGAAAATAACACAAGTTCAGTATAGTTTTGGTGTTTTTACCGTAAGGTCGAAGCGATCTTTAGKGCTATCTGAKAAAACGAGTGAAACTCAACACAATGATCAGTCGAACATATCGATTTTGTAGCACTTCCGTTATGGGGCGTCGTAACTAATATTCCGTAAAAGAATACCAGCTCAATACTTGCGCCATGTAAAGGGCACAAATTTGCCGGTACATTTCAGAAAACACGCTGGAGGCAGCGAACGATATCAAAGGAATGACCATTCAAAGCAAAACTGTGGAAGACCACCTAGAGAAGATAGTCGGAGAAGTCTGCCAATGTTCTTTTAGAGCTACTCAGGAACACAGTCAGATATTTCATACGAAGATATGCTTACTTAAAACCTGACCTGACCTGACCTGACCTTGCAATCAAATAGATAGGCGCCGGTACATACGGTGACAACTATTATAAAATGTTTCGTGATGAAAGAAGAAATAGTTTACTTAAACGCAGACCCTAAAACGTCTACAATAGAGTATTTACTGTTTTTGTGTTYGCAGTTTAATCAATCGAACATATCGATTTTGTAGCATTTCCGTTATGGGGTGTCGTAATTTTAATATTCCGTAAAAGAATATACCAGCTCAGTATTTGCCGCGCAAAGGACGGAAATCTGCCGGTACATTTCAAAAACACGCTGGAGCGAACGATATCAAAGGAATGACCATCCAAAGAGCCACAGCCTATCTAAAAAACGCGATAGCGCAGAAGGAATGTGTGCCTTTCAAGATCCACCGGGGTGGAATAGGAAAATGCGGACAAGCAAATCTGTGGAAGACCACCTAGAGAAGATGGTCTGAGAAGTCTGCCAATGTTCTTTTAGAGCTACAGAACCAGACATTGAAATTGCTGAATGTTCCAGTGGTGCTAGAACGACGCAACTATTTAATAGTTATAATCACTTCATCACATTTAATAACTTACAACAACATAACAGTATTGTCAATGCTAACCAGAATTTATTGGATTTGGTCTTGTCTACGGAGCATGTGCCAGTTGGTGTGAATCCCTGTGAACTTCCCTTGGTCCCTGTCGATCGGTATCATCCCTGCTTGTCGTTAACGTTGCAATACGATAATGTCAAAAAAGTCCCGTTTTAAGCAGCACCGCCTTAAGAAGTTATAATTTTTAAAGGCAGACTTGATGTTGCTCTATTCGGTTGCTTCAACTATTGACTGGACAGACATACTAAACTTAGACGATGTCAACTAGGMAAGTAACTATTTTTATGAAATCATATATGGTGTAATCAGCATATTCCCACGAAGTCTGGCAGAAAGAAAAAGTAAAATATTCAATATGGTTTACACCTCCGCTTATAAGCAATTTATAAATCTAATTAAGGAAAGCACAAACACTGGAACAAATTCAGGAAAACGGGTTTTTCGCACCATCGTGATAAAATGTTGTAGACGTGAAATTAAACGTGAATCGAAGAAGTCCAACATGGCTTTTATAAGAAGTTCGCAGTCATCAATTCAGAGTAACCCCAATAAGTTTTAGTCCTTTGTTAACTGTAAACGCAAAACAACTAGCATTCCGAGAATGATGCGATAGAATTACTCTAACTTGATTTCTTAGCAAGACACAGTTGATAGTTTTGCTCAACATTTTGCCAGTGTCTTCCAAAGCAATGTGATTCTACAAATGATAACCTTTGTGTTAAATGAAATCTGTTATACTAACTGTGATAATTTAAAATGTGATTTTTGCAAAAGCTGTCGCTGTCCATCCGTCCATTTGCACCAAGCCCATGATATTTTACCAACTCTACATAATTTTACTGTAAACCATTGTGATATTTATTAGCAGCTAAGAAGTTAAAACCAAATAATGTCTCTGGACCTGACAATGTATCTGCGTTTTTAGTGAAGGATTGTATTAATTGCTTGTTAGAGCCGTTGTGTCATATTTTTAATTAATTTTCTTCTAAATCTTGTTATCCTAGTATATGGAAATGTTCACGGATTTGCCTTGTTCATAAATCTGGTGAAAAGTCTGATATTAAGAATTATAGACCAATAGCGCTTTCGCCTAACTTATTATTATGTTATTAACTACATTACACCTCCTCAACACGGTTTCATAAAAGGACGATCTACAGTCACTAATTTGTCTGAGTTTGTTCAGTTGACCTTGAAAGCTTTAGACCACAGTTTACAAGTAGATGTCATATATAAAAATATTACAAAAGCATTTGATCGCATCAATCATTATATTTCACTATGAAAACTGAGATCATTTGGTTTCTGCGACAGTCTTATATACTTGATAAGATCTATTATTGGTAACTGGTGTAATGGTATAGTTAACGAATAGACATATTCACTTCCTGTTGATCGAAGCGTATTGCACATGTTGCAGAAGCAGCATTTCTACAAGCGAGTGTACTTACCTTCGATGAATGGGAATAACCTAAGGTAGATATAAGCATGTATTTGTAGAAGGCAAGACGGATGTAAGTGAATCTGAATCTGTCCAATATACAGTATGCTAAGCTTAAATAGTAGTAGTCTTTATAAAGTAGTTAACCAAACCCCCAAAAAAAGGTAAGACAAAAGGACCATTATTACACTGGAAGCAATTTGTTGAATATAATGGTTTTTGTTCTTTCGAATTTGATGTTAATTGCGGTGTTGTACAAGGTTCTAATTTAGGACTTCTTTTATTCACTATACATTTTAACAACGTGGTTGAGTGCTTTAATAATTGTAGTTGTTATATTTATGCTGACGATTTAAAGCGATTTAATTCAATCGCCTGAGGATTGTTTTGTCTTACAACAAGGTATAGACAGATTAATTGCATGGTGTAATAGTAATAAGTTAGATTTAAACGTAAGTAAGAGTAAAAAATGACTAACCAGGAAAAATTCTTCTACAGATATTTATTATAATATAAATGAAGTACCATTAATCGCCTGCACTAAGTTTACAGATCTTGGAGTAACTTTAGATCCATGTTTATCATTTATACCCCATGTAGAAAATGTCACTAATAGKGCATTAAGAATATTAGGCTTTGTCATAAGAAATACATCTGATTTTAGTAATGTGACATGTATTCGTATTTTATTTACCTCTCTTATCAGATCTAAATTAGAATATTGCTGTACGATTTGGATCCCACAACAACAGGTTTATATCAATTTACTGGAAAATGTGTTGCGAAGATTCTGTAAATATGTACATTTTAAAATGTACAGACACTGTGATAACCGTTTGCTCCTTACCACTGTGAATGAATTAACACTTCAATCTAGGCGTAATTTACAGAGCCTTATTTTTCTACAAAAATTATTACCAGTGAAATATACGTCGATGGAATAAATAATGATGTACAATTATGTGTTCCTGGAATTAGCAATAGAGCTCCAATTACTTTCTATAATAATATACCCAACACATTTCATCACTACAATTCTCCTTTGATAACAGCATTTCGTCTTTACAATTGTCCTCCATTTGAAATGTTCGATCCTTTTCGTGTTAATTTTAAAAATTCTGGTATAAAAAATAAGATTTTATCTCTGTTACAACAATAGGTGCCTTTAACCTTTTGTTATTTTATACATTGTAATCTTTTGTATCTACTTTTCAATTATGATCATAATTTGTGTATTGTGTATTTTGTTTCCATTATGAACAGCAATGTTTGTTGGAATAAAATAAACATTATTATTTTATTATTATTGTTATTACTATTGTTGTTATTATTGTTATTATAATTATAATTATTATTATTATTATTATCTTAAAACCAGACCCTGCAATATCTACAATCGAGTATATTTTACTGTTTTTGTGTTTTCCATGTGATCGATCGAACATATTTTGTAGCACTTCCGTTATGGGACGTCGTAATTAATATTCCGTAAAAGAATACCAGCTCAATACTTGCCATGCAAAGGTCACAAATCTGCCGGTACATTTCAAGAACAGGCTGGAGGCAGCGAACGATATCAAAGGAATGACTATTCAAAGAGCCATAGCTTATCTAAAAAAAACGCGATAGCGCATAAGCAATGTGTTCCTTTCAAGATCCAGAGGGGTGGAGTATGAAGATGCGGACAAGCAAAACTGTGGAAGACCACCGAGAGAAGATAGTCGGAGAAGTCCGCCAATGTTCTTTTAGAGCTACTCAGGAACATGTTCAGATATTTCATACGAAGATACACTGGAATTCTTATAAGTTTAAGATTACGTCATCAATGACGTAATGCCATTACCACCATAAGGTACCCGCAAGCTCAACTCAAACAGCATGACAAATGATTTAAGTTGGCGACAATATACAATGTTGCCAGTATATTTCATTCATTAATTTTTGAGGTTGACAGTCACTGACACTCGTCACATCGTGTATTTGAAAGTTTCTAGCACGTTTCTAGTGGCTTACTTTTGCATCGGCGTTGATTGTTTTCAAAAATCAGTTTTTTTAAGCTAGTAATGTCTGTTAGAACAATACAAACAGGTTTTCGGTGAGACAATTTTGGTGTAAAATGCCAAAACTATTAAAGCGCAGAGCAAAAGAAATGGTTCTTTCTTTTATTACTTACTTCAAGAAGGAAATCAAGAATGGAGGACCATTAGTGCCACTTCAGTCTGTTAGTCTGCATTTTTTCTTGTACAATTACGCTATCTTATATGAAAATTTGCGGCGTGTAGCAAATGGCTTGGGCATAAGTTTGTCTACCGTCAACAATTTGTCTACCGCTGCCAAAAGTGGAAGTTTGATTTGCAGCCCAAAAAGAAACGACAGCGACTCACGTATTACCATCGCAGCAGGTTGAAGTCATATATGAAATGTACAAAAAATTAAGTTATTATATTTATATTATTATTATTATATTTATATTATATTATTATATTTAGAACACTGATAACATTTTTAGAACTAAACGTAATTTTATTCAAGCTTTCTGTCAAACTGGATGAGAGGCAGCTATTTACTGGAAACATCATCGCTGAGAAGGCTAATAATTTCCAAGGATTTTAAGTATGCCAAAGATAACCCCGTCGAAGTTTAATGGAACTTGGTGGCATTGCTTCGAAGCGTGTACATTTTTGGCATACATACAAACAATTGCAAAGTGAAAATCTCTTTCAGTTTGTGTAGGTACTTGGATGAAACGTGAATCTTTCAAAATGGAACAGTTTCTCGACCTTGGCAAGATCCAGATATTCGATCAGTTACGTCAACGAATGTGAATGGAAGAAGGTATTTACGTTCACGTATTTACTGTCCATTTTTAATATCTCGTCTTATATAGGTATATAATATTGCATGCTGGTAATGAGAACGGTTTCATGGATGATGCTAAATTAATATTTTCATCCGTCACACAAAATCCAGACCATCATGGTGAAATGAATAGTGAAAATTTTCAACGAAGGTTCGAAGAGCAGTTGCTCAAAAATTTAAAGCAGCCGTCTGTTATTGTTATGAAGAATGTACCATACCACAACAGTGTAGTTGATAACAAGCCACCCAATACTTCAAGCAAGAAGCAGGAAATCTAGGAATGGTTAACTGCTAACAAAATTCCTTTTGACACTGACCTCTTAAAAAACACAACCTTTGAAGAACGTTCAGGAGTATGTAAAACAAATCATTGTATGCTTGTAATTAATATACTTACATCTTTATCAGAAATAAACCAAAGAAAACCTTTGTTACTGAAACCTTGGCTTAGAAGTATGGGTGCGTATTACGCCTACCTCCATACCATTACGGTTTTAATCCTATTGAACAAATTTGAGCCATAGCTAAGTCATATTATAACAGTAATATAAATGAAAAAGGTGAAAGTATAGAAAAATGTGTAAACTTATAAACAGAAGTGCTATAAGCAGTTACAAGATGTTGGTGCTCTGATAACATTAAGCTATTAGTAGTTGAACTCTCTGTTAGTGCCTGTGTCACGATGTGTGTGTCTCGGGGACTCCCGGCTTCACCAGACGAACGCTTCTACATTGTGGGTTTATTTAGGTGGACAATTTGTGGGGGCAGCCCAAGCGACAGCCAGCACGATGCTAGGTGCGTTCCTAGAGCGTGTCACCCGGGTGCCCTTGAGGCCTCAGCAAAGACTGTGGCTGCTACGGGAGCATGTTGTTCAGCATCTCCTCGTTAGTGGTCGCACGACTGTAAAGGCCTTGAGGAAGCTGGATCGCCAGCTGAAGGCCCAAGTTCGTGTTTGGCTTAGTCTGTCGAAGGATGTTCCCAGGGGCTACTATCACGCTCCCATACGTCTAGGAGGTTTGGGCATTCCCCTCTTGGAGCAATTCGTGCCTCGTCTGCGACTGGAGAGGTGTGAGAGACTTCGAAAGTCGGGTACGTGCGGGCATGCGCATCCTCCTCCATTATGAGATCCAGTATCGAATGGTGTAGGGGGGTGTTGCGCGAGATTCCTAACTTCCTGCAAAGTTTTATACCGGCGACGTTCGATGGTAATAGACTAAAAATTCATAAATTTATCAGTAATTGCGAACAAGCAAGCTATTGGTTTGGCTACGAACGATCAAAAACCGGGTTTGCTCTCTTATTATCACGCGTTTGTTAGGAAGCGCGTTCGCACAGCTGCGCGACAAGTACTTCGGGACTTGGGATGAATTAAAAAACACCTTGCTTACTCTATTCTCAGATCAAAAACATTTTGTCCAGTTGATGGAAGAATTAAATAATACGCGACAAAATGCCAATTAATCCATCATGGATTTCTATAATCGCATAGATCATCTACAAACGCGATTATTAAATTCTATAACTGTACCTAGTGAAGTGGAACGGCCAGGCGCTACCTATATGATCAAACAATTGGCGTTACAACGCTTCATCTATCACTCGAATTCTTCTATATCAATGTGTTTACGCACGAAACAACCCCTTACACTTTCAGAGGCACTCAATACTGCCATAGACGAGGAACGTGCTCTGCGTATAGTACGTCCTCAAAATTTAGCTACCTCTTCAAAACCACCACAAATTCGACTACGTCGACTGAATCCGAACAGTCCTCCCTGTACATTATGTGAACCTTCAAGGCACGCCACAAGAGATTGCTGGCTCCGTCAAACGACACCCTTCAATCAAACCCCGTCAAAATATGCCGTTATTGTAAAAACAAAGGACATACTATTGAGGAATGCAGCAAAAGACAGTATAATAATAATCGTAGACAACAAGCTGCTCAGGTGAACTATACACCTGAAGAGCAAAATTTTCGCGAAACCTCCGACGAACGTCTAGAATCTCAGGTGGTCTCGTCGGAATGGCAATAAAATATCCTCCGTAAATTACTAGATCAAGCACAAATCCCTTTAACAAAATTTGCAAAATCTGCAAAATCCGTTTTTTTACAATTCCTACTGTAACTACTAAATCTCCTATATCGCGCAAAATCCCCTCTGTATCTCATAAATCTATAACTACGAAATCTTCTACATCCAGCAAATCTCACAAATCGCAAATGCTAAATCCAAATATTTCTAAAATTTCTAAATCAACTACTAAATCGATAACGTATTTAACTATTTGCTTTAAAACAGAAAAAACTATTTACAAAACGATCTTTTCAATTTTCTTATCGACACAGGTGCGTGTACCAGCCTCATTACGACTAGTAAAATTTTTTACAAACTCAATGCAACTGTCGATCCTACTAACATTCTTTCTATTTCCGGAGTAAACACACCTAATACAGTTGAAACTAAAGGTGTCGTCAATTTGCAACTTCAAAACTCCGATCGTTTAATCCCATGCCAATTCAACGTCATATCTGATAATATCAATCTCCCATATGATGATATTTTAGAATTAGACTTCCTCGAACACTACAAATCTGTAAATTCGATGAGAAAGTACTTTTCCTCGTCTCTATTTATCTACTCTCAAATTACTACTAAATCTTTCACGACCACGCGATAACAGTAACGTGCTATCATTCTGAAACCCCGTAGTGAAATTCAAGTAACTGTTCGAAATCCTGAGATCCGCGAAGGCATCTGTCAACCCATTATTATTGATAAACAAGTTTATCTCGCTAAAGCTATTTTAAAAGTCAACAATAATAACACAGCCTCTACAACTATATTAAATACAAGCGACAGACCGTTCAAAATGAATCATATTGTTGTAGCACTTGAACCATTTCAACAACATCAAATGCGAATTTTCTCTGTAAACATAACAAATGATAGTACACAAAAATTATCACGAATGCCTCTATTATTACAAAATTTACGTCTAGATCACCTCAATTACGAGGAGCGTGATTCCATTCTCAAGCTATGCAAAGAATACTGCGACATTTTCCATCTACCTGGTGATCATCTGAAATCTACTAATATAGTGACACATGACATCAAATTGACATCAGATAAACCAATCTGTTCTAAATTATATAGATTCCCGCAAATTCATAAGGAAGAGGACAAACAATTAAAACAATTACACAAACAAGGCATTATTCGACCATCCGTATTTCCCTACAACAGCCGCTTTTGGATAGTTTCCAAAGAACTCGACGCCAGCGGTCAGCAAAAAATGGCGAGTAGGCGTTGACTATCGCAAACCTAAATGACTCGACAGTTGGTGACAGCTTCTCTAATTCCAAACATCGAAGAAATTCTCGATCAATTAGGGCATTCAAAATACTTTACAACCCCATAGATCTAGCCCTCTGGACTTCCATCCAAATCCAAAATAACCCCGTCTCGAATATTTCAAAAACATGGGTTTTGTTTTCGGATGCCCCCACCCCCATACAGGTCACTTTGAATGGACCCGTATGCCCTCTTGGCCTAAAAAAAAACGGCCCTAGCACTTTTAAAGAGTAATGAACACAGCACTGACCGGGCTCACAGGTAGTCACTGTTTCGTTTATTTAGATGATATTGCCATTGCTAGCTCAATCGATGATCACTGCAAGAAATTAAAAAACAGCAGTCTATGAACGATCAATTACAATTACATAGCTACAGCCCGATAAATGCGAATTCATGCGAAAAGAGACAACCTCCTTAGGTCACCTCATTAGCGAAAAGGTGTATCTGTATGGCAGGAAATTTATTATTTGTACTGACCATCGTCCTCTAACTTGGCTATTCAATTGCAAAAATCCCCAAAGTCGCTTAGTCCGATGGAGATTAAAACTTCAAGAATTCTCTTATGAAATCCATTACAAAGCAGGTCGAGTAAATTCAAACGTCGATTCTTTACCACGTAATCCGGTTTCCATATCATTTCCTAAACATACCGATGAAACATATCAGCAATTTGTTAAATTTCATTATGAGAATAACGACGTAATCGAATTTGAAACACTAAAAGAAAATATGTTGTCAAAATTTCCTAATGTTTTCTTCCTTTCTATAGACCTAGATGAATCAAACTCTTATTATCAAAATTTGTCCGCTACTTATGATTTACAAACCATCTCTCCCGAAATAAATCATTATGATAGATTAGCTTTGACTACAGAAATGAAAAAAACATTCCTTGCAATAACAAAATTAAACCATTTCGACAAACTGACTTATCAAGATTTATTTAACTCATTACAAAATCTAAGGACAAACTTGCAATCCGAAAATATTACGAAAATTTACACTCAGAATCCTACTAGCATAGAAACTTCTTTAAAACAAGAAATGACTAACGAAAGTTTTATTACTTATTTTAAAAACAAATATTTCTATAATATTAGTAGATCGTCCAATAATTTAACCGGAAACCAAAGAAGAAATTAATCGCGTAATTAAAGAAAATCATTCTTCCTCTATAACCGGACATTCAGGTTATCACAGAACTTATCATCGAATCCGCGAAAACTATAAATGGTCAGGTATGAAAAGAGACATTAAACATTCACTAAAACTTGCCCAACCTGCCAAACTAATAAAACAATGAATAAAACCCAAAAGCTGCTATGGAGATAACAACTACTAGTTCTAAACCTTTCCAACGCTTAGCAATTGTTGTCGTAGGCCCCTTACCAT
>QCXZ01000086.1:18749172-18797829 GCA_025024175.1 Rhyzopertha dominica | reverse complement strand
GATTTGATTTGAAAAACAATCTACTGACCAAGGATTCAAAGGTGCATTGAAGGAGAATAAAATTACCAATTCAATGCCTATTTGAAATTTTAAGGTAGGAATTCTTCGTACAGATGTAAAGTTTTAAACTGGCGAGTTCTTAGGTCGTATGTATCTTCCCACAATTCCACAACTCTACTGTTAGGTTCAATTATTGATTGTAATAAATTTAGGGCATTCCTTGAGTTTTCATTTGGCTCTAAAATGTACAAGTTTTACATAATTTTAGATGAAAAGCTCAATCTGTTTATCTTGATTGGAAGCACATGCTTCTGGTTGTAATGGAGAAATATTTAATACGGCCACGATTTAGACCCGGCAAAAATGATTTTATGTTAACATAGCGGGACCACAGTTGTTTTGCCTTGGTAAGGAATGAAATAAATTTCTTTACTTCATTGGGAAATAGTTTAGTTATTTAATTAGTCGCCTCCTCAAACATTGATATTGCTACACCTGAAATATTCAATAGATACTTTAAAGGTATTCATAAAGAAATCTAACAATAGTATTTTTATAAATAAAAAAATATTTCATGAACTGAGCTTACTTACTCATCGCAAACTGACAAAAAGGAATTGAAGAATTTCTTTCACTAGCCTTGTTTTGTGTCATTTGTCATTAAGTTCCTATGTGCTAATATAACCCTCTCGTCCAAAGCTTCTAAACCCTTTAAGCATACACATTAGTATAATTAAACTCATAAAACTGTACATAACCTGTTTGCGCGTTGTTTGTAATACGGATGTGTCGATTCTTGTCACACCCTCGAGATCTTGGTATTGTTACTTTGTCCTAAGGGCCATGCGTTTTTTACATCCTGCTCCTCGCAGTTTGTACAACACCATAAAGCTAAAGTTTGAGGTACAGTCGTTTCATAAGAGTGGACCCAACATAACCTTACATTAGGAAATAGATTTGACAGTTTTTTTTGTTACGTTCGATGTTATCTCTGTCATTGATATCACATATTTCATTTGGCGGACAAAATAAATAAATTACAAGCGCGTATTCTGCGTTCTTACAAATTTTGGCCGCTTTGGTGATGTTGACCAATTTCTCCTAAAATAAATTTTACCATTTTTTATGTGCCAGTTCTTATTAAATCATAGAAAATATTGTTACAAATGTCATTCATAATATGTTGTTACAATGGTGGTCAAAAACTTTGTGGAACGCAACTATTATCCACCACTCAATTCGTGTTTTGTTACCCGTTCAAGACTTTGTAACTTTAGTGTTGATCCAGAGTTTTCACCTATTGAATAGGAAATTTTTTCAAACGTGTTTGAACTTAAGTCTGTGACCTGCATTGGGCACTAGAACTTAGAGAGTATCTGCGTCAATTAAAGGAAAGGTTTCTTTACTTATCCCCTTCTCTAGAAAATAACAGTTTGGTTTTTATATTATAATATTTCATATTTCCAGCTTTAAGGCAACGCACATATTTCAAGTAGAAAATATGTCAACGATTTTGTAAAACATTTTAAATCGGTTCGAATAATAGTTTCTTTTTATATCTTAATTTAAAATTTATAGCATTCTAAAAATTATTAGTAATTATTTACTTAGCTAACTACCCCAAAATTACTGTTTTTTCAACTTGTGGTATTTGCCAGAAGTGTTTCTTTGTAAGTGTAACGATTAAAACTAAAAAAACATTGTTTTTAGCTATTTTAGTATGTTTTTTTTAATCAAATTCCGTGTGTAATTTATAGCAAGAGATCTGTATGAAGTACCGTAAATGTTGAGACTTAACTTGAAAGTGCGAAAACTTTTATAGTACACATTCAGTGCTTACAGTACATGCGGTACTTCGTAGGTACAAAGCACACTTACATAAATATTTTGGACATTCGCTGAAGGTCCTTGAACCAGAATAAATGGTTGTAAAGTTAAGCCCAATTTTTGTTTTGTTTAAAAAATTATAGTTCGCACCTCTACACGAACAATTATCCCTTTAGACGCTCCAGGAGCTGTAGGTTTCCACTGGGTTGCTCCTTTATTGTGCCTTGTTTCAGTTGGAATTAAAGATGCTAATAAAGTGATCTGTAGGAAATGCCTGTATTCTGATCATTACAATACTGTTCCCCCTTTGTTTTTTTTTTGCCTATTTGATACAAAGTCTTGTGCTGGCGAACTGTGACACCGTAATGGACCTGAAATTACCCAACCCAATTTTGTTTATTGTAGCGTAGATTAGTTTCTATCTCTGATTTGTCCAATAGAGTTATGTGGGGGCAAGTGTGCGCTCTTTAAGATTCGAAGCGTCATAAAATCAAAAATCTCAAGTCCAATGTAACAAAATCAGGTTAATTAGTCTGAGCATTTATTAATCAACAAGTTAAACATGAAAACAATATTCATCGATGCCATAAATTCATTGGAAACAAACAAAACAAACATATCTAAGATGCGTACACTTACCTCCGTATAGGGATAATTGTGTGCAGTAGTGCGGGAAAAGTGTACGCAACATACAAAATTCGGAATGCTGAGCTTTTTACATAGTCAGACGTAAAAACAAACATTTTAATTTTCTTATAACTTATAATTACCAGTAGACAACAACTTGTACGTAAATCTAAATCAATGAAATAAACTTTTGACTTAAACTAAACTATTAAATAAAAGAACAAAAATAATGCTATTCTTCAGCACAATTATCACAAACAAAGGTGTCATATTAAAAGTTGGTGCATTGTTAATGCCACCATATATGTATTTTTCGCCACACAGTGGGCAAAAGTATTCTCTTATATTTTCTGTTTTCTTATTTCTAACAATCTTTTTCTTAGCAGTCTTCGTAGCTTTGGTGCAATTCTTATTCGAGTTCAGTCTTTCTTTTAAATCTAATTGTACCTTCTTCTTGACTAGTTTTTCTTCTTCTTTTTTTCTTTGTTCCAATTCTAATTTATAAGGGCTCTCAGTTGCAATGATTGACTTTTTTGCTTTCTTCCTCCGTTTTTGCGACGTGGCCTTTGGAAATGCTTGAATGGATGACAATGGAATGTATACTTTGCTGGTTGAAGCTACGCCTATTGTTTAGGATACCATAGTATTGTCAATAGTTACGACTGTTGGTCATTATCAAGCTATAATGGGGTAACAAATTAGGTGAGGTTGAACGCGTTTTAGTGATCGTGATATTTTCTTGTAAAGGTGAAATAAGTGAAGAAGATTTTTCGATGCTCGGTAAAGAATCGTGCCCTGATGACGTGGCTGCAGCTTCTTGCATAGATTGTTGTATAATCTGAGTATTTCCAGAAATAACTTGGGTAGTCGCTACAAGATCTTCTGTATTTGTGGGTTGAGTAATGTTCGTGACCGCAGATGCCGTAAAATCTTCTTCTTAGAATATATCTCGGTCTATTGGCCAAATTCCGGAAACTTTGATGCCTGATACAGCATTACTCGATGCTGCTTTCTTAAAAGCTTCGTTTACCAACTGAGCTACTTCTGTCTGTCCGATCACGTGCCCTGGGTGGTGGCTTAGCCATTTATCGCATTCATAAACAAATTTGTTTTTCAAAGGTCTAAAGAAACTATGATCTAAAGGTTGCATCTTATGGGAGCTGTGTGGGGGTAGCGTCAACATCTGAATGCCATTATCACGACAAAAATGTATAGCAGCCAAGGAGATATGACTATTGTGGTTGTCTAAAATTAGTAAAACAGAATTATCTTTTGTTGGCTGTATGTTATCTTTGAAATGGTGCAGATAATCTATATAAAGGTCAGTGTTAACAAATCCTGAATCAGAAACCATGCCAATACTCCCTTCAGGTGCATGTTTAACAAATATCCTTTCATTCTTTTCCTGGCGAAAATAAAATCTGGTGGAACAAAGTTTCCAGTTGCACTCATGGCACAAACTAATGTGATAGCGGAAACGATTTTTCCCACTAGCTTCTTTCCTTTAACAGAAATCACTTTTGGAATTTTTTTGGTACAGTGTTAACACCACTTTCATCCATATTGTAGATACGACTGGGTGCCAAATTATATAAATTTGTACTTGGGTTTTATTAAACCCCATCGCTCTGGCAATACTAGTAGTAGGTTGACGCAACTTCAACTCCGGATATCTTTTCAGAAACCCATACACCCAGTCACTGCCAGCTAGTTTTGAGGATGTGTTGAACCGGTGGGGAATGTTGTTAAAGTCAGCATACTCATAAATCAACTTTCTGAGACTAATCATAGTGATACCATAATAAAGGTCGTCACTTCGTCACTAGATCTGCAAGTTGTACGCGTTTACGTATTTTAATTACTTTTTTTGGGAGAAAGACTTTGTTGATAATGAACTAGTAATTTCAGGTACTACTAAACAAATTATATCTGCATTAAAACTGTTAATTCTTGATTTTATTGATACTTGAACTTTAGGTGTAATGCTGTTTGTGCCTTTATTAATACTTATTACTTATTGTATATCATTAATTACTTATTATAAGTTTTGGATGTGAATTATTGATCCACGTACCTGATAGATTTTAAGTATTGCTCCCCATAGAGATACATAAACAAGTCGGTCAACTAAAGAGTACAATACTCATACCAGCCTTCTCATGCCTCCATAAAAGAATTAACTTTAGACTTATGTATCATCTAAAAGCTCATATAACTGGTACAAAGTGTATTCGTCGGAATATGTGAAGTCAAATTCTCCTACATTGTGAGTCTTTGTATACAGCTCGAAAATATCTGGCACAACAAATTTTTTTATACACTTCAATTCTCATTAAACAGTGATAAAAAAGTGATACCTTGCATATAGTTTTTTTGACAAAATTACAGGTTTTGTTTTAGAAAAAGTTTTTTTATAAAGAATAAATTAGCAATAACAGCAAATTTGTATAAGTAGAAAATTAGATGGCAATGCCATATGCCAGCATTACACTGACACGATGAGCTATAATGATTGCGAAAGAGATCTATCTGTAGTTAATTGCGGTGTAGACACCATAACATTGTCAAAAACAGATAACCTTATCAACAAACTTTTTATGTTAAAAATGGCAATTTAAAAATTAAATTTAATATTACATAACTAAATTATGAATTTTGTGCAGAACTTGATGTTGGCTCTGTATATTACTTTTATGGAGTAAGAAAGCTTCTAAAAATTTGAAACCAAACTTATTCATACCATATATTATTGTCATGGTGGCTGTAGTTTCTAACGCAATCTTGTTGTGCCTGCCCTTCCAAATGAATTGCAGCCCTAGCTAGTTAGCTATGAGAAAATTTAAAATTCTTCGCATAACACCTTCAATTCCCGAGCCTCCTAGGGCTGCCAGTCTTCTTATCTGCAAGGCAATATTTTACGATAATTGCAAAAAAACGATGAAAATGATTTACCATATATTGATTAATAAGGTAAGTTGKGGTAACTGTGTAGMAAAATTCTGAAAGTTCGGATATATCTCATGTTTACAATCAAAATACTGGAGATGTTTAAATTATTTTTTGACCCAATAATATGGGTTATATTAGCTACATCTCAAGCGTGTTAAACCTTTTTATTAATGCACCCGTTTTGATATACTTCCATTTTATTTTTTTTGTGTCCGTATTACACATTTACCCCGTCACACGGGGAAAGTGTGTATATGGCCTGGAATTCCCAGACTAGTCTGTGTAGTTATCACAGGTAAAAGTGTGTAAATCTACGAAAAAATTAGTTTCAGTAGCCTTTTGAATTTTTTTATTATGTGTTAAGCTTAAAAAGATACAAACTTTACAAAATCGAAAAGAAAAGCCCTTCTTAGCTATAAAAACAAAAAAAAAATACTTTTCCTACAGAAAAACAAATTTCTTCAAACAAAATAAAGTTCTTAATGATTATGCATTAGATTAATTATTTGCATTTTTTTTGTATTCATATTACGCACTTATATGTGACAAGGATATGTGGACAGCTTGTATACAACCTGAATTTACCCTATGTAATTATCACTGGTGAAAATTTTAAATAAAAAAATATAAAACTTTGCACTTTTTCTGCCTCGTATACCCCTTAGATGATAATTCAGAGTCATCTTAGGAATTCTATATTTTTCACTAGCCTTATAGGCGGTGATTGTACCGCTTCGTACTTCATTCATGGCTCGTTCTAGGTCCTGTTTGGTGTAGGACTTGGCCCTGTCGCTTTTTCTCACATAAACTCTGCCCATATTTTGCTTAATGAGCGTCTCCTGCAACTGATATTTATTATCACTACTAAAACAATGGACACTGCTACACAGGGAAAGTGTGTAATATACTTACACACTTGCCTCAAAAAAATAGTACACACTTTCCTTTTCTTGGGGCAACTGTGTATTACCCGATAATTTTTACGAAAAAACAACTTAACATAAAAATACTTATAGTAAGTTAAAATTTAATTGTCTCTTACCTTATTCACATAAACATCCAATTTAAAATCGCACTGAATGAATCGATGCCGGCTGATTATATCTCGCGGTTACAACTCCTTGGCAGCAGAAGAAAACAACCTGAGGAATAATCCGATTCTGCAACCTGATTTACAGATATTTATTTGCTGCTATATAGTTACATTGGAAGCTTAGGGAGTTTCCTCCAGTAGTTCATAGATGGCAACTGCTAAATCTACATTATGGGAAAAGTATTTGGTGGTTACACACTTACCTCGGCGACACACTTACCCCACCTTACCTTAGCAGGATCTTCTTTCACAAGGAGTTCGAAAGTTAAAAATTCTTAGTACGTATTCAAAGGGAGTTCTGGTAGGCTTTCAGGAGCTATTAGCTTCTCTAAAGCTATATTTTTATTGTAACACAGAATTTGCTGCATCCTCAATAGTATTTGGTCGTTTGTTGCCTTTATATTTCCAAGTGTCGATGGCACGGTATCTTGGAATGCTGCAATAGTGTAACAAAATACATTTACAAATATTACAAAAGATATTTCACAGCTTATTTTTTGACATTACTAGAAACCAATTTAAAAAATCAATTTCGGTCAATTATGTCATTATGAATATATCAAAACACAAATATAGTGAGAATTTTCACAAAGGCAAATTTTCGCTGGAAGAATTCAAGGTAGGTTTTGTATGGCAACAAAACAAAAGTCATCAAACTTTATTTAAAATGACTGGAACAAGTTTTAATATGTCTTTACTCGATGAAATGGATAAGATCAATGAAAATATATGTAAAAACACGTCAAAGAATAATCCTTCGAATACGATTTGAGAGTTCGATAAATTTGAAAATAATTCTTCAGCAATTCTCCAACGCGTTGCCTTTCGGCAACAGGCACTCGAGCCCTACGGGCTCTTGTGTCATCTGTTTTAGAAGAAAGTCCTTCAAATTTTACTTATTGAACAATGAAGCAAAAGGAAATGTTCAAACTGGTCCTTTTGCAAGCCATCGTGTAATACTACTTCTGAACTCAGTAGCTTTCCACCTTTTAATGTCAAGAAATGGTCTACATTTCCTTACAAAATCGTTAGGTTGAAATGACTGAATTGTAGAAATTTTGGAATTCATAGTATTTATTAATTTCCTTTAATGTTTATGGGGATGTTTACCATCTATGTAATAATTTACAAGAAGTCTTTTGAATACACCCAAAAATATGAGACGCATTGGATCAAGTGGAAATTGCGTCACCATTTTAATCCCAATGTCTAATAGGATCGATCTTGATTTTATTAAAGGTTTCGCACATTCTACGAAGTCTTCGTCTAAAATGCGTGGAAATATCATAATTGCCAACGATGTTACATCTTTCACATCCATATTTACTAGTATGTCATACAATTCCTTTAAGGTAAGCCCTAACTGGAGCATCACAAATAAAAAAAAGATATTCTTATACCGATTGTTTTCAAAAAAGAGCCCGTTTATTCACAATTCTGTATATTCCGTTATAAAAGATTGTAAGTACTTTTCTAAAGGATCGAGTTTTCTAGTTTCAGAAAAAACAAGTTATCATAAACGGTGTATCGTTTATAAAATCTCTGCACAATCCTAGAATAGGATATAATTCCACTTTACTACTTTTAAATATTGGCAGACCATCTACATTAATTTGAATATGGATATCTTTTGTATCAGCTTTAAAACCATTACTCACTGCTTCAAAATAAAACATTTCACCGTTGTTTAGACGCATAGTTTCTGTATTTCACGGTAATCAGTGGGTAAAAAATATAGATGGGGCTTAAGAATTTTTAAAATCTGAATTTCTAACGAAGCATTGAAACCGTTTCTTAAGCATAAAGAATCCCTTGACTGCATAACACATTCTCAACGTACACGGTATGTCAACCAAACACGTTGAAGTAAGTTTTTTAAACGTATTTGTGTTTACTGGGAGGATCATCAGTAATATTAGTTTAATCAAAATTGTATACATATCGGGGGTGCGTGTTCAAAAGATGGGCTTGCATGTTATTGAAAAACTCAGAAAACGAGCTCCTAGATTATTTTGATCCGCAGACTTTTAGTAGTCGTATCCTGGCTTGTCTTTCCACTGAGGTATTTCTCGTCCTTGTTGCGTCACGTATGATGATAACACAATTTATATCGCTTGCACATAGGGGATAACCATCCGGAGAGTTTCACTTATCGGCTGTTCTTCTTCTAATAATAACAGCGGAGGGCAACCCACAAGGTTATGATGACTATTATGCATTTTATCCGGGAGTGTTGTCCTTGGAACGTTGAATTACTTGTTTGCAAGCGTTTGACTCAACCCCTTCTTCTCTGCTTCAATAGCCTTTTGCATCTCCTCGTCCTTATAATTCTTGTATGGCCTGTCACTCACTTTTTTCGTGTAATTCCTGGGCATCTTTACTGAGAATTTTGTGCGTAACGCCAAACCAAACGTTTGTGTCAAATTACGTACGTTTCAGCAGGTTGCAGCGGTTGCGAAGGGTGTCGAACTGACCCCGAAACATGTCGAAGTTACACCGCATGTCGAAGTAGCCCCGTTTACGGTAGTTTTCTTTGTTGGATGGGACCTCCAAACGTTGTTTTCCAGAACGATTTAGGTATTTGATTCTGTCTTTTAGCTGACTAAATACCACGATCGCCCCATCATCACCCATAACGGTTTCATCGTCATCAACGTCCTGGAACATTTGGGGATATTTAGTAACGATCGTTTACGCCGTCGTTCTTATCGCTTGGTTTCCTGGCGAAGTAAAAATTTTTCTCATAGCATCCACCACTGTTTGTTTGTATTACGTTGCAAATAATCCGTTGATTCCTTGTTCCGTTCTGACAATCTTTCAAGACGCATGACGCACATTTCTGCATGGGAATTCCGAAAGATGTACATTTTAAAGCTTGACCTAATGGCCCTGCATCCAAAATCATAAGAACATCCATAACCTCATCGGCTGTGACGTTCTGGTTTGGGGTAGATGAAGATGTAGACGCTGATGTAAGCTGAAAACTGCTACTAGTACCCGGTAACGGAACTTGCCTAATTTCTCCCGGTTGTAATAGAATAAAAGTAGATCTACGCATCATGATCAAGACGTCATTGTCATCAAAGACAGAACCGTCTGTTTCAACTACAAGCTTGGATCCGTTGATCCCCATTTTAGCAGAATCTAAAATAAAGTTTTATGAAGTAGGTGTGTACGAAGAAAAATTTTCCTTGAAATAAAAAATATAAGCCGTATATACCTTGTGATATTAAATTTTCGTATAGGTCTATCTCCATCCCAAAGCTTAAATAAAAGCTTGCTCGGCATTTTTAACCTGAAAATTCCAGAGAGATTTAGTTAATACTCACTGAAACCAAAGTGTAGGAAGTTTATAGCAGTTGGATATGTACGACCATCACTTAAAAGATAAGGATTAGGGACTGCAAAAGGTAAAATTGACAATAGCATAAATTTTTTGTTGCATTACTAGTCAATTTCTGTGACTTCTTACTTAACAGTTGAACAAAAAAAAACTATTTTAGCACTTGCATTCAGCTGTTCCAGTGAAAAATACTTYTTACAAACAAAYACCCCGCCGYCACCCGTCTAATTTCTAAATCCAGGGGCAACACGTCAAGCACGACCGCCAGGGTATCCAGCGMCACAGTTAAAAACGCCCCGGACACCCGCACCAGAACTCCCCTCTGCGCTCTTCTAACTTCCGCCTTTGGCTTGACCAAAAGCAGACGCTGCACCTATATACTTGCTCAATATCCCAAAATGGAGGCCATTACCGTGTTCATCTATATCTTCCAGGTAGGCAGCGGTATAATGCTAATGATATTTTGCATCAGAGCAGTTGCCCTTCCACAAACCGTCTCAACGTGTTCTGAAAAGTTAATCTTTTCGTCTATTTGGATATTCAGGTATCTGTTGACTCTTTTCCTACTGATTGAGACTGTTGAGACGGATCGCAGGCTCTCTCATAAGGGTAACTCTCATGAAGGTACACTGGGTCTTTCTGGTGGCTATCCTCATCTTGTTTTTACGGGCACCAATGGAAACCATGACGCGCGCCGCTTTTTGTTTAATTTCACTTCTTGAGTTTCCTTCTATAATGACCGCAAGGTCATTAGCGTACGCTACCGTAGCACCAACGCTTTCACTGCGATCTAATTCTGCCAGCAGCGCATCCATCATGATGTCCCAGACATCTTTGGGGACATCTTTAGTTATTCGTTTGTCCACCGCTTCCTCAGGACACCGCAGCACAACGTACCTGTCAGTACCGTAGCTCCTCAACATTCTTTTTATAGCCGTCGGACATCCCTTCTCCCTGAGTTCCCTGAACATAGCCGGCCACCAATTATTATCACAGGTGCCGGCAATGTCCACGAAGATGGCTATCATGTACTTGCCGCTCGAGTTACTTATCTCTGCTATCTCTACCCCGTTAAGGGCATCCACCGTGGATCTTCGAGGTCTAAACCCATATTGGTTAGGGTGTGGCCCCCGGTTAGCTCTATGCTCCTGTAGTCTACGAAACAGCAGCCTTTCCAGGAGCTTCCCCAAATCGCTTAAGACAGATCGGCCTGTACGATCCAACCGCCTCCCTTACTCCACACCACCAAGTCAGCCCTCTTCCAGATGGCGGGAAACGGCCCCGTCTCCAAGCATTTATTGCTTATTCTGAGAAAGTCTTCCACCATATCCTCCCCAAGAGATGTCAGAACCTCCGGCGGTATCAAATCAAGGTCCGGAGCCTTCCTCTTCCTTAGTTTTCTTATGACCAGTTTTACCTCTCCCTTTTCAAAAGGGGGGGGGGAGGGTTCGTGGCCATTATTATGAAGTACGTACAACATCTCTCTTAGTGTCATCTGTTCCGGCGTCTCATCCGTGGGGTTATTCGACGGGAGAAGGGACTCCAACAGTACATTCGCCGACTCCCTCTAGTCCCGCGTCATTCCTCTCCTATGTTCGGATGTTATAGAGCAGTGCCGGCGGGTGTCTTTCTTCGGCTATATTGTTTGGAATGCCTCAGACGTTAGTCTGGAGACATTCGCCCACCAAGGCATCCCAGGAGCGCATCTTTGCGGCAAAGAGCTCCCGCTCGTACATTCCCTTCGCCTCTCTGTATTCCTGCAGTCTCCTCTCTCTCTCTTTCACCCCCCGTAATAGATCTTTGGTTGCGCCTCCGGAGACGCCTCGCTGTGGCACGCAGATTACCAAGACGATCGGTCCACGAATTCTCCGGAAATCTATTTGCAGATTTCATCCTTGGAATGGCTGCATTCATCGCGTTTTTTAATCTTCTTAGCTATATCGTCAACGCGACCCCCCCCCCCCCCCCAACCGTCACTGGCGGCTGCTCCAGGAATCTTTGCCTTAGTAGTTCCCAGTTGGCTCTCCTCAGGTTGTAATTTCTTCTGTCCACGGTCGTGTTTGCCATCTCTCGATGTTCGCTTGCGAATGTAAAGTGTATTAAGTTATGATTACTGGAGGTAAGACTATCTTTCACCTTCCATTGTTCAACCCTTCCAACCAGACTCTGATTGACTAGGGTTGTATCAATATTCGTCCTTGTTATGTATGTTATGTTCGGTGTGTGAATGACCTCTAGGTCTGCCTCTGCAATCAGTAGTTCTACTTCTTGTCCCCTGTCATCCACCCTGTTACTGTGCCATAGGACGGACTTTGTATTAGCATCCGCCAATATGAGCGTAGCACGAGCGATTGGGACGTTGACCCTCCACTCTCGCGCCGTTCCCGGCCACCCGGCACAATACATGCACTGACTTTTAGCGTCATTTCGGGTGTTGCACACCACCGAGGTTATCTTTGTCCATAACGTATTCCGCGAGACAGACTTGCCGCTAAACAGTCCCTCCGTCTGCGTTTGCGCGTCTTTTCGTTTGGGAGCACACGCCCGCACTCGCTCTCAAAAGCTCTTCATTCTTTCTGCTTTACTTGGAAATTTGTGATTGACCCTCACAGAAGTCACTTCACTAATCTAACTTACGTCACTGCGTCCCGCGCTCGTGTCTTCACTTATTGGATTAATAACCATAATCAGTTTTCTGTCTTTGTCTCTCCACCATTAGTTTGTACGTCTGACACTGTCATTTACGTTTACTACATTTTTTACCCCTCTTGGAGCACGATTTGTTTTTGTCCGGACACTCGGCTCCCTAGTAACATTCTCTGAAAGGTTCTACTCATATAGTGCCCCCATGACTGTTTCTTCGCTTTGGTCCCTTGGCACGTCATACATTGCCATGAGCGGCCTTCTCTTCTTCGGTGGTTCACATTTTAGGTCTTTTTCTAAATCTTTATGTGTTACGATCTTCCTGGCATTCTCCTCATTGTTCGTTTCTACAATGAGGACTTTTCCTGCCGTTCTCATGGCTCTTACCTTTGTTTTTTGTTTATTAAGAAATGCAAAAGTTGGCAAGAGCTTTAAACAGTAATGTTGCACAAGCATTAATACAAGGTGCACAGGCAATTCTCAACGAGGAGCAAAGTTTACAAAAGGAAGTTGCAAACATTGCACAGAGTGTGAAACAAAAGGCTAATTTATCAAATCGTTTTTCTAAGAAAGAGAAGGACTGTGAGATTGTCATATACATATGTATCCTACTAGTGGGCGTTTGAGTACCTCATGTGAATTTTTATGTTTAAAAAGAATACAGTTTTATTTAGATTTTTGTTACAATATATCGTTATGTTCCTATTTACTTACCTATAGTACCTACCATGATTATTATTGTATGATTTATTGTTTCAGGTTAATAATTTTTATGTCTATGTTTTTGTTTATTAGATATTTATGTTCATTTTATCTACATTTCTTAATAAATACATGCATAAAGAGTTCATATTTTTATAACCTTGACTGCATATTTCAATATGTTTATCAGGCAGTGACTACGACCCCTGTACTTCCTCTTTGTGACTTTTGACTGTTTCTTCTTTACTTGTAGCTGCGCGTTCGTTTGGATCTCTTCTATTCGGCGGTAGTTTTACTGACAAATAGCTGGGATGATTACGAAATTTGATGAGATACGCATTAGTGCCAAGTTTGGGTTTGCTTCTTAGAACTACTAAAACAGTTCCGTCTGGTCTAATGGCCCTGCCTTCCCTTACTATGAATTTCTCTTCAAAGTGATCAATAATACAACTCAAGAATCCGTCGGAACAAAGTCTTCCCGATAAACGCATCTACACCAACGACTTTTTCGATCCTAGTCTCTGGGAAACGTAAACGTTGATACATTACCAATTGCTCTCCTCGTAGCTTCATAATTACTTGTGTAGACAGGGACACAGCATCGCGATGGCATTTTTATTTATTGTGTTGCATTCTAAGCCAAAAAGGTGTTGCAGTAAGCTTTTCTGTGTATGAAAGTAACCTTAAGTAAAAAAGAACAGTACGCAATACACATACATTCCTCGTGTTTTCTTACTTCAATTAATTTAATTAAGTGCATTCCGCTACTAGGTAGTTCTGTACGGAGCGGACGGATTTCGTGACGTCAAGAGAGATAGCGCTGCATGCCGGCTTGTTGTTTTGAACGGCCTAGCTTCATAACAGCATGGAACCATGGCCATATATTTTACGACGTACGTAAAATTGGAAGATCAAACGAACGTACCTTAAGTAAAGTTCGATCTTAATTATATGAAGGCCTCGTCGAAATGAATAAGAACTGTAGTATCACTGCTTATGCACCTAACTACACACAATTTAAAGCTAAACCAAGCAGATATCTCCCTATTACTTGTTGCAGGGGACAACAAAGTTGAAGGGAAGGGAGGGAATTATTTATTTCGACGAGGCCTTAATATAATTGAGATCGAACTTCAGTTAAGGTTAGTTCATTTGATCTTCTAATTATATTCGGGCCTCGGCTCATCAATAAGAACTGTAGATGTTTAAACCAAATGCAACAGTTTTTATTTGCCATATCCATTACTGGAACTAATATCTAACCTCAACGTGAAGTGGATAATGCTAAATACAATACAAAAATAATCAGAGCATTCTTAAATAAAAAACAGTAAATTTAGTAAACCTTCATAAGTATAACAGGTAAAAATCAAGAAGATAGCACGACTTCTACAAAGTCATTGGGAGTCATTAACGGTGTATTATAAAATTCTGCAAACACTTTTGACTTATGTGTCCAACCTGCTGACAATTTAATCGTATCAATGCAAACTCCTCTTCGAGCTGCAGCTGATGTAGCGACGTGACGGGAGCTATGTGCGGTAAAAACCGAAGTGTCCACGCCACTTCGGCCAAGCAATGTTTTTATCCACCTACTAATAGTTTGGGGAGAAGCATGGTGATGAGGTTTTTTAAATCTAACAAACAGGTATGCTGAAGATGTTCGCAAGCTAGCTGCCTGTTCTATATGTCTTAGAGACACAGACTTTTGAATCTTCATTGAAAAAGGGGAAGCTAAGCAAAGGCTGTAGTCTGTTCCTGAAGTTTTTATTCTTTCTGTAATCTTAATTGTAATACCTTCTAATGTTTCCTTGATGTTCTGTAATTCTATTTTTAGATAGTGTTTGTACACTAGCCAACACAAGTAATGCTGCTAGCTCAAGAGTAAGATTTGGCTAAGACATTATCAGAACTCATGTTTCGAATGTACTTTAACACCAATGCTGGATCCCAGGTCAAGCTATAATTAGGTAAACTGGGTATAAGACTATAGATTCCCTTAAAAAAACGTTTGACTCTGAAATCTATTGCTGCTTCAGCTGGAACTAAATATGCGATGGCAGATCTATAGCTATTCAAGGTTTAGGAAAGTTTAGGAATTGTTACATTCAGATCATGTCTTTGATCAAAGAAAAATTTCCACTAAGCTTTTAGTCCTACGGAATACTGCTTCAAAGTTCCCGACAGCCAGGGAAAGAGACTGCCATAGAGGGTGAAGGCGTCTATAAGGAGAAAGAAGTCAGTATTTATTAGGTTTTATTATTAATGGTTCTTTCGCTTATAGAGAAGTTGTCTTTGATTAGAGGGTTCGAGAAGAGCCAATGGATAGTATTTGATATAGTTTAAAATTTCGAAGAAGTGACAGTGCTTACCCTCAGCTTCCTCTGGTACTATGGCGTGTGGCTTCAGCTCCTTGGGAGGCTGGGTTTTTCACGATTGCAATGGGAATGTAAATATTCATTTGACCAGCGAAACCAAATGTGTTGAAACATACTCTGCAGAAGTTGCCATCTACTTAAACGATATATAGGCACATCGGAAAATCCCGATCAGGGCTCGGTAACCAAAAAATGCGCCGGTGTAAGAGCTTGTAAATCATTTGGATCAGTACTCGCAGATGTTAACGGTCTAGAATTGAGCATGGATTCTACTTGTGGAACTAAGGTTAAAAGCTCTTTATAAGAAAATATTTGAGTTCCGACCGTGCGAAGTAAGTGGGTTTTAACTAATTTTACTCCAGCTTTCCACAATCCTCCAAAATGGGGGCGGAAGCTGGACTAAAATTCCATGGAATGATTTTTGTTTAAGCGGTCGTCTCCATTAATTTAGATTAGCACTTACAGAGTTAGTACCGCAGTCACTATATAAATGTTGGACACGTCCTCGTCGTAATATCACGAGAAACACATCGGCGGTTAAATCAGAAGTCCAAGTGCAACGTTTTAGTTGCAAAGCATATGAACAAACAAAGATACGCTTTCATTGTTTTAGCGCCTCTGGTTTTAGAAAGAGTGATGGTAAGCAGCCTCGAAAAATCCACACCACTGTGAAGAAATGGTTTCCATGGCGATATTCGGTCTTAAGGTAAATTAGCCATAGCAGGTTGTAAAGGATTAGGGCGAGTATGCCAACATCGAATGCATTTGGAAAGGACACGTCGAATTGCATCTTTAGCGGACACTGTCCAAAACTGTTGAGAAATAATGTGGAGTACAGTCTGATGACCTGCATGAAATGCTTGAGGTCTGCTAAGGGCATAAGCTACCACATGAAGGATTGTACCCAATGAAGAGTACTCCTCCATGAGATTAGATAAAAAATTGTTGGCCAGAGATACAGTTAAAGTTTGGGTACGTTGTTCGTCGAGCGTAATAGAAGGCGATAAAACATTATAACTTTTGAAAAATGACGGTCCCGCTCACCATAATGCATGTTGCAACAATTCCTTTGGAAGCAGGCCTGTACTGACAACATCTGCAGGATTTTCTGCAGAGGGAACAAAATTCCAGGATTGCGGTGGCAAATGTTCCTGAATGAAGGCAATTCTATTGGACACAAACGTTTTCCAGCGTTGCGGTAGAGATTTAATCCACTATAGGGTTACAAAAGAATCGGACCAAGCATAGATTTGAGAAATTGGCAATTTATCACTGTATATATTAACTACGAAGGTGATAAGTCGAGTCAATAGAACTGCTGCACACCTGTTAAGCCGGGGAATCGAAGTGGATTTTAATGGAGCAACTCTAGACTTGCTACATAAAAACGAAGAAGTTCTTTTTACTGATTCTAGAGTGAAAACTATATAAACAATCACTCCATATATCCCTTTTCGAAACTATCACCAAATCCGTGAAGGTCACATGAATAAAAAAGCTGTAGAACGATGAGACGGGGAAGAGAAAATGTATTTAAAATTGGAAGTTCTGATTGATACTGTCGAATGATCTCTGGAGGGGGCTTCTTATCCCAATCCAATTTAAGGCTCCAGAACTTTTGAATAAGATGCTTTAAAAGAAATGTAGAGGGAGACAATATCCCTAAAGGATCAAAGGTTCTAGCCAAACTGGGCAACATACTACCTTTCCTGCATTCTTCTCCCACTGACTCCACTTTAAACTGAAAACAGTCAGACGAATAATGCTAAAGCAATCCTAAAATTTTAAGTGAAGAAGTGGTAGTCATGTCTTTATCAAACATCATTGGATCCACCGATAGGTGAGAATATGGAAGATCGGAAAGTAAAGAAGCCCATTTTCTTAATTCAAATCCACCCTTTTCTAACAAGGCAATTACTTAAGATATTAGAATTGCGTCTTCTGAAATATCAGATGTTTCCTTAAGGTCTAAGGATGTCATGAAACAATATTTTGTAATTAGATTAGATACTGTTTTGTAGTCTTCCAAATTAAAATGATCTGCTCTAACAAACTTGAAATTTAAATACGCAATAGTTTCATTTTTCACTGAAAAGCCTGTCCATTATTTTTCCTGGTCCTAAACCAATTATGAATTTATCTCGCAAAATACTATCAAAATGAGCACTAAATTTACAATGGGTCGCTAGCTTTTTTAATCTTGCCGCGTATTCTTGCAAAGATTCGGTGCGAAGCTTAGATGTGTTATAGAAATTGTACCTTTCTGCAAACACCACACGCACTGGAGCATAATAGTCTGTTAAAAGCTTCACAATATTGTCAAACGTCGTTGCTCAGGTGTGCTTGGCAATGCCACATTTTCCAAAAGTACATACGCGTTTTGACTTAGCCCGTTTAAAAGCACGGTACATTTCACTTCCTTCTCCGTTACTTTATTAGCTGTGTGAACACCAAAGTTTGTACCTGGTGGTTTACGTGGATGCTCGTCCGGATCCGGCATTTTCCTTCTTCACGATAAGACGATAACGGTTTCTATCCCACGTTCATCAAACTTCCGATTACCTCGTCGCCAAATGTTATGTTGTAGCAGGGTAACACAAAATCACTTTTACTTATACTCGTGTATTAAGAATAAACTGAATAATTGAATATACAGGTAAGTATACAACTCAAACGGCTCTCAATATTTTACACAGGTGAGCTTTTTGAACAAAACATCACAATTTTTAAGACCCATTCGGTTTAGATGTTAAAAAACTGATCACGGCAAGCTCAAGTTTTACTAATTCTCCTATAACTAATAGCTTCTCAAAGCGTTATTTGTATTTTCACATTCACAAGACCACTTAGGCTCTCTTGGAATATATACCTGGACGGGGATGTTCACAAATGGTATCTTGAAACCATTCAGCCAAGAAATAATTTTAGGGTCATTAGTCAACAAACGCCAAACGTTGTGGAAAAAGTGCAACCTCCCAGCATGTTTACTTACATCTACTGATGACGAGGCATTCGAGGGAATTCTGATTTACAAAGTTTAAACATTAACAATACGACCGGATTAACAATTTACGATTACGAAAATAAGTGAGAWCWAACKTTATGTGTGTACAGTAATAATGGTTGGTGTTAGACTCTCTGKAAAAGAGCAATTTTGTTAAACAGTTTTAAACAATAACTTGTTACCCACAAAGACCACACATGAAGACACCTGCTGATAACGAGCAATGCGAATCTTACGCGTAGTTATTTATCAATAGGGCTATTCATAAATTGAACTTTATTTATACTACAAGTACACATTCCGGTACACAGTTTACATCACTGACTTATAATTCATGACAATATAAACAATACACATATAAATATCTATAACTATAAACATAAGATAGATATGAGTAAAGCAAAGGTCGTTCGCGAAAGCAGTGCGTGTGTGCGAAATCATTTAACACTTTAAATACTAGTTCGATTTCAACAAACAAAACATCCAAAAGCAAAATTATCGAGAGCCAAAATAATACTAGTTATCACATGTGTTTCAGGTACATACTTTAAATAAACTTTCAATATATTCTGTACTTCCACTTTAACACTCATTTTAAATCTCTTTATGTTCTTTTGGTTTTTAGTGCTTTGGTACAAGATGTTATACAATTTAGGAGACATAAAATGCACTTTTTTGTCCAGCTCGAATAAAAAAGAGCTTTGTTCTTGTGGTTGCCACCTTGTCTTTGTCAAGTATCATAGTTATGTTGTAGCATCGTTTTTTCTGWCWTGTRCTGATATAAAATTATGTTATAAACATAAAGTTGTCTTGGGTCTAACAACTTACTTTCTGCATACAGTGCATTTATTGGGTAATCAATCCTCTACGTGTAAAATATTTTTATAAACCTTTTKTGGATCACTTCTACTTCTTTTATTGACTTCTTATTTGAGGCCATACACCACCCTATTATCCCATACTAGATAAGTGATTATACTATCTATGTCTAAGCTTTATCAAATTTATTATCAGTTTGGTACAGCATTTTCGGCTACCTAAAAACTATCGTCTGTTCGGGATATAAAAAAATCTTACAACCTTTTTCAAATAAATAGAAACAAGCAGACTTGAGCAATTAATATTCTTGCCAGTAACAAACAGGATATTAATGATCAAATAAATATATAAATAATGAAACTATGTTGTTTAGAATTTTACTTTGGAATATGTACGGAGCTATCTAGTACTATTTAATGTTTATTTATTACTAGCATTAAAAGTTCTCTTTAGCTTAATGCTGTTAAACGGGATGAATGTAGAAATGTCATTAGTTTAGACAACTCAGACAAAACTTAAACATAGGTTTCCTAATACACCTTATATTGGAGCTGCAATTATAATGTAATGACTACAAGTAATTGTACTTTCACCCACAATTTGAATTTTTTGCTTTACAGTGCAGCATAAATTTTCTGTAGTACTTTTGTAACTCTCCGTAACTAACTTATAGTCCCATAAATAGACAAGATATTCTTAAATAATTAGCATACTCTTAATCTCTAGAACATACAGATTTTATTAAAAAATAGATCAAGATTTTGCCGTTTATAGCAGTTTTTACCAATTTGAATGAAAAGTGGGTTATGTAGCCGGATCCACTACCAYTTATCTTTCAGTACACTTTTCGGATATACTCTTCAAATAATACCTCTATACAAAAATTTTCCGCTGAAACTACATTTCGCAATTTCAAAGCGTTGGCAGCTCGCATTTCGCCTCGATGTCCATTTTAGCCCCTCTTGGCTTCTAAACTTCTGTTTACTTAAAGCAAATGTGAGGAGTAATCGGTAAATTATAAATCTTCTGCATACTTACAAGATAATATATTTCAAAATAATATATAAATTGTAATTGTCCAAACTATTGTTGTTGCCCAGGTGTGTTGGGTGTAGAAGATTCTTGATGTAACACTCGAAGTGTACTTTTACGCGTTTTATTATAAGTTACTAAAATACAGTGGACTTAGTACAAAATTGAAATAGCAGAAATAGTAGAACGCGGAGCCGACACATTCGAATGGAATTTGAAAAAATGAATTATAATTGTTTTCAAACGGACCCTTTTTATATGCTGCGAATTGTAACAAACAAAACTATTTAGATATGGCGAAAGTCAAAGGTCCAATCAATATAACAGTTTATTGAATTAGAAAAGACACTGCACGTGGTCGGCTCGAGGAATATGATAACCGAAATTAAGCGCAATTCTGGGGATCATAACACCCCCCCCCCCTTAAGTGTTTTGTGGCGGAGATATATAAAGGTACAAAACACTAATGACTACTAAGCAAACAATATTATCATAAAAATGAAATCTAAACCTATCAAAACATAAAAAGATTAAAATAAAGTAAATAATTATAATGGGTTGATATAGAAAATATAGTAGTAATTTGAATAAAATAATAGACATAGTGGAAATAGAAAATGTGGCAGAGATTGGTTGCATTATTAGACATAAGTCCAAGTGGATATAGAATCCAATTGATTCCCTCACTACACTCTGAACTGCTTCGATGTACAGACGGTGTCTAGATCCAGTGGTTGGTCCAAGGATATCCGGGAGCTGGAACGAGAGCCGTGTTGGCGGATGATTTGGTCGAAGTCTTCAATGACCTCCTTGGCTTGAAGCTGAACCATACCGATGCTGTCACCACCTCCTCGGCGTACGGGATCCCGGCCGTGGATGGTATTGGTGTTGCTGATGCAGATGGCATATCTTTGCCAATCGCTGGAACTGCAGATTTGTCGGATCCATCGTAATGGCCTCCATCGACACCAACGGCAGCAGCAACAGCATATGAACAGGAGGGCTGCTATCATTGCAAGAGCACCAATGGGCTTGTTTCATATTTTTTTTTATTTAAAAAAATGAAATTATATGTTGAACTGTACCAGAAATGACTATTTTTATTTTTAGAATAAGTCAGTTAACACATAAAAAATAATATTATATTTTTAAAGGCGGGAAAATATTACGTCATTTCGCGCAAAACCTAAAGGCGCCTGCGCGAAATTCCAAAATCAACATTGCCAATTCTCCTGATTTGTCGGCAAACACGTACGGCATAATACGTTATAACGCGTTACGGCGTTACATATACCTCCAATTTGAATTACTTTGCGCAAGATAAACGAAATATACATATAACTGCGTTCCCAGTATATGTTTTTGTCCTATTATAACTGTCGTAAACTGTCTTTTTGTGTGAACTTTTCGGGTAAATATGGGTCGTACAAAGCGGCGTAGATTGGCAATCGCGCTTAGCAATCGAACCAAACTGCAAAACGTGCGTCAATTTGCGACGCTGTCACGCATTGTTTGTTTTCGTTTGACTGTGTTGTATGTTGGTTGCTAGTATAAGTCAGTGCTATTAGGATGAATAAATTAGGTGAAGGGTTTACCAAGGCAGATTCAAGCAATCTGCCTTGTGTTGATGGTGATATGGTGAACCAGTTTTTTATAGACAATGTAAACTTTTTATCTGCAGAAGTTCGTAACGTGAAGACAACGAGGTAATTGTTATTATTGTTTATTGTTACTCACAATATGAATATGTAACATATTACAGATCAACCAAGGAATCTTATGGTGACAATGCTGTTTGTTACGTACAGATTAAGCGGGATGGTGTGTTATGTACAGCAAGGGCAAAGATAACACCTGAGCATAGCATCCACAAGAAGGCCTATTCTGTTACAGCGATTATCAATGAGGCGGAAGAAAGTGTTGTAAAATGTGAATGTGAAGATTGTCCTGCATCAACAGGTATATTTGATTTTGTTTTAAATGATTGTAATACTGAACTTATATTCAAAAACAGGTGGCTGCAAACATGGCGTTTCATTCTTGCTCTGGTTGCATCGCCGAAGCGAAGAACCATCAGTAACATCAACCGTATGCTACTGGCGAGCATCTCCTTTAGCTAAAGTAAATCAAAATAAATTAGCAATAGAACAGCTTTTTGGAAGTAATAGGAGCTCGGGTCAAAAAGATCCTGAATTTTTGAAAGGCATACAAAAAAGATTTTCCCATATCAATGCACCACTGATAAAATTGTATCAGCCTATTGAATTTGAAACTCTGTCGCTATATCACCTGATGTTATTGTGGATTAGTGCAACCCCAGAAGCAGAAAGGTCTATTAATAATTTCGTCATGTACATTGGCAATGCAATGATGACGGCTGAATGTTGCAAATTGGAGGCATCCACTAGGCAGCAGTCAGATTCACCACAGTGGCATAATATGCGTTATGGCAGAATTACTGCATCAATTCTGTATGAAACTGCTAGATGTAAAACGGCTGGTACCTTGGTAGAAAATATAATGGGAGCTACACCACCGTTGCAAACAGAAGCTGTTTTACGGGGAAGAAGACTTGAAGCTGCAGTGTTGGCAAGAGTGGAAAGCACTCTTTCCATGAAAATTTCACGAAGTGGTTTGCTACTAGAACCTCAGTACCCAATTTTTGGTGCATCTCCCGATGGTATTACTGAGAACTACATAATTGAAATAAAGTGTCCGTTTAAGGAAAAGAATGTGGAGCGGTTTGTAAAAAATGGACAACCCACAAATAAAGTGCTGTACCAAATGCAGTTGCAGATGCTTTTGGGGAAGAAGAAAAAAGGGTTGTTATGTGTGGCTTCACCAGATTTTGAAAACGACCAGAAGGTGGATATTTATGAAGTGGATTTACAGGAAGATGCACTAATCAGTGTGATGGAAAATGCTAAGGACTTTTGGAATAATTTCATATTTCCTTTGTTATGTCTAAAATAGAATGTAATATGGTTTGTTTTTTTTGAATATGTTCACAATTTCTTTAGCTTATAGTGTAATAAAATAGAGTGATAAACTGTGCAGCATTTATTATTTTTCCAGGAAGACAATTCTAGATAATTTAATAATAAAAATATTACATTTCATTATTTATAAATACTTACAAACTAAAATGATAATACTAATAAATGAAATAATATTTTATTGCAAAATAATGGGTTCTTGCAAATTTACAAGTGCTGCAGCAATAAGTACAGCATCATTTAAAACTGCTATTAAACGAGTGTTAATACAAGGGTGTGGTTTTAACATGTAGAATTCTCTAATCCTAATAATTCTTTCTATGTGAATTCTTAACGAAGCAATTTGCTTAGTTTTACATCTGCTTTACTAATTTTTGCATCTGATAATACAGTTGGAGGTCTAACAAGGATACAGTTTTTTTCTAATAAAGTAGAAGCAATGTGCTTAAATCCTCTGTCAGCCGGTCTTACATTATCCATAAAATTACTTTGTTTGAAAATTTGAGAGTCTGTGATTCTTCCACCAAAGCCCCCTGATACAAAATTTATAAAACCACTTGGCGTACATGATATTAAATATTTAATTGTGTTACATTTTTTATATTCAGACCATGTACTGGATCTGAAGGTTTTTCTATTTCAATTTCGAAGCAGTCTATAATACTTTGTACACATTTATATCTTGCACGAAATGGTATAGGCAGTAATCTCGCTATTGTATTTGGCTCTGGCTAAAATATACAATTCTGTAAGGCGTTGCTTACTTTTCCTATATTCTCTACAAAAATACGGTGAACTTGCGTTATGCTGATGCCGAAATCTATAGACAAACGGAAATATGTGTCATCTAGACGAATTTTTTTTAATATCACCAGCACATGCAGCTCTGGGATTTTTTCTTTTATTGCAATCATTTTTATTAAAGAAAATGTCTCTTGTGTTAAACCTAAATAAAACTTAGGATGCTTGCGCAACATTTCAACAGTATTTTTTCTTCGGTTTTCTTTCAGCTGTTGGTACTGAATGTCACTTGTCCAATCACTTGTACTAGATGATGAAGATGGCACAAATTCTGTGCTACTGTGCACTGAATCTACAGGACTTGATGAAGTTGGTGAATCTTGCGTCCTTATTTCTAGTACTTTCGGTTTACTTGCATGTTCTACAATAAAGTAAAAAATATTATGACAAAACTGATAAATGATAAATTTGAATTAATTTACTAAAAAAGCAAGCTCATGTCAAGCAGTTATGTTGCCACAACACATTAAGGCCTTGTTGCACAAAGCGTGGTTAACCAGACCCTCTGGATAACACGCGGTCAACGGGCAGTTGCCATGGAAACGTTTCTTTTTAAGTGTTCCTCATTGGTGCTGCCTATGACAACAGCTGGTTAATCGCGTGTTAACCAAGTGGTCTGGTCTCTTATCTTAATGCTTTCATCGATGTGGAGGCACAAAGAACTGAATAAGTTAGGTTATGACACTGTATTATGCTACTGTGGTATGAAAATAAAAAAATGGAAAAACAACTTGTCCAAAGGCACATGCACTTAAGTGTAGTGCGGAGTGGAGCTCCACATGTTAAACAGCTAATAGATTATGTAAATACATACCTTCTGTCATTGTGGATACGTTTCTTGTACTAATAAAACATTGAACTCCACGTGACTGTGTTGTTTCAGAAGAAGTACTCGGTTTTAACATGTCAGTGTCGGAGACTTCAAACACACCTGACGGTGACACGGAAGTTTTTTGGATCTTTACTTTCAGTGGTGTGGACATTTCATCCCTAAACAATTGTCGCTTAGCTGGCTGTCTCGAGGGAGAGAGTTTACTCTGAAACTTCAAAATATTGTCCATTTTTCTCTTCTTGGCTGAATCACTTAGAGCTGCAGTACTTTCTGATGGCTTAGATGAAATATGTTTATGGGGTACAACATTTTTTTTTATCCTAAGGTATTGCCCTATTGTTTTGTAAAACATCCAGTTTTCAGCGTCTGCTTCAAGCTGAAAACATAACATAAATGATTATTATTAAACCTTATAGAGGTTTTCCATTTACTTACATCAAAGTGATCTTCACAGCAATGTAGGTACCCACTTTTTTTAAAGTAGCCCTTAGCTTTAGTGGCTAACCACCATCGCTGCCGCGAGTGTAAATCCTTCGGGAATCTGATAAATAATTTATCAGGGCAGTTTACGCTATTATTGCTGCAACTTGGCACGATACAAACTTTTTTTCTAGGCATCGCAGAATCACTTAGTTCACAACCACACACTTCGACCAAATCGTAAACAAAACAAAAACAGCCTGCCGGCAACACCTCACGCTCCCAATGACGCGTAAACGGCGGCGCATGCGTGTTATTACGATGAACGCAATTACGTCACGGGGAATATTAATTTTAAATAGTCAAATTTCATTAGCAAAATTCATAAAAATGTGAAGGAATGGCACTAAATAACTTCACCCACATTCATTTTTGGCCACTGTAGATTAGCTCAATATAAAGATTTCCGTAATTCCCGAAATGTGAAACAGGCCCATTGCAATGTTTACCCAACTGGATTTGGGAATGATAAATGGACGATTAATGTTATTTTGAATAACTTCGTCGAGTTCGTGCAGTTTGGCCTGCGAATGGCGTAGCTGATCGAGATTGACATCAGTTAATTGAATGGGTTTCATTTCTTCAGCCTTGAGGAAATTCTGTCGTTGGATGCAACATTCATCATCAATGATGTTCGTCGTTGGAATGTAATGGGTGATGTTCCCAGTTTCATTGGTAGTGGCATAGAGAGTTGATGATGTAAAACATTTGCACTTTGGTTCCATGGTGAAAATGCCGGTTCCCATAAACAGAATGTCGGCAATGGGCCTGTTGTCATCATCCATTACTGATGTGAAGGTACGAGTATTACAATTTGTTGGAATTTGACGAACCTGTTTGACACGTAGTGTGACTTCGCAGACGGGGCTTCTTGCGTTTTGCAGGTGATGACGTTGCGGCAAATGTAACCCTGGTTGTCCATCTTGTAGCAGGTGCTCAGATCTTGCAGTTGGCCATAGTTCAGGCGTAGAGTGCTTAAGATTAGATAAGGAAACAGAGGATCGATATAGGAATAGATCGTAGTATTTGGAACTTGAGTTGGAAGAGGTATGAGATGGTAAAGTTGAAACAACTCTTTTGTGACCAACGGAATTTTGATCGCGCATAGCAATACTCCTTTGTAATAAATGACCGATAAGGAGCAAAGTGACGTGTACATGTAAATATTATTATAATTTGTTGGATCAATAGGTAACTCGAAATTTGGACCGGTTTGAATTCGTAAAAGTTCTTGGCGAAACGCACGAGGAGCGACGACAGACATGATGTAAGACATTATTTTTTGAAAAGAAAATAGAAGATACGGTAACATCTAGCTCTTCCTCTAATTCGATCATCATATCTTTCAGCTGATGGAAGTGCTGTTGTATAGTATTGCTGTACTCTAAGCTATTGAGACGATCAGTAGTATTTTGAGCGAATTTATTAAAAGTAGCGATATTTCGATTAAGTCGTTTTTCATTCTGATTAAGAAGAGTGGCGGACTTATTGTAATCAGTGACAGCGTCGGCCAAGATGTGAACTTGCAGTTTTAAGAGAATTTGAATATCATGATTTTTATACTCTAAGGCATGGATTGCGTCTGTATAATATTTAGCATCTTCACTGCCTGGAGTACCGAAGAGCCATTTAAAAGCATAAGAGACGCCATCCATTACACCTCGGCGAACTCGTACTGGTAAATCACCTGATTGATGTCCGATTATGTGACATATGGCATCAAACTTTTCATGCAACAGTACCAATCTCGTTTTGATGTTGAGTAATTGTTTTGGACAGCGTGGAATAAATCCAAAGGAGTTTGTCATAGAGGGAGGAGTACTTGTGCAATAAGTTACACCTTTTAGATACATTTCTTGTAGCAGGCATAATTTATTTTCATAGATGCTAATGTTAGAAAAAGAAAATAGTGTGCAGTAATTGTCGGATATGCGCACGGTACCAAGTTCTTGATAAAATATTCCGCTGGTATTATTCAGAGGTTGGCTAATATAAGGTAGAGGATTGACAAAGGAGAAAGATAGGCAAAAGAGTAAAGTAAGCGTAGCATGCATCTGAAATAGAATAGAAATAGAAGAGTTAGTCGAAGTTATTACAAGGTTTTAGAAGATTATGGTGATGTCCGAGTTTTATTGCGATTAATTTCTAATAAATAGGTGTTGTAAGGATAGACTTGTAAGATTTTGTAGGGACCTTTATATTTGGGAGCTAGTTTACTTGTTGGTGTTATGTTACGGAGATATACATAATCTCCTACCTGATATTGGACATATTCGATATTTCTATCGTATTGAATTTTGGATTTTTCTTTAAAATTTAGTAGATTTTCCCTTGCAATTTTGAAACTTTGATTTAATTTTAATTTGAGATTATGATAATAGTCGTCATAAGTATAGCGAAACTCAGGGTTGGCTGTTAGGGAATTTGGAATAGTGGCTTTCTTTCCAAATACGAATTCATAAGGTGTATATTTTGTTGAAGCGTGATTGGCTAAGTGGACGTATTCGTCCCAATCTGGCTGTGAATTATTAGTATAATGAGATAAGTATTGCTTTAGTGTATGATGGCTTCGTTCGAAGACTCCATTACTTTGTGGACGATAAGGGGTTGTAAGAATGTAGCGGATTTTGAAGAGTTTGTTGACTTCTTTGATAATATTAGAACCGAATTCATTCCCGTTGTCGGTTAGCAATCTTTTAGGTAGACCAAAAATTGATATGAATTTAACAAGGGCATTAGCGACAGTTACTGCTTCATGATTTTGTACAGGCACGGTGTAAGAATATTTAGTAAGATCGTCCTGGAAAGTGATTATGAATCGGTTTCCATTTTCTGACAATGGTAAGGGGCCTACGACAACAATTGCTAAGCGTTGGAAAGGTTTAGAACTAGTAGTTGTTATCTCCATAGCAGCTTTTGGGTTTTATTCATTGTTTTATTAGTTTGGCAGGTTGGGCAAGTTTTAGTGAATGTTTAATGTCTCTTTTCATACCTGACCATTTATAGTTTTCGCGGATTCGATGATAAGTTCTGTGATAACCTGAATGTCCGGTTATAGAGGAAGAATGATTTTCTTTAATTACGCGATTAATTTCTTCTTTGGTTTCCGGTTAAATTATTGGACGATCTACTAATATTATAGAAATATTTGTTTTTTAAAATAAGTAATAAAACTTTTCGTTAGTCATTTCTTGTTTTAAAGAAGTTTCTATGCTAGTAGGATTCTGAGTGTAAATTTTCGTAATATTTTCGGATTGCAAGTTTGTCCTTAGATTTTGTAATGAGTTAAATAAATCTTGATAAGTCAGTTTGTCGAAATGGTTTAATTTTGTTATTGCAAGGAATGTCTTTTTCATTTCTGTAGTCAAAGCTAATCTATCATAATGATTTATTTCGGGAGAGATGGTTTGTAAATCATAAGTAGCGGACAAATTTTGATAATAAGAGTTTGATTCATCTAGGTCTATAGAAAGGAAGAAAACATTAGGAAATTTTGACAACATATTTTCTTTTAGTGTTTCAAATTCGATTACGTCGTTATTCTCATAATGAAATTTAACAAATTGCTGATATGTTTCATCGGTATGTTTAGGAAATGATATGGAAACCGGATTACGTGGTAAAGAATCGACGTTTGAATTTACTCGACCTGCTTTGTAATGGATTTCATAAGAGAATTCTTGAAGTTTTAATCTCCATCGGACTAAGCGACTTTGGGGATTTTTGCAATTGAATAGCCAAGTTAGAGGACGATGGTCAGTACAAATAATAAATTTCCTGCCATACAGATACACCTTTTTCGCTAATGAGGTGACCTAAGGAGGTTGTCTCTTTTCGCATGAATTCGCATTTATCGGGCTGTAGCTATAATTGTAATTGATCGTTCATAGACTGCTTTTAATTTCTTGCAGTGATCATCGATTGAGCTAGCAATGACAATATCATCTAAATAAACGAAACAGTGACTACCTGTGAGCCCGGTCAGTGCTGTGTTCATTACTCTTTAAAAAGTGCTAGGTGCGTTTTTTTTAGGCCAAAGGGCATACGAGTCCATTCAAAGTGACCTGTAGGGCTAGAAAAAGCTGTTTTTGAAATATCAGAGGGAGTTATTTTGATTTGATGGAATCCAGAGGCTAGATCTAGGGTTGTAAAGTATTTTGAATGCCCTAATTGATCGAGAATTTCTTCGATGTTTGGAATAGAGAAGCTGTCACCAACTGCCAGTTCATTTAGTTTGCGATAGTCAACGCCTACTCGCCATTTTTGCTGACCGCTGGCGTCGAGTTTCTTTGGAACTATCCAAAGCGGCCTGTTGTAGGGAAATACGGATGGTCGAATAATGCCTTGTTTGTGTAATTGTTTTAATTGTTTGTCCTCTTCCTTATGAATTTGCGGGAATCTATATAATTTAGAACAGATTGGTTTATCTGATGTCAATTTGATGTCATGTGTCACTATATTAGTAGATTTCAGATGATCACCAGGTAGATGGAAAATGTCGCAGTATTCTTTGCATAGCTTGAGAATGGAATCACGCTCCTCGTAATTGAGGTGATCTAGACGTAAATTTTGTAATAATAGAGGTATTCGTGATAATTTTTGTGTACTATCATTTGTTATGTTTACAGAGAAAATTCGCATTTGATGTTGTTGAAATGGTTCAAGTGCTACAACAATATGATTCATTTTGAGCGGTCTGTCGCTTGTATTTAATATAGTTGTAGAGGCTGTGTTATTATTGTTGACTTTTAAAATAGCTTTAGCGGGATAAACTTGTTTATCAATAATAATGGGTTGACAGATGCCTTGGCGGATCTCAGGATTTCGAACAGTTACTTGAATTTCACTACGGGGTTTCAGAATGATAGCACCGTTACTGTTATCGCGTGGTCGTGAAAGATTTAGTAGTAATTTGAGAGTAGATAAATAGAGACGAGGAAAAGTACTTTCTCATCGAATTACAGATTTGTAGTGTTCGAGAAAGTCTAATTCTAAAATATCATCATATGGGAGATTGATATTATCAGATATGACGTTGAATTGGCATGGGATTAAACGATCGGAGGTTTGAAGTTGCAAATTGACGACACCTTTAGTTTCAACTGTATTACGTGTGTTTACTTCGGAAATAGAAAGAATGTTAGTAGGATCGACAGTTGCATTGAGTTTGTAAAAAATTTTACTAGTCGTAATGAGGCTGGTACACGCACCTGTGTCGATAAGAAAATTGAATAGATGGTTTTGTAAATAGTTTTTTCTGTTTTAAAGCAAATAGGGAAATACGTTAGATTTAGTAGTTGATTTAGAAATTTTAGAAATATTTGGATTTAGCATTTGCGATTTGTGAGATTTGCTGGATGTAGAAGATTTCGTAGTTATAGATTTATGAGATACAGAGGGGATTTTGCGCGATATAGGAGATTTAGTAGTTATAGTAGGAATTGTAAAAAAACGGATTTTGCAGATTTAGTGTCGGACCGCGTTAAATTTTGTTAAAGGGATTTGTGCTTGATCTAGTAATTTACGGAGGATTTTTTATTGCCATTCCGACGAGACCACCTGAGATTCTAGAGGTTCGTCGGAGGTTTCGCGAAAATTTTGCTCTTCAGGTGTATAGTTCACCTGAGCAGCTTGTTGTCTACGATTATTATTATACTGTCTTTTGCTGAATTCCTCAATAGTATGTCCTTTGTTTTTATAATAACGGCATACTTTGACGGGGTTTGATTGAAGGGTGTCGTTTGACGGAGCCAGCAATCTCTTGTGGCGTGCCTTGAAGGTTTACATAATGTACAGGGAGGACTGTTCGTATTCAGTCGACGTAGTCGAATTTGTGGTGGTTTTGCAGAGGTAGCTAAATTTTGAGGACGTACTATACGGAGAGCACGTTCCTCGTCTATGGCAGTATTGAGTGCCTCTGAAAGTGTAAGGGGTTGTTTCGTGCGTAAACACATTGATATAGAAGAATTCGAGTGATAGATGAAGCGTTGTAACGCCAATTGTTTGATCATATAGGTAGCGCCTGGCCGTTCCACTTCGCTAGGTACAGCTATAAAATTTAATAATCGCGTTTGTAGATGATCTATGCGATTATAGAAATCCATGATGGATTCATTGGCATTTTGTCGCGTATTATTTAATTCTTCCATCAACTGGACAAAATGTTTTTGATCTGAGAATAGAGTAAGCAAGGTGTTTTTTAATTCATCTCAAGTCCCGAAGTACTTGTCGCGCAGCTGTGCGAACGCGCTTCCTAACAAACGCGTGATAATAAGAGAGCAAACCCGATTTTTGATCGTTCGTAGCCAAACCAATAGCTTGCTTGTTCGCAATTACTGATAAATTTATGAATTTCTAGTCTATTACCATCGAACGTCGCAGGTATAAAACTTTGCAGGAAGTTAGGAATCTCGCGCAACACCCCCCTACACCATTCGATACTGGATCTCATAATGGAGGAGGATGCGCATGCCCGCACGTACCCGACTTTCGAAGTCTCTCACACCTCTCCAGTCGCAGACGAGGCACGAATTGCTCCAAGAGGGGAATGCCCAAACCTCCTAGACGTATGGGAGCGTGATAGTAGCCCCTGGGAACATCCTTCGACAGACTAAGCCAAACACGAACTTGGGCCTTCAGCTGGCGATCCAGCTTCCTCAAGGCCTTTACAGTCGTGCGACCACTAACGAGGAGATGCTGAACAACATGCTCCCGTAGCAGCCACAGTCTTTGCTGAGGCCTCAAGGGCACCCGGGTGACACGCTCTAGGAACGCACCTAGCATCGTGCTGGTTGTCGCTTGGGCTGCCCCCACAAATTGTCCACCTAAATAAACCCACAATGTAGAAGCGTTCGTCTGGTGAAGCCGGGAGTCCTCGAGACACACACATCGTGACACAGGCACTAACAGAGAGTTCAACTACTAATAGCTTAATGTTATCAGAGCACCAACATCTTGTAACTGCTTATAGCACTTCTGTTCATAAGTTTACACATTTTTCTATACTTTCACCTTTTTCATTTATATTACTGTTATAATATGACTTAGCTATGGCTCAAATTTGTTCAATAGGATTAAAACCGTAATGGTATGGAGGTAGGCGTAATACGCACCCATACTTCTAAGCCAAGGTTTCAGTAACAAAGCTTTTCTTTGGTTTATTTCTGATAAAGATGTAAGTATATTAATTACAAGCATACAATGATTTGTTTTACATACTCCTGAACKTTCTTCAAAGGTTGTGTTTTTAAGAGGTCAGTGTCAAAAGGAATTTTGTTAGCAGTTAACCATTCCTAGATTTCCTGCTTCTTGCTTGAAGTATTGGGTGGCTTGTTATCAACTACACTGTTGTGGTATGGTACATTCTTCATAACAGTAACAGACGGCTGCTTTAAATTTTTGAGCAACTGCTCTTCGAACCTTCGTTGAAAATTTTCACTATTCATTTCACCATGATGGTCTGGATTTTGTGTGACGGATGAAAATATTAATTTAGCATCATCCATGAAACCGTTCTCATTACCAGCATGCAATATTATATACCTATATAAGACGAGATATTAAAAATGGACAGTAAATACGTGAACGTAAATACCTTCTTCCATTCACATTCGTTGACGTAACTGATCGAATATCTGGATCTTGCCAAGGTCGAGAAACTGTTCCATTTTGAAAGATTCACGTTTCATCCAAGTACCTACACAAACTGAAAGAGATTTTCACTTTGCAATTGTTTGTATGTATGCCAAAAATGTACACGCTTCGAAGCAATGCCACCAAGTTCCATTAAACTTCGACGGGGTTATCTTTGGCATACTTAAAATCCTTGGAAATTATTAGCCTTCTCAGCGATGATGTTTCCAGTAAATAGCTGCCTCTCATCCAGTTTGACAGAAAGCTTGAATAAAATTACGTTTAGTTCTAAAAATGTTATCAGTGTTCTATATATAATAATAATATAATATAAATATAATAATAATAATATAAATATAATAAATATAATAACTTAATTTTTTGTACATTTCATATATGACTTCAACCTGCTGCGATGGTAATACGTGAGTCGCTGTCGTTTCTTTTTGGGCTGCAAATCAAACTTCCACTTTTGGCAGCGGTAGACAAATTGTTGACGGTAGACAAACTTATGCCCAAGCCATTTGCTACACGCCGCAAATTTTCATATAAGATAGCGTAATTGTACAAGAAAAAATGCAGACTAACAGACTGAAGTGGCACTAATGGTCCTCCATTCTTGATTTCCTTCTTGAAGTAAGTAATAAAAGAAAGAACCATTTCTTTTGCTCTGCGCTTTAATAGTTTTGGCATTTTACACCAAAATTGTCTCACCGAAAACCTGTTTGTATTGTTCTAACAGACATTACTAGCTTAAAAAAACTGATTTTTGAAAACAATCAACGCCGATGCAAAAGTAAGCCACTAGAAACGTGCTAGAAACTTTCAAATACACGATGCGACGAGTGTCAGTGACTGTCAACCTCAAAAATTAATGAATGAAATATACTGGCAACATTGTATATTGTCGCCAACTTAAATCATTTGTCATGCTGTTTGAGTTGAGCTTGCGGGTACCTTATGGTGGTAATGGCATTACGTCATTGATGACGTAATCTTAAACTTATAAGAATTCCAGTGTATCTTCGTATGAAATATCTGACTATGTTCCTGAGTAGCTCTAAAAGAACATTGGCGGACTTCTCCGACTATCTTCTCTCGGTGGTCTTCCACAGTTTTGCTTGTCCGCATCTTCATACTCCACCCCTCTGGATCTTGAAAGGAACACATTGCTTATGCGCTATCGCGTTTTTTTTAGATAAGCTATGGCTCTTTGAATAGTCATTCCTTTGATATCGTTCGCTGCCTCCAGCCTGTTCTTGAAATGTACCGGCAGATTTGTGACCTTTGCATGGCAAGTATTGAGCTGGTATTCTTTTACGGAATATTAATTACGACGTCCCATAACGGAAGTGCTACAAAATATGTTCGATCGATCACATGGAAAACACAAAAACAGTAAAATATACTCGATTGTAGATATTGCAGGGTCTGGTTTTAAGATAATAATAATAATAATAATTATAATTATAATAACAACAATAGTAATAACAATAATAATAAAATAATGTTTATTTTATTCCAACAAACATTGCTGTTCATAATGGAAACAAAATACATAATACACAAATTATGATCATAATTGAAAAGTAGATACAAAAGATTACAATGTATAAAATAACAAAAAGGTTAAAGGCACCTATTGTTGTAACAGAGATAAAATCTTATTTTTTATACCAGAATTTTTAAAATTAACACGAAAAGGATCGAACATTTCAAATGGAGGACAATTGTAAAGACGAAATGCTGTTATCAAAGGAGAATTGTAGTGATGAAATGTGTTGGGTATATTATTATAGAAAGTAATTGGAGCTCTATTGCTAATTCCAGGAACACATAATTGTACATCATTATTTATTCCATCGACGTATATTTCACTGGTAATAATTTTTTGTAGAAAAATAAGGCTCTGTAAATTACGCCTAGATTGAAGTGTTAATTCATTCACAGTGGTAAGGAGCAAACGGTTATCACAGTGTCTGTACATTTTAAAATGTACATATTTACAGAATCTTCGCAACACATTTTCCAGTAAATTGATATAAACCTGTTGTTGTGGGATCCAAATCGTACAGCAATATTCTAATTTAGATCTGATAAGAGAGGTAAATAAAATACGAATACATGTCACATTGCTAAAAGCAGATGTATTTCTTATGACAAAGCCTAATATTCTTAATGCATTATTGGTGACATTTTCTACATGAGGTATAAATGATAAACATGGATCTAAAGTTACTCCAAGATCTGTAAACTTAGTGCGGGCGATTAATGGTACTTCATTTATATTATAATAAATATCTGTAGACGAATTTTTCCTGGTTAGTCATTTTTTACTCTTACTTACGTTTAAATCTAACTTATTACTATTACACCATGCAATTAATCTGTCTATACCTTGTTGTAAGACAAAACAATCCTCAGGCGATTGAATTATCTTAACAAGCTTTAAATCGTCAGCATAAATATAACAACTACAATTATTAAAGCACTCAACCACGTCGTTAAAATGTATAGTGAATAAAAGAAGTCCTAAATTAGAACCTTGTACAACACCGCAATTAACATCAAATTCGAAAGAACAAAAACCATTATATTCAACAAATTGCTTCCAGTTACCAATAATAGATCTTATCAAGTATATAAAACTGTCGCAGAAACCAAATGATCTCAGTTTTCGTAGTGAAATATAATGATTGATGCGATCAAATGCTTTTGTAATATTTTTATATATGACATCTACTTGTAAACTGTGGTCTAAAGCTTTCAAGCTAAACTGAACAAACTCAGACAAATTAGTGACTGTAGATCGTCCTTTTATGAAACCGTGTTGGGGAGGTGTAATGTAGTTAATAACAAAATAATAAATAACATTGAACAAGAGATTCAAGCAGTTTTGCGAAGTTAGGAGAAAGCGCTATTGGTCTATAATTCTTAATATCAGACTTTTCAATAGATTTATGAACAAGGCAAATCCGTGAACATTTCCATATACTAGGATAACAAGATTTAGAAGAAAATTAATTAAAAATATGACACAACGGCTCTAACAAGCAATTAATACAATCCTTCACTAAAAACGCAGATACATTGTCAGGTCCAGAGACATTATTTGGTTTTAACTTCTTAGCTGCTAATAAAATATCACAATGGTTTACAGTAAAATTATGTAGAGTTGGTAAAATATCATGGGCTTGGTGCAAATGGACGGATGGACAGCGACAGCTTTTGCAAAAATCACATTTTAAATTATCACAGTTAGTATAACAGATTTCATTAACACAAAGGTTATCACTTGTAGAATCACATTGCTTTGGAAGACACTGGCAAAATGTTGAGCAAAACTATCAACTGTGTCTTGCTAAGAAATCAAGTTAGAGTAATTCTATCGCATCATTCTCGGAATGCTAGTTGTTTTGCGTTTACAGTTAATAAAGGACTAAAACTTATTGGGGTTACTCTGAATTGATGACTGCGAACTTCTTATAAAAGCCGTGTTAGACTTCTTCGATTCACGTTTAATTTCACGTCTACAACATTTTATCACGATGGTGCGAAAAACCCGTTTTCCGGAATTTGTTCCAGTGTTTGTGCTTTCCTTAATTAGATTTATAAATTGCTTATAAGCGGAGGTGTAAACCATATTGAATATTTTACTTTTTCTTTCTGCCAGACTTCGTGGGAATATGCTGATTACACCATATATGATTTCATAAAAATAGTTACTTGCCGAGTTGACATCGTCTAAGTTTAGTATGTCTGTCCAGTCAATAGTTGAAGCAACCGAATAGAGCAACATCAAGTCTGCCTTTAAAAATTATAACTTCTTAAGGCGGTGCTGCTTAAAACTGGACTTTTTTAACATTATCGTATTGCAACGTTAACGACAAGCAGGGATGATACCGATCGACAGGGACCAAGGGAAGTTCACAGGGATTCACACCAACTGGCACATGCTCCGTAGACAAGACCAAATCCAGTAAATTCTGGTTAGCATTGACAATACTGTTATGTTGTAAGTTATTAAATGTGATGAAGTGATTATAACTATTAAATAGTTGCGTCGTTCTAGCACCACTGGAACATTCAGCAATTTCAATGTCTGGTTCTGTAGCTCTAAAAGAACATTGGCAGACTTCTCAGACCATCTTCTCTAGGTGGTCTTCCACAGATTTGCTTGTCCGCATTTTCCTATTCCACCCCCGTGGATCTTGAAAGGCACACATTCCTTCTGCGCTATCGCGTTTTTTAGATAGGCTGTGGCTCTGGATGGTCATTCCTTTGATATCGTTCGCTCCAGCGTGTTTTTGAAATGTACCGGCAGATTTCCGTCCTTTGCGCGGCAAATACTGAGCTGGTATATTCTTTTACGGAATATTAAAATTACGACACCCCATAACGGAAATGCTACAAAATCGATATGTTCGATTGATTAAACTGCAAACACAAAAACAGTAAATACTCTATTGTAGACGTTTTAGGGTCTGCGTTTAAGTAAACTATTTCTTCTTTCATCACGAAACATTTTATAATAGTTGTCACCGTATGTACCRKCGCCTATCTATTTGATTGCAAGGTCAGGTCAGGTCAGGTCAGGTTTTAAGTAAGCATATCTTCGTATGAAATATCTGACTGTGTTCCTGAGTAGCTCTAAAAGAACATTGGCAGACTTCTCCGACTATCTTCTCTAGTTGGTCTTCCACAGTTTTGCTTTGAATGGTCATTCCTTTGATATCGTTCGCTGCCTCCAGCGTGTTTTCTGAAATGTACCGGCAAATTTGTGCCCTTTACATGGCGCAAGCATTGAGCTGGTATTCTTTTACGGAATATTAGTTACGACGCCCCATAACGGAAGTGCTACAAAATCGATATGTTCGACTGATCATTGTGTTTAGTTTCACTCGTTTTATCAGATAGCCCTAAAGATCGCTTCGACCTTACGGTAAAAACACCAAAACTATACTGAACTTAGATGTGCAGAATTTTGCCCACTTCTCTTATTTTTACAGGAGATGTAAAGTATCAAATATTTGTAACAGACGTATTGTGTTATGTAAAGAATTAAATCAGAAAGTGGAATAATACGACTCATTGAAATACAATAAATGCTTAATGCGTGCGAACAATATGACTGATACACTGTGATGCCAGATATATGTTTCTATTTCCCATGAAAGTATGAGTGTATCTGTTTCCAAATAATCCTCCATCTAGGAATGAGCTACGGCTGGCCCCATAAATATCTTCTTAAGCACCTCCAAAACAGCGCTTCACGATTGATTTTCAAGGATGTTAAAATAATTATTCGCAAACATTCTATTCTAATCAGACGAATAATACTGCAGAAATATTGTTTTAATCCGCCTAAGCTCCTTAAGCCATTGCTGGCAGTAGGAAAAGAATTATAAAAGCAGCTAAGCATCCTATAATCCTAATAATTCTAATGCATTCGCCATACGTGTGGGATAATTTTAAAATTCGGCATTCATATAGCCGTTTTCCATTATCAGCTTGTCGGGCGAAATTCTTTTGTTGCATGTAACTATGGAGCAATAACGATTACATAAATAATTTAGTATTGTATGTTACAAAAAAATATAAATATTTGTATACTTTTAAAATATTTTTAAAGCACATTACTTCTAATTAAAAGCGACCTGACCTGACCTGTCCGCTTGTCCAACATAAAACTAAATGCAGTGATTTCATGAAGAACTATAAACACCTATATGACTCAAAAGTAATCCTAATTTTATTATGGATGAAACGATAAAACCATACCACCATGGTAGGAGAACTTAGATAAACTAATAATAAGTTTTACAAGAAAATTGTTAACTACAGCAAGTTTGTTTATCTCAGTATTCAATTCTGAATGAGGCTCGTAAAGCAAAAATAGATATTTATGGAAATGAAAACAACTTCTTAAGATATGCTTTAAGGAAGCTTAACATAAACAGGACTTAAAAACAAAGGTAAAGATTCATTACAAGAAGCTTAACTTAGTTTTCCTGCATAAAMTAAGTATACGACGAGAGACTTTGTATCAATTATATCAAACAGTTATAACTTCAAAGTAAATTGCTGAAAGYTTATCGAATGAAAAAATAGCTATATGCCATTCTATTCTGCTTAATGGTTTTTTGGTCTACACTCTACAGTAATGTTAAATTACATATGAAGTAAGATTAAAAGGCACTTCTATTGTAAATAAGATTAGTTGTAGAATTTCAGATGCTTGAAGTGATGTTATTCTTATTATTTCAATTCGTGCAATGAAAAAGCGACTGCCGTTGCAGATTGATCTTATAGTCTGGCGACTCTTTCGGCGACTTCGAAAAACTGGGGCGAATTCTTCATTTCCGTGTTTTCTTCTCGTCTGTGACATTTGAATTCCGCCCGTTTATCTTCGAGATTCGCCTGTCTCTATCTTTGGTATGCTCAGTCTTTACTTTCTTCGCTCTTTTCACTTTCTTTTTTGAGGTCTTATAATTTCTGACAAGTTGTCATTTTACATTTTGATTTTTTCGCTGGTTGGTGAAGGAAATTTAATAAGTCTTTCAAATAACAGGTCCTCTCTTATATATATATTGGTAGCACATTGGGAAGATCATATGCAAAATTGTATTTAAAAAATTGAACAATGCGACTATTACAGCTAATGAATTAGGAACATTTAATTCATTTATCCCTAGGAGCTCTCCGCAAACAAGTTGCAAAGCGTTACCGACCCGTCATAAATTTCAGACCATTCGCAAACCTACTTATATAAATACTAAATCACAAATACAGGCTATGCTGTTTTGGATCGTACACTCGTAATAACAACTTTTAACTGACAATTGGCCACAAATCCCATTATGAATGTCTTGTTTGAAAGAAGTCATCAGTTTTTTAATTGCCACTGGTCATCGGTTACTTCCCTTGCTGTTTATAAGTGTTCGAATAAATCACTAGATGCGTACAAAAGCTAATCATTAGTTTGAATTATTTTTGCCTGTATAATGATTATAAGGAGATTGCTGGTGTCAAAAGTAGTAGATATATACACAATATACTAATCAGTTGAGCTAACAGTGTACATGGCTAGTTAGTAAACGTTCCAACTGTGCTGCAAATTTAATTATACAAATATGATCCAATAGAGAAGAAATGAAATATTTGATGTACTGTGTACTTATTTTACCGAGCGTTCAATAAATTTTCATAAAGCTAGCTGTGCAATAAAAACTATGTTTTTGATTATCGTTATTTGTGAAAAAAGGAAGAGAGCAAATGCAATGAAGAAATGTAGCAAAATACGCATTGTTGTAGAAATAAAACTAGCAACGATTGTGACATAAAAATTATGTTACACTAGCTAACGGCAGCTTTTACGCCGGGTAGAGCGGATCCGTGGTTCGAACTTCAATTATATTAAAACGGGCGCCACCAATTTTTATAAAGACACTCAAAATTGGAAATTCTGTTTATGGACGTTAATAAAGCGATAAGTCTTACAAATCTCTATCGGCATATATTGAGGAGAACGGTACAAATCAGATAATAAGTTATGCAGTGATGTACATAAAAAAATGGACAAACGCGGTTCTCCCATGCAAAGCTTTGCGTGAGCTTACAACCAATGTAATGTGTAATGTAAGTAATGTGTAAAACAAATAATGAAAATAGTAACCGCTCGGTATTTTAATTATCGCAACTTATCTGATCTCCTTCGATTCGCTATAGTGGAATGGCCGTACTTTCGGTGTTCTGCCTGGAGGAGGGCTCTCACGGTCTCCCGGATGTATTCGATAGATCAGATCCGAGTTCTGGACTACAAGGAAAATGGTCGGCACTTCTGGGATGTGCCCCGTACGTAAGACCCTATTCAATTGTTTAGATGAGTATACATTAATAGTTCGAACACAATAATTACCTCGATCGTCKAAGGTCTTTCCCGAATAAGCTGGATTGTTACAAATGTAGATATATTAATGTGTTGTGAAGCTTATTGGCTCCTAAATCAGGTAAGTCTTATTGGACGAAATAAATTTGATGGTTTCAGAGGCGAATGGTACTCGTGCTATTGCCTTCTGATGCCAGCCACAGAATGCCTGTTTTTACCAATGCACGGAGGCCACGGAGATACGATTAAGATAAAATGACATGGACCTTTAAAAATATGCAGGCAACCCAAGTTGCTTAAAGAGGTAAGTTGCAATATTGTAATTATTATTAATGAAATTACTATTAAAATTAACCTAGTTTACTTTCAGGGAAATGCTTTACGGCAGTATGATAAATTGCATTACTAGTATACGATGGATTAGTAATAAATATACCGCTTTTGTGTTACTTTGTTTGATGGCATCAAAATAAAAATGCTACACGATTTATATTGTTCACTTCCAATGCATTATTGCAAAAATTTGGGTATTTCTTAAATACGATGGTGTGGTAAAAGTAGATATTATTAATAAATAAATAATGAAAATTTTATTTAACTAGCCGAAAACGACACAAAACACAATTAAAGAGTCAGCTGGCACTTCGTACACTTGATTTAAATGAAGAATTGACTAGTTTTCTGTTAAAAAATATATATTCACTTCCTAATAATATGATTGCACGATTGCTGTAAGAAAATAAAAACGAAAATTCTGAAGACAAATTTTGTTGTTTACAAAATTATAACTCGTATAATATTACAACAAAGAAAAATGTTAATATTAAATTTGTACAAAAAGGCATACTACTCAGTGTAACTAACATAATATTATATCTACCTATAATTATATATTTACATAATATTAAATTTTAATTATTATTTAAGATCTAATTTTGTCAAGTGATTTTGCCAGAATTCAGAATCTTTATTTTTTTTTGAAATATCAGGCCCTTTGGTGTCCAAAACAACAAAATAGCAATAGCTACGATTTGTTACAAATAATTGCTCTTGAACCTGAAAATAATAATTGTCGCTTACTTCTAATTTGAGTTTTATCATTTTCTATGGTCAATAATTTTTTTTATTTGCAATGGCTTCTTGTAAATGGACACTTTATTTCAATTAACCCTTCATCATCATCCCGCAAAAGACCATCAGGGCTTGCAGCAAGAAAATGATATTCTTTTGAAATAAATAGCCCACTTGTTGCCTTGTAATTTTTCAAAATCACTGATTGATTTTTTTTCATTCTGGATACCATATTCAGTATATTTATTCCCTAAGAACGTGAAATTTAAAATTGTGTTTACCGTTTTTTGCCCTATTAGTATTTTTTGCAGTTTGCAAATCTTGTCAAAATTGGAGGCAGTAAGCCTTTTTAAGCGCTCTTGCCTCTATAAAGACGAAGACTTTTGGTTTACTGTCAAACGGCAAATATTTAAAATTTCTTCGTTACTCTTATTTAAATTTTTAAGAAATATTTTTCTTTTTTCTCATAAATTTTTAGTTTCTGTTTCCGTCGCTAACAGGTGATTTGCTTCCGGACCGTAATCTAGATCGTAGTTTATTTAATTATCTTTCCTATTATATTTTGTTTTCTGTTTTGTTGTTAATTCTTTTACGCAAATATATTTTTTTGTGTAAGTACCCACTTGCCAGCCATTTTTGTTGTAAAAATTTTCCCAGTATTTTCCCTGAGAATTAAAAGATAACGGTACAGCCATACACCGAAGATTATATCCTCTCCCCCTTTTTGATAAGTCTATTCTCTCCCCCCACACAACTTTTGCTAATAAAGAATTGAAGTTTTCCGCTTTATTATCTGTTGTTCCGATTATTGAACTTTTTGCATGGAATATAAGCCTGTTCATAGGTTTTTTTTTAATCATTCAATATACCGCACTCTTCTAAAGAGGTACCTATATAATTATTTTCTAACTTATTTTTTTTTAACAAAAATATGTCACACTTTTCGTGATTTCCAAAAATAGAAATGTCCCTTTTTTAAAATTCATTTTTTATTTCAGTCAACCTCCAAACTTTTTATGCGTTTGATTGCACATTCAACAGCTAGCCCAAATCTACCCAAGTTTGATTTGATCCTGAATTTGCAAATTTAATTGCAAAATTGATGTTATACTTATTCTACCGAGCGATTCAATAAATTTTCATAAAGCTAGCTGTGCAATAAATTGCTATGTTTTTGATTATCGTTATTAGTGGAAAAAAGGAAGAATGCAAATGCAATGTAGTAATGTAGCAAAATACGTATTGTTGTAGAAATATAGCTAGCAACAATTTATGTCCTTTACCTCCAATACATTATTGCAAAAATATTGCGTATTTCTTAAATACAATGGTGTGGTAATAAGTATATATTACTATATTTTCCTTTTAATAAATTATTTATTCCATAGTTTTACTCTCATATGATAAACTGATCATGTATTGTACTTTATCATAATTATTCGATTCCTTTTGACTAATATAGTGTTTGATTTGATATAATTATGTAGAACGAAGAAGTATAAAAAATTATTTTCATATAATGACAGTGCCACGTGTTAAAAGAGGATGATTAGAATACTAAATTTGAAGAATTACGATTTGTTGTGCAAACTCTGCGAGAGGCGAACCTAAGCTGTATTTCTGCATTGACCAAACCCAACAGTCTATTTACATTTTATGGAGGTTTTATGGTCCTGTCAATCATTCCCTGCTCACTTTCTGACAAGTGATATACTATGTAATGTTTACTCTACGTTCGACAGTTATTTTTGTCTACGTCATCAGCCCCCTCAAATTTACCGTTACGAAAAGGAAGGAATCCCCTTAAATAACTTACTTAAAGAATACTTTCAAGGACAGATATGATCCCCAAGAACATTTTTATACCTCAAGATCAAATTATATCCAGCAACAACATACTTACCCATACTTATACATAACCATTTTCTTATATACATCTGTAAAAAATGTCTCTCTAGCCGGGTTATTTTAATGTATAAAATTATAAACGAAAGCTTTAATTTGTACCCATCTCTTATTTTCAAACAGTCGTGATTTGTCAGATATGAGTTTAATAACAAATGAAATACGCATACCACCGATACTTTTCACTTCAGTCTTATTAGAAGAATTATATTTCTCTGTTAGATTAATTTCCTGCTGCATATATTTAGTGTATGTTGTATTCGGATTGGCCAACTGCATACTAAATGTTTGTGTTTAATTCGACATCAAGTGTCAATGCCTTTCATCATTAATAGGAGTTTGGATATCTTAGCTGTTGGGAAAATGTCCTGTAGTAGTTCAAAATGATGGATTTTTTAAGGTACGCGCACATAAAAGCAGGTTGCTTGCTTACTGGTAACAGGTGCTTATAAGCGCCAATAATTAAGTATTGTTTTAAATGCACCAGCGCACATACAACGCATGTTGGTGCTTGTTGCTAATGCAGATCAACGCTGACTTTTTACCGGAATGAATTATTGATTCTTGGTAGCTTGTTGGCGTCGCATGTGAAGCATAATATGACATCCGTCAATTGCACCGATAACATCTGGAATTATTTCATAAAATAAATGTGCTTCATCACAAATCAAGAGCTTTGTCCTAATTTGGATATCCGCCAAATTCTTCAAATTCCCGCGAAATTTCTTGGGTCTAGGACTTTTCGCCCCCGCCGATTCGCGGTCGCCGATTCGCAGCCGGCCGTTTCGAAGCCAGGCCTTTTCGCAGTCGGACCATTTTGAAGTAGGCCGATTGGCAGTCGACTGTTTCGACGCCAAACTGATAAAAATATTAATAAAAGTACATATAATACAATACGTATTTGACATCACGTTGTTGTACAGCACTACCATTTAGATCAGCAATTTATTGGCGCCAAATGAACAAAAAAATATGCAAATAAGCCATTAATTATTATCATCTTCAGTCTCAGTACCACTGGCGGGTCGGCGTCTTCTTCGTCTTCGAACCCTGCTGCTACGTGTACGCCGGCGCCTCGCCACAGTTTTTATATTTAAATTTTCCTTTACCCTAAACTTCTTCAGAACAGGTCCTAACTGGTATCGGCCTGATTTCTTTTGCAATGCTCCGAATTTAACGCCGTGCTGCAATGCTTGCTTCACCGCTTTCTGTGTCAGCCTTGGAAGACGCTTTTGGCACCTTTCATTAACAAGACCGATGATGTCGCGCATAGCTGGCCCTATGCCGAATCGCCTGTTAAATGGTATTCGGTATCATACAAAAGTCTGGCTGTACCATGCTGCTGTGTTATAGCTGAATATGCACGATTCTCTTAACACCTTCAAAGAAATACATAACTTATATAAATGTAATTTTAAATATTGACTAATTATTGCCCTTGCATCATGTGCGGAACCTGGAAACCACAAACAAAAACATTTGTTAAAAACTTGTTTGCTCGTGGCAAATGCCTTGCAGAATAATGGAATGTTGAAAATTTTGTTTAAGTAGCTCTCTTGCTGGTCCTCCGGTGCCTTGAGCATAATATGACATCCGTCAGTTGCACCGATAACATCTGGAATTATTTCATAAAATAAATGTGCTTTATCACAAATCAAGAGCTTTGTCCTAACTTGGATATCCGCCAATTCTTCAAATTCCCGGGAAATTTTTTGGGTCTAGGACTTTTCGCCTCCGCCGGTTCGCGTAGCCGATTTCGCAGCTGGCTGTTTCGTAGCCAGGCCTTTTCGCAGCCGGAACCATTTTGAAGTCGGCCGATTGGATGACTGTTCGACGCCAAACTGATGTAATACGTATTGTATTATATGTACTTTATTAAGTATTGCTATCATGTTGTTGTATCCACTACCATTTAGATCAGCTATTTATTGGCGCCAAAGGAACAAATAAATATGTAAATAAGCCATTAATTATTATCTTCTTCATTCTCAATACCACTGGTGGGTCGGCGTCTTCTTCGTCTTCGAGCCCTGCTGCTACGTCTGCGCCGTCGCCTCGCCACAGTTTTTATATTTAAATTTTCTTTTACCCTAAAGTTCTTCAGAACAGTTCCTAACTGGTATCGGCCGGATTCCTTTTGCAGTGCTCCGAATTTAACGCCGTGCTGCAATGTTTGCTTCACCGCTTTCTGTGTCAGCCTTAAAAGACGCTTTTGGCACCTTTCCTTAACAAGACCGATGATGTCGCGCATAGTTGGCCTTAGCCCGAATCGCCTATTAAATGGTATTCGGTATCATAAAAAAGTCTGGCTGTACCATGCTGCTGTGTTATACTGAATATGGACGATTCTCTTAACACCTTCAAAGAAATACCTAACTTATATAAATGTAATTTTAAATATTGACTAATTATTGCCTTGCATCATGTGCGGAACTGGAAACCAACAAAAACATTTGAAAAGTTTTTGCTCGTGCTAATGCCTTGCAGAATAATGGAGTGTTGAAATTTCTGTTTAAGTAGCCCTCTTGCTGGTCCTCCGGTGCCTTGAGCATAATATGACATCCGTCAGTTGCACCGATAACATCTGGAATTATTTCATAAAATAAATGTGCTTTATCACAAATCAAGAGCTTTGTCCTAACTTGGATATCCGCCAAATTCTTCAAATTCCCGCGAAATTTCTTGGGTCTAGGACTTTTCGCCTCCGCCGGTTCGCGGTCGCCTATTCGCAGCCGATCGTTTCGTAGCCAGGACTTTTCGCAGCCGGACCATTTTGAAGTCGGCCGATTGGCTGACTGTTTCGACGACAAACTGATGTCAAATACGTATTGTATTATATGTACTTTATTAATATTGCTATCACGTTGTTGTACAGCACTACCATTTAGATCAGCAATTTATTGGCGCCAAAGGAACAAATAAATATGCAAATAAGCCATTAATTATTATCATCTTCAGTCTCAGTACCACTGGCGGGTCGGCGTCTTCTTCCTCTTCGAGCCCTGCTGCTACGTCTACGCCGTCGCCTCGCCCCAGTTTTTATATTTAAATTTTCTTTTACCCTAAACTTCTTCAGAACAGGTCCTAACTGGTATCGGCCGGATTCCTTTTGCAGTGCTCCGAATTTAACGCCGTGCTGCAATGTTTGCTTCACCGCTTTCTGTGTCGGCCTTAAAAGGCCCTACACACTGCGGTTTTTTCGCACAGTTTTACTCGAACGGGCAAAACTGTCGGTTTTGCACGTTTAACGTCGGCGCTATACACACTACAATTTTATAAACAGTCTTACCCGAGCAGTGAACGTATAAAGAAGTGAAATGAAAAATTCCAAATTTATATGCAGTGGCGGCGGCAATAGCTGTCAATAACAAAATTAGAAAAAAACGTAGCAAGTGGGTGAAGGAATGGCTTTTGAAAAGAAGCCAATTTTCTCACATTAATTTATTAGATGAATTAAAATTGGAGCCTGGGGATTGGTTCAATTATTTACGAATGGATTACGAAACATACTGTACTCTGTTGAAGTTAGTAAGCCGTTAATTACAAAACAAGATACGCAATTAAGAAATGCTATCTCACCTCATGAACGCCTCACAGCAACTTTACGATTTGTTGCAACCGGCAGAAGCTACCAAGATTTAAAATTTTCGGTTATTATTTCACCCCAAGCATTGGGATAGATTATACCAGAAACGTGTAGTGCAATTTATTCAGTGCTGAAGAAGGATTATATGAAGGTAAGTTTTTGTAATTTTTAAGTTAGATTAAAAATTAACATTTTGACGTAGACACAAATTTTATTTCCAAACTTATTACATTACATGTTATTAACTAGTGGGCTGAAATTGAGAAAAAAGTGTTCTCGTAGTTACACTGTCGTCATGATTTAATTCTAATTCTGATGATGCATGCATGGGTTGTGATGGGGCATAAGTAAGCACAGGAGGAGGTGCTGATGATGTATGCCAGGGTTGTAAATTGGTATAAGAAGGCATAGTAGGATGTACCACAGATGGCTCAGCGGTTCCTTGAGAAATAGTGACTTTCGATTGTCTGTTAATATTACCTACATGTGCTTCGAATAATACATCCATAAGTAGCTTTTCTGTGACTACAGCTGTTTCTTTTGATAACTTTCTCAGCTATACGCAATATTTTTTCCAATCGCGTCAAACTCATCCTCATTTTCTTCATCTAGTTTCCGGTCCACCTTTTTTAGAATATCATCAGCAGAAATTTTGGTTCTTTTTGGTCTTGATTTTGGAGTAATTGTATCTGAAGATCCTGAGATTCTTGATTGCGAAGTCGAAGCACATGAAATTGGTCGAGACTGCCAAGTACTTTCATCAAGTGATGCATTTGAAGGAACTGTATAGAATTTTCCTCGTGATTGTTTCTCGTTCTAAAAAATAATAATAACTACCTTTATATGTATACATTTAAGCAAATGATACATTTATATGATTTATAATTGTTGCAGTTCCCTAAAACAGAGAAGAATGGAAACGTATTGCCAAGAGATTTTGAGGAGAAAATGGAACTTTCCGCATTGTGTTGGAGCAGTTGATGGTAAACACGTGCAAATTATTCCACCACCAAATAGTGGCTCCTATTATTATAACTACAAAGGTTACC
>QCXZ01000086.1:18693781-18749072 GCA_025024175.1 Rhyzopertha dominica | reverse complement strand
TGTCAAATGCGTATTGTATTATATGTACTTTATTAATATTGCTATCACGTTGTTGTACAGCACTACCATTTAGATCAGCAATTTATTGGCGCCAAAGGAACAAATAAATATGCAAATAAGCCATTAATTATTAMCATCTTCAGTCTCAGTACCACTGGCGGGTCGGCGTCTTCTTCGTCTTCGAGCCCTGCTGCTACGTCTACGCCGTCGCCTCGCCACAGTTTTTATATTTAAATTTTCTTTTACCCTAAACTTCTTCAGAACAGGTCCTAACTGGTATCGGCCGGATTTTTTTTGCAGTGCTCCGAATTTAACGCCGTGCTGCAATGTTTGCTTCACCGCTTTCTGTGTCAGCCTTGGAAGACGCTTTTGGCACCTTTCATTAACAAGACCGATAATGTCGCGCATAGTTGGCCCTATGCCGAATCGCCTATTAAATGGTATTCCGTACCATAAAAAAGTCTGGCTGTACCATGCTGCTGTGTTATACTGAACATGGACGATTCTCTTAACACCTTCAAAGAAATACATAACTTATATAAATGTAATTTTAAATATTGTCTAATTATTACCCTTGCATCATGTGCGGAACCTGGAAACCAACAAAAACATTTGTAAAAAGTTTCTTGCTCGTGCAAATGCCTGCAGAATAATGGAGTGTTGAAAATTTCTGTTTAGGTAGCTCTCTTGCTGGTCCTCCGGTGCCTTGAGCATAATATGACATCCGTCAATTGCACCGATAACATCTGGAAGTATTTCATAAAATAAATGTGCTTTATCACAAATCAAGAGCTTTGCCCTAACTCTGGATATCCGCCAAATTCTTCAAATTCAAATTCCCCGCGAAATTTCTTGGGGTCTAGGACTTTTCGCCTCCGCCGGTTCGCGGTCGCCGATTCGCAGCCGGCCGTTTCGTAGCCAGGCCCTTTTCGCAGCCGGACCATTTTGAAGTCGGCCCCGATTGGCTGACTGTTTCGACGCCAAACTGATGTCAAATACGTATTGTGTTATATGTACTTTATTAATACTGCTATCACGTTGTTGTTACAGCACTACCATTTAGATCAGCAATTTTATTGGCCACCAAAGGAACTGGCGGGTCGGCGTCTTCTTCGTCTTCGAGGCCCTGCTGCTACGTCTACGCCGCTCGCCTAGCCACGGTTTTTATATTTAAATTTTCTTTTACCCTAAYCTTCTTCAGAACAGGTCCTAACTGGTATCGGCGGGATTTCTTTTGCAGTGCTCCGAATTTAACGCCGTGCTGCAATGTTTGCTTCACCGCTTTCTGTGTCAGCCTTGGAAGACGCTTTTGCAACCTTTCATTAACAAGACCGATGATGTCGCGCATAGTTGGCCCTATGCCGAATCGCCTATTAAATGGTATTCGGTATCATAAAAAAGTCTGGCTGTACCATGTTGCTGTGTTATACTGAATATGGAAGATTCTCTTAACACCTTCAAATAAATACATAACTTATATGAATGTAATTTTAAATATTGACTAATTATTACCCTTGCATCATGTGCGGAACCTGGAAACCCAACAAAAACATTTGTAAAAAGTTTTTTGCTCGTGCAAATGCCTTGCAGAATAATGGAGTGTTCAATATTTCTGTTTAAGTAGCTCTCTTGCTGGTCCTCCGGTACCTTGAGCATAATATGACATCCGTCAGTTGCACCGATAACATACTGGAATTATTTCATAAAATAAATGTGCTTTATCACAAATCAAGAGCTTTGCCCTATCTTGGATATCCGCCAAATTCTTCAAATTCCCGCGAAATTTCTTGGGTCTAGGACTTTTCGCCTCCCGCCGGTGTCGCGGTCGCCGATTCGCAGCCGGCCGTTTCGAAGCCAGGCCTTTTCGCAGCTGGACCATTTTGAAGTCGGCCGACTGGCAGTCGCCTGTTTTCGACGCCAAACTGATAACAATATTAATAAAAGTTACATATAATACAATACGTATTTGACAATCATGTTGCTGTACAGCACTACCATTTAGATCAGCAATTTATTTGGCGCCAAAGGAACAAATAAATATGCAAATAAGCCATTAATTATCATCTTCCAGTCTCAGTACCCACTGGCGGGTCGGCGTCTTTTTCGTCTTCGAGCCCTGCTGCTACGTCTACGGCCGTCGCCTCGCCACAGTTTTTATATTTAAATTTTCTTTTACCCTAAACTTCTTCAGAACAGGTCCTAACTGGTATCGGCCGGGATTTCTTTTGCAGTGCTCCGAATTTAACGCCGTGCTGCAATGTTTGCTTCACCGCTTTCTGTGTCAGCCTTGGAAGACGCTTTTGGCACCTTTCATTAACAAGACCGATGATGTCGCGCATAGTTGGCCCTATGCCGAATCGCCTATTAAATGGTATTCGGTATCATAAAAGGTCTGGCGGTACCATGCTGCTGTGTTATACTGAATATGGAAGATTCTCTTAACACCTTCAAAGAAATACATAACTTATATAAATGTAATTTTAAATATTGTCTAATTATTACCCTTGCATCATGTGCGGAACCTGGAAACCCAACAAAAACATTTGTAAAAGTTTCTTCTCGTGCAAATGCCTTGCAGAATAATGGAGTGTTGAAATTTCTGTTTAAGTAGCTCTCTTGCTGGTCCTCCGGGTGCCTTGAGCATAATTATGTACATCCGTCAATTGCACCGATAACATCTGGAAGTATTTCATAAAATAAATGTGCTTTATCACAAATCAGGGAGCTTTGTCCTAACTTGGATATCCGCCAAATTCTTCAAATTCAAATTCCTCGCGAAATTTCTTGTGGTCTAGGGACTTTTTCGCCTCCGCCGGTTCGCGGTCGCTGATTCGCAGCCGCCGTTTCGTAGCCAGGCCTTTTCGCAGCCGGACCATTTTGAAGTCGGCCGATTGGCTGACTGTTCTCGACGCCAAACTGATGTGCAAATACGTATTGTGTTATATGTACTTTATTAATACTGCTTATCACGTTGTTGTACAGCACTACCATTTAGATCAGCAATTTATTGGCACCAAAGAACTGGCGGGTCGGCGTCTTCTTCGTCTTCGAGCCCTGCTGCTACGTCTACGCCGTCGCCTCGCCACGGTTTTTATATTTAAATTTTCTTTTACCCTAAACTTCTTCAGAACAGGTCCTAACTGGTATCGGCGGCGGATTTCTTTTGCAGTGCTCCGAATTTAACGCCGTGCTGCAATGTTTGCTTCACTGCTTTCTGTGTCAGCCTTGGAAGACGCTTTTGGCACCTTTCATTAACAAGACCGATGATGTCGCGCATAGTTGGCCCTATGCCGAATCGCCTATTAAATGGTATTCGGTACCAAAAAAAGTCTGGCTGTACCATGCTGCTGTGTTATACTGAATATGGAAGATTCTCTTAACACCTTCAAAGAAATACATAACTTATATAAATGTAATTTTAAATATTGACTAATTATTACCCTTGCATCATGTGCGGAACCTGGAAACCCAACAAAAACATTTGTAAAATGTTTTTTGCTCGTGCAAATGCCTTACAGAATAATGGAGTTTTGAAAAGTTCTGTTTAAGTAGCTCTCTTGCTGGTCCTCCGGTGCCTTGAGCATAATATGACATCCGTCAATTGCACCGATAACATCTGGAATTATTTCATAAAATAAATGTGCTTTATCACAAATCAAAAGCTTTGCCCTATCTTGATATCCGCCAAGTTCTTCAAATTCCCGCGAAATTTCTTGGGTCTAGGACTTTTCGCTTCCGCCGGTTCGCGGTCGCCGATTCGCAGCCTGCCGTTTCGAAGCCAGGCCTTTTCGCAGCCGGACCATTTTGAAGTCGGCCGATTAGCAGTCGACTGTTTCGACGCCAAACTGAAAACAATATTAATAAAAGTACATATAATACAATACGTATTTGACATCACGTTGTTGTACAGCACTACCATTTAGATCAGCAATTTATTGGCGCCAAAGAAACAAATAAATATGCAAATAAGCCATTAATTATTATCATCTTCAGTCTCAGTACAACTGGCGGGTCGGCGTCGTCTTCGTCTTCGAGCCCTGCTGCTAGGTCTACGCCGCCGCCTCGCCACAGTTTTTATATTTAAATTTTCTTTTACCCTTAACTTCTTGAGAACAGGTCCTAACTGGTAGGTATCGGCCGGATTTCTTTTGCAGTGCTCCGTATTTTTGCGCCGTGCTGCAATGTTTGCTTCAATGCTTTCTGTGTCAGCCCTGGAAGACGCTTTTGGCACCTTTCATTAACAAGACCGATGATGTCGCGCATAGTTGGCCCTATGCCGAATCGCCTATTAAATGGTATTCGGTACCATAAAAAAGTATGGCTGTATCATGCTGCTGTGTTATACAGAATATGGAAGATTCTCTTAACACCTTCAAAGAAATACATAACTTATATAAATGTAATTTTAAATATTGACTAATTATTACCCTTGCATCATGTGCTGAACCTGGAAACCCAACAAAAACATTTGTAAAAAGCTGTTTTGCTCGTGCAAATGGCTTGCAGAATAATGGAGTGTTGAAAATTTCTATTTAAGTAGCTCTCTTGCTGGTCCTCCGGTGCCTTGAGCATAATATGACATCCGTCAATTGCACCGATAACATCTGGAATTATTTCACAAAATAAATGTGCTTTATCACAAATCAAGAGCTTTGTCCTATCTTGGATATCCACCAAATTCTTCAAAATCCCGCGAAATTTCTMGGGTCTAGGACTTTCCGCCTCCGCCGGTTCGCGGTCGCCGATTCGCAGCCGGCCATTTCGAAGCCAGGCCTTTTCGCAGCCGGACCATTTTGAAGTCGGCCGATTGGCAGTCGCCTGTTTCGACGCCAATCTGATAACAATATTAATAAAAGTACTTATAATACAATACGTATTTGACATCACGTTGTTGTACAGCACTACCATTTAGATCAGCAATTTATTGGCGCCAAAGGAACAAATAAATATGAAAATAAGCCATTAATTATTATCATCTTCAGTCTCAGTACAACTGGCGGGTCGGCGTCGTCTTCGTCTTCGAGCCCTGCTGCTACGTCTACGCCGTCGCCTCGCCACAGTTTTTATATTTAAATTTTCTTTTACCCTAAACTTCTTCAGACCAGGTCCTAACTGGTATCGGCCGGATTTCTTTTGCAATGCTCAGAAGTTAATTGCACTGATAACATCTGGAATTATTTCATAATATAAAAGTGCTTTATCACAAATCAAGAGCTTTGTCCTAACTTGGTTATCCGCCAAATTTTTCAAATTCCCGCGAAATTTCTTGGGTCTAGGACTTTTCGCCTCCGCCGATTCGCAGCCGGCCGTTTCGAAGCCAGGCCTTTTCGCAGCCAGACCATTTTGAAGTCGGCCCGATTGGCAGTCGACCGTTTCGACGCCAAACTGATAACAATATTAATAAAAGTACGTATAATACAATACGTATTTGACATCACGTTGTTGTACAGCACTAACAAACGAACAAATAAATATGCAAATAAGCCATTAATRATTATCATCTTCAGTCTCATTACCACTGGGCGGGTCGCCGTCGTCTTCGTCTTCGAGCCCTGCTGCTACGTCTACGCCGTCGCCTCGCCACAGTTTTTATATTTTTATTTCTCAGCTACTTCTCAAAAATCATGCTCAGGTAGATCAGTATAGGCTTCTCCAATAAGGAAATGTGCAGGCGTCAAAAATTGGATAATGGGATTAAAGGTCGGGAATTAATAATCGATTCAATTTGGCAAAAAAGAGTGGAAATCTCCTCGAAAGTTAGCAAAGCACTTCCTGTAGTTTTTTTGAAATGTTGTTTTGCGGATCTTACTAATCTCTCCCATAAGTCGCCAAAATTTTGAGATCTTGGGGGGATAAATTTCCAACGGATGCCTTCGTTTTGCAAAAAAGGATAAATGTACGAATGTGTAGTATCGCTCAAAATAAAGTTTTGGATTTCATTCAAAGCCCTTTTAGCCCCAATGAACGTGGTTGCATTATCGCAATATATTGTCGAAGTTTTACCTCTCCTTGCTATGAATCTTTTCAACGCATTTAAAAAGCATTCGGTTGTAAGGTCACCGACTACCTCTAAGTGGACGGCTCTAGTAACCATACATACAAAGATGGCGATCCAAACTTTAGTTTTTTTTAATACTGCGCTTCCCGCCCTGTTTTATGAATATAGGGCCAAAATAATCAAGTCCCACTTTTAAAAAGGGTTTACATGGAACAAGGCGGTCTACTGGTAAATCACCCATTTTTTGTTTGGTCAATTTCGGTGAATGACGAAAACATCTGACACAGGAATGTACGATTTTCTTTACTTCCTTTTTTGCACGCAGAGGCCAAAGTTTTGTACGCAAGGACGCTAAAGTTTGTGTAGGGCCTGCGTGTAGTAACATATGGTGTTCTAAAGCAATTAAAACCCTGGTTACATGATATTTTTGTGGTAAAATTGCAGGATGTTTCCGTGTAAAGTTAAAATCCGCTGATCCTAACCTTCCTCTAATTCTCATTACACCAGATGCATCTAAGAATGGATCTAGTGTGTACAGTTTACTACGTTTAGGAATTGCCTGCCCTTTTGATACAAAATCAATTTCTTCCTGAAGGTCGGTGTGCTGTACGAGCTTAATAATACAATCGCGCGCGTTAGCCAATTCAGTCATTGTTAGAAAACCCGTACGTCGATAATTTTTGTTGCGAAGGTTATGAGCAAAACGCAGCATGTATGTAAATATTCTCTGAAGTTTACCAAATGACGAAAATTTGGTCAAAACTGAAAATGCTTTTTTACCGCTTATTGTTACTAGTGCTAATTTTCGTTTTTCAGGAAGATCATGCTCTTTCAAAGTCGGTAAAAATTGAACGTTTGGCCATTTGTCAATGGTTTGTGTTAAAAACGTTGGTCCGTTCCAGTATAGATCATTGTGCGCAATTTGCCTCGCATACGAACCTCTAGAAATCAAATCCGCGGAATTTTGATCAGACTGAATGTGATACCACTCGCAAGTTTTGCTCAGATTTTGAATTTTCGTTACCCTATTGGCCACAAAAACTTGCCGAGTGCTGGCATTAGCAGTGATATAATGTAGAGCTACGGTTGAATCGGAAAAATAATATTTTCGCGAAATATTCACGTTAAAAGCGTTTGATACTTTCTCCATTAACCGCACAGCTAATAAGGCCGCACACAGTTCTAAGCGCCGTAATGATATCGTTTTAATAGGACTGATTCGGAATTTGCTGCCTATTAGGTGAACAAAATAACTATTGTCTCTAGTTTGGCTTCTTGAATAGATAACTGCACCGTAAGCTTGGAGAGACGCATCACAGAACGCCATAAGTTCGATCTCTGAATCAGGTTCGGGTATAATTTTTCGCGGAATCTTCAAGCGGTTCAGGCCGCTTAATTCCGAAATGAATTTAATCCACGCTAAACGAATATCATCCGTCACGCTTTCGTCCTAGCCTAGCTTTAATGTCCATAAACGTTGCATCAAGATCTTTGCTTTGACAATTACGGGGGAAATCAATCCTATAGGATCAAATAATTTGGCTATTGTACTGAGAATACTTCGTTTTGTAATGATTTCGTTTGTGCTCGCTCAGTGCATTTGCTGAAATTGAAACACGTCGATGTCAGTGTCCCACTCAAGACCAAGTACCTTTGAATTTTTTCTTTTATCTAGATTTAGTTTAACCGTATTGTCAGTAATATTTGTTTCCGCCGGTAAAACGCTAGAATCGTTGCTAGCCCATTTGGACAATTTAAAACAACCGCGTTGTAAAGTTTCGGTAAGTTGATCTCTTAAATTTATTGTTTTCGTTACATCTTCCTCGCCCGTTAAAATATCGTCCATGAAGATTTCATGATTTAATACAAAATTGATACGCGGAAATTCCTCTTTAACTTCAGTTGCTAATTCACGAATACACCTCATAGCTAAATAAGGCGAACTAGTCAATCCAAGCACTAAACTCGTAAGTCTATACTCTCCCATGTCCTCGTTTTCGGAAAATCGCCAGAAAAAACGCAAGTAATCTCTATGCGATTCAACAATTCGTATTTGAGGGAACATTTTCGCAATGTCGCACGCTATCGCTATTTGATGTAATCGAAACCTAACTAAAATATCAAATAAATCTATTTGAATGTTAGGTCCGGTCATAAGATTATAGTTCAGGGCTAAACCGTTGCTGGATTTTGCTGAAGCATCGAAAACTATTCGAAGCTTAGTCGTTTCGTTAGAATTTTTGAAAACCGCTGAATGGGAAATGTAATAGACTTTTTCGACAGGTAAATTAGAATCTGGCACTTTCTCTATAAATCCCAAATCCAAATTTTCACGCATGGCATTTATATACTGAGACTTAAATTCTGGGTTTTGTCTAAACTTTTTTTCCAAAAAAAATAAACCGCTTAAGAGCTATAGAACGCGAATCTCCCAAATTTGGAATGTTAGTTTTTAAAAGAAGCTGAATTTCAAACCGACCGCTTGATCTATCACGGCAATAGGTATCTTGAAAATGTTCCTCGCACGTTCTTTCCTCGTCTGATAAGATTGGCTTCAAATTCGTAATTTCCTCTTGAGTCCAAAATTTTTCGATTAAATTGTGCATTTCCTCGTCGGGATGTTTCACGATTAAATGGCAGACTTTATTATCTCTTTGATTTATCGCATTATGCGTTACACTACCACCCACTATCCATCCTAGGAGAGATTCGATCAGGAAAAGGTTCGGTTGAAACGATGTGTTTATGCGATTAGGACCAATAACAGCCCAGAAGATTTCAGCGTTTAAAATCAATTCGACCGGACTAGGTACACCCGCGGACATAGAAAATGAGACGACCTAGACGGGCGGCATACCGGGCGGGTTATTTTGGATCACAACCCTTCCGAGCAAAAGCGGTACAGCTAGTTGCCGCATAGCGGTGCAGGTAGAGCCATTTACGCTATATCACTGGAAGGTAACACTCCTCTGCGTTTCAAGTTTCAGATATTATTCGAAAATTCATACGCTTGCTTGCTTGCGTGCTACCCTTACTAGTTTAGCCTGCTCCGCTTGGTTGGCCAGGTTTCAGTTTAATTTATTTGTTGGCACCCAATGATGATGTTTAGCATAGGTGAATAATTATGACGACTGACAAGCAGACAGGGGAAAATACGACTTATTTCTTAGTAAAAGTAAGTTTTTGTTACTTTCATATTTACTTAACTATCCGTGAGCACTTTGGAATCTTTCTAAACTAAAATCCGGATACATTATTTAATAACATTAGCTGAATTAAAAAAAACAAATTGATTTTTTTGCAAAAAAAAATGGGGCAAAGATTGCAATGTTACAAGCTGCAAAATAAGATTTCTACAAATAAGTACTTGGGAAATTTAGATTTTAATGAAAATATCAAGCAGTGGTGAGGATATATTAATCCAAACTGAATATAATAGAGACATTGATATATAACGTCAATATAAGTAAGAGAATCTTATTATTATTAGTATTAGTTTGGAAAAGATTTTTTTCTCATCAACGGTTAACTTTAGACAAATTTGCAGAGATGCGAAAATTACGTACTTGAAGCGCCTTTACAATGAAGTAAATTAGCTGTGATTATTACTATAGCGTACCCCAGAAGCAAAAGAAACAACTTCCGGTTCACGAAATGTGTCAAATCTTTTATGAATAATGTTTCTAAATAAGTCATAATCAACTGTAAAAATTTACTAACGTATGTTATTTTTTTACGTAATTATAAAAAATGTATTTTTTGTTCAATTCTGGAGGGCAATTACTTACCAGAGTTTGGAATTAGATAGGCAATAAAAATTTATGTTTGTTGTAATAAGTTACAGCAGATATTGTATTCTTTTAAGTTGATGTCTAGCACTGTCATCCTCATACAGTACTATTTATTCCAATTTGATATGGTTTAGACGGTGTGATTGATTCAATATGAACGCAAACCCGCTCTTTAAACTACAGTAGTATACAATGGTCTACCAATTTTTAAATAATATGCATTTTGCTTACCGAAAATATGTTACAGTTCCTTTATTATTATTTTTTCTAAAATCATGCTTAACAGTTATTTGACAAACTGAAGCTTTTGCATAAAAAAATAAAAATGCATTCTTAATGATAATCATTTGGAACACTAGCAAACTAGTAAGTGAAGATTGCACCTTTTCCGGAGCGATCTAGTAGCAGCTAATGAGATTGAGTGATACAAAAATCGTGTGTAGTAATTTGAAACTATATCCACATTCAGTAATCTTGCAATAAGATTTAAGGCACGTAAGAAAGTTTAAGCACATTGGGGTCTGTTATTACCTGATTGTTCTGCGAAACTCGATGCAGGTAAGAACAATATTGCATTGTCACTCATCTGTATTTGTGATAGACTACTTACCTATACTTTCTGGTATGAAAACTTTTATGGCCCTCCGGTGTCGTAAGCGGACGGCCCGACAGATAACATGTTTCCCGGTAAAATTTGTTCTAGCMTTTGCCCGGGCTTAGTTCACCCATCGCGAGAAAAATCGTAATCAGTTACGAGAGACATTCTAAAATATGTTAAAAAGCAAAAGTCCTTGCTGTTCTTCACAATAATTGCTTTTATTGACTTTTACGTGTAATGGTAAAAGTTTTGTTATAAGTAATTTTATCCTATTTTCAGTGTGTCAATATGAACAAAATTGATTTAAATATTGAAAGATGGTATGGGTATATATTAATTAACTTCAAAATGAAATATTAAATTGATTATAGTATTGTTTCTGCGAGGGAGTCCGTTAATTTTGAGAATTTCTGGAAAAGTGTATCCATTTATTGGTATAGGTATAGTTTTAGCAACTCAGATGACATACTATATAACTTAAATTCTCATTTGTGCATCAATAATAAAAATACGAATGTTGATTGCGTTTATGTGCAAGTGATATTGAACTATTTTTGCTTTTTAACTTTATTTCTGAATAGTTCTCTGAATTATCAAACGTTTAGGTTATAATCTCAAAGTCCCGCGATTACGATTTTTCTAGTTAATAGTTCTCGCAATAGGTGAAATAATTTGGGGCGGACGCCCAAACAAAAATTTTTCCGGGAAACATGTTATCGGTTCGTCCGCTTGCACCGCCGTAGAGCCATAAAAGTTTAATACCGGAAAGTAGGTAGTGGTGAGTAATCCTTCACAAATACAGAGAAGTGGTATGCTATATTGTTTTTACTATAATTTAAGACGTACTGCATCGAGTTTCGCAAAACAGCCAGGTAATAACAGATCCCAATGCGCTTAAGCTTCTTACGCGGCTCACATTACTACAAATGAACAAATGATACTATTTTTGTATCACTCAATCTTATTGTAAACTGAGGGCAGCTATAACAGATCCCTCCGGAAAAAGTGCAGTCTTCGGTTTACTAGTTTGCTAGGGTTCCAAATGCTTATAATTAAGATTGAAGTTTTAATTTTTAATGCAAAAACGTCAAGTTGTTAAATAACTTAGGGATGCTTTTATCAAAAAAAAATATAATAAAAGAAATGAGGCATATTTTAGGTAAGCAAATGCCTAATACTTAAAAATTGGTAGATCACTGTATACTACTGTAGCTTAAAGAGTTGGTTTGCTTCTATATTATATGCTATACATCAATGTAAATGAATACAATATATACAGTAAAGGCGCCTTAAGTATATATTTTTTGCCTCTCTGCAAATTTGTCCTAAAGTTAACCGTTTCTGAGAAAAAGAATCTTTTCCAAACTAATACTAATAATAATAAGATCCTATTATTTATATTGACATATGTTTCTGTTATATTCAGTTTGGATCACATTTAAAATATCATCACTACTGTTTCTTAAATTCATGTAATGTTATTAAATAATATAGCCGGATTTTACTTGAGAATAATTCTAAAGTGCTCATGGATAGTTAAGTAAATATAAAAACTTACTTTCAATTAAAAAAAGTTATATTTCCCCTGACTGCTTGTCAGTTGTGATAATTATTCACCTTTGCTAAACCTTATCATTGCGAGCCAACAAATAAATGAAACTGGAACCTGGCCGACCAAGCAAAGCGGAGTAAACTTGTAAGGGTAGCAAGCATATGAATTTTGGAATATCTGAAACTTGAAACGCCGAGGAGTGTTATAACGGTAGCATAACTTTCAGTGATATAATGTAAATGGCTCTACCTGCGCCGCTATGCGGCAACTAGCTGTACTGATTTTACTGAGAAGAGTTGTGAACCAAAATACCCCGTCCGGTATGCCGCTCGGCTAGATCGTCTCATTTTCTAAGTCCGCGGGTGTACATTAAACTCCGGATCTGCGAAATCAATATCAGACGGAAGATTTAAAGTGCCACGTTCAATAGTTACAGTAGGCATATCGATGGTGACACGATCGGTGACATAGCAACTAATGGTTATTTCGTACGGATAATACGACTTTATGGTTATCTCAGCTGTTTCCGATATTTTGCTACAAATTTGATTAACACCCCAAACAGATATTTTAGCTTTCTTCGTTTGTAAGCTTAATCTATTCACGAAATTCCTAGATAACAAATTTAGTTGTGAGCCCACGTCCAGAAGGACTCCGCATTTATGATATTGCCCGGTTGTGTCTTTTACAAGCACTATAGCTGTTGACAAAATTACGTTCGGTTCTTCCGATTTCGTGCAGTAGTTGGCGCTGCTTCGTGGTACAGCCCTAACTGCAGGCGATGGACATGATGCCGGCGTCGCCACCGTTGGCGTCGGTAAACTTTGCATCGGTGCCAGTGGTGAGCTAGCTGAAGCTCCATGCAAAAGAGTATGGTGAGTGCGCATATTACAGATTTTGCACCCCGAAGCTACGCATTGTGACGTCAAATGGTTTTGGCGTAAACAATGCAAACATAACTTTTTGTTTTTCATTTCTTTCAAACGATCCGACACAGTTAAGGCTAAAAACTCTTTACACTGACTTATGGTATGCGCTTGCTTACAAAAATAACAATTAAATTTTGTCGTTACCGCGTTGGTAGCTTTGTTTGTTGACGAATATTTTTTAGAATAGGCTAATTTTGCCGAGATAGTAGTGGTTTTTATATTTTGATTAATCGATTCGAGTACGTTACATTTTTTGCGTAAAAATTCTAAGAGCATGTCACGTGATGGGATTTCTGTTGTTAGCGTATTTTCAAATTCTTTACGCGTCTGATAATCTAGTTTCCCCGACACAATAGTTACGATAAAGGGATTACAAGCCTTGATTTGTACGCCCAAAACCTTTAGCGCTTCAACGTTAGCAATCACGTCGTCTACCAATTTCTTAAGTGATTCGGCCGATGATTTGTGTATCTCTGGTGTATTTAAAACTGCCTTGATGTGACTCTGCACGATTAACCGTTCGTTTTTGTAACGTTGTTTCAGAATGGACCACGCAGACGCATAATTCACACTAGAAATCATTAACGATTCGATGGCACGTAGAGCTTCGCCCTTTAAACACGATTTTAGGTAATGGAATTTTTGGCAATCGTCGATTGCTTTGTTTTCGTTGATAATGCTGTTAAAGCCATCGTAGAATGACATCCACTCTTTGTACGCTCCACTAAACTCAGGAAGGTTAAGAACAGGTAACCTGACTTTTACTTGCGATAGAGATGGCCCGATGTCGTTTTGAATAGAATTTTGTGCGCTAGACGATTGATTTTGCTCAATCAGTGACTTGCATGAGGCTCATTAATTCGAAACAACGATTCAAGAATGAGATTACGTCGTTCCCGTCGTCAGACGTTTGCGCATTCACGTTGGCATCGTCTTTTCCTACGTCTTCAGCAACCGAAATATTGAAGGACGCGTCTTCGAATTCTTCGCGCAATTTTGGTAATCCATTAAGTCGATTTACAATTTGATTGATGCTATCATTTTCAAAATTTCTAGCATATGTTTCTAACTCACTTAATTTTTTTAGGATCAAATCGCGTTTTTTGTACAGAATCCTCAACTCTGCTAACGAAGTCATTTTAATTATATAACGTAAAACGATTGATAGACGCGCACTGGATATGGCAAGCTTTACTAGACTTGCGATTCGATGAAAACGGATAGGAGAATTGCGATTAAGAAAAAATCTCTGACCTTCCGATTCTTACGATGAGCTATGCAGGTTTCACCTGGTGCTGCTTCGATGTTGTGACTTTTCGATTGGGTTGCGCTCCTTACTGTCCCTGACAATGGTCGTTGAAACAATCCGAATCACGATGGCTGTTTATAACTTTTTTCGTTAATTACACACGTTATATATCGAAGGACCAAGACCGTATCCATCCGGCTCGAAGGACCACATGTGCGGGCTTTAAATAAAAAGCTGCAGTCCGTTTTCGCTGGTCTATTTATTCACGTATGGTACAACACAACACGGGGGAGTACTGATCACAACACGCTCGGTATAATACCAGTTAGGACCTGTTCTGAAGGAGTTTAGGGTAAAAGAAAATTTAAGTATAAAAACTGCGTCTAGGCGACGGCGTAGACGTAGCAGCAGGGCTCGAAGACGAAGAAGACGCCGACCTGCCAATGGTACTGAGACTGAAGACGATAATAATAATTAATGGCTTATTTGCATATTTATTTGTTCCTTTGGCGCCAATAAATTGCTGATCTAAATGGTAGTGCTGTACAACAACGTGATGTCAAATACGTATTGTATTATATGTACTTTTATTAATATTGTTATCAGTTTGGTGTCGAAACGGTCGACTGCCAATCGGCCGACTTCAAAATGGTCCGGCTGCGAAAAGGCCTGGCTTCGAAACGACCGGCTGCGAATCGGCGGAGGCGAAAAGTTCTAGACCCAAGAAATTTCGCGGAAATTTGAAGAATTTGGCAGATATCCAAATTAGGACAAAGCTCTTGATTGTTGATAAAGCACATTTATCTAATGAAATAATTCCAGATGTTATCGGTGCAATTGAGGGATGTCATATTATGCTCAAGGCACCGGAGGACCAGCAAGCGAGCTACTTAAACAGAAATTTTCAACACTCCATTATTCTGCAAGGCATTTGCACGAGCAAAAAAACCTTTTACAAATGTTTTGTTGGGTTTCCAGGTTCCGCACATGATGCAAGGGTAATAATTAGTCAATATTTAAAATTACATTTATATAAGTTATGTATTTCTTTGAAGGTGTTTAAGAAAATCTTCCATATTCAGTATAACACAGCAGCATGGTACAGCCAGACTTTTTTATGGTACCGAATACCATTTAATAGGCGATTCGGCATAGGGCCAACTATGCGCGACATCATCGGTCTTGTTAATGAAAGGTGCCAAAAGCGTCTTCCAAGGCTAACACAGAAAGCGGTGAAGCAAACATTGCAGCACGGCGTTAAATTCGGAGCACTGCAAAAGAAATCCGGCCTGTACCAGTTAGGACCTGTTCTGAAAAAGGTTTAGGGTAAAAGAAAATTTAAATATAAAAACTGTGGCGAGGCGACGGCGTAGACGTAGCAGCAGGGCTCGAAGACGAAGAAGACGCCGACCCGCCGGTGGTACTGAGAATGAAGATGATAATAATTAATGGCTTATTTGCATATTTATTTGTTCATTTGGCGCCAATAAATTGCTGATCTAAATGGTAGTGCTGTACAACAACGTGATGTCAAATACGTATTGCATTATATGTACTTTTATTAATATTATTATCAGTTTGGCTTCGAGACATTTTTTTTGCATTTTCAAACCCCTTTTTTTAGGTCTGTTACCTGAAAATTTACAACAGACCGTATTTTCACTTTTATTTTATTGGTCTATTCGCCTTAGCCGTGCCTAGGATTTTTATTTCGCCCCGAGGACGGGACCTAGGCTTCGTTTCCGTCCCTAACCTCGAGGAGGTGGCGTTTAGATGTTCTTATAGACCTTTAGTTCCCAAAACTTTTTTTTTTTTCATACCACATTCACAATTTTGTTAGTTAACATTATCCCATTGCCTTTCATTCCATTCCCTAAATCTACTGGTTAGTGGTTGGTTATAACATACCTAATCAACTAAATTCCTATTCTAAACTTACACTATGTCTTTCTCGGTGATGCTCCGGCGCTCCGCGGGGGCTTCTGGCTACCAGCAGTCGCCCACGGTCCATGAGCATCTCCTCGCCTGTTATTCGTGCTGTCTCCAGAGGAGATACCGGTTTCCGGCGTCGTCCTCGGTCGGCACCTTATTGTCTCCGTCTTTCATATTTACTTTTTTCCACTAGCGACACTTTGTCTGCCAGTTTGCCCAGGATCCTTGTTCTCTCAGGATCGCGCAGCAACCCAGCAGTGTCCGCGTCMCTAAGCCRCCTTCTCAAGTTTTCCACCTCCGGATCTGCCAACGGACACAGATACAGCATATGTTCCGGCGTTCCTTTATCCCCGCATTCACATGCCTCGTCTTCCTTCCTTCCAAATCTGTGTAGGTTGACACCATATGGTCCGTGTCCGCTTAGAAAATGGACCAAGCCCGGGGTTGGGTTTACATGGTCCAAGTTCCGTCTGTGCGCTATCGTGGGGAAGAAGGACTTCAGCCTCTCCCCTTTCTCGCAACTTTGCCACTCTCTTTCCCATTCCTCCCATATTACGCTTGAGATCTCGGCCTTCGAGCGCGCCTGCACACCTCTTAGGACACCGCGCACCCTTTCCATTTCTCCCTGCCTCAGCCAGTACCCGGCAGCCCTTTTCCTAATCTCCAAATCCAGGGGTAGCACGTCCATCACGACCGCCAGTGCCTCGAACGAAGTCGTCGAGAAGGCCCCGGACAGCCGCACCAGTACCCCCCTTTGTGCTCTTCGCATCACCGCCTTCGGTTTGACTAACAGAAGGCGATGTGCCCAGACGCTTGATCCGTATCCGGCTATAGATGCCATTACCGCGTTCATATAAATCTTTACTGTTCCCAGTGGCATTCTGTATTCACTTGTCGCCATTCTGGCGATTTTGTGCATCAGCCGGGACGCTTTTCCACTTGCTGTTTGTACATGGCTGAGGAAGGTCCTCTTTTCGTCTATTGCTATTCCCAAGTAGGTCGTCGTGGCGCTACGTCTTATATTTCCCTGTTTAGTTTGAACATGGGATCTCTCCCAAGACTTCCTTTCAAAAGTGCATAGTGCGTTTTATTTGTCGCTATGCACAATTTGTTTTCCTTGCACCATGCGTCCAACTCAGTCATAGCCATTTCAGCTTTCCTTTCCAGGTCTGCTCGAGAGTTTCCCTCTATCAGGAGTGCTAGGTCGTCCGCATAGGCTATCGTCGACCTAACACTGTTTCCACTGCCAATTGATCTCAGTAGCTTGTCCATTATGATGTCCCAGAAGACCGGTCCGCAGATCGATCCCTGAGGACACCCTTTGGTCGCGCACTTTGATACCTCGTCACCAGGACACCGCATGATCACATACCTGTCCTGACAGTACCTTTTTAAGAGTCCATACACATCACCCGGGCACCGCATGTCCCGCAGTTCTTTAAACAGGGATGGCCACCATAAATTGTCAAACGCACCCGCGATGTCCACGAATATCACGAGCGCGTGTTTGGCGTCTACACTTTCGACTTCCCTCACCAACCTGTTCAGCGCGTTCTCTGTTGATCGGCCAGGCCTGAATCCGTACTGGTCCGGGTGGAGCAACCCCATCTCTTGCCTGTGTTGTTTCAGTCTTCCACAGACTAATCTTTCTAGTGTCTTCCCGAGGTTGCTTAGGAGGCAGATCGGTCGGTATGACTTCGCCGCCTCCGGATCTTTGTCTCCACCCTTGTATAGCACGACCAGGTCCGCTCTTTTCCAGACGTTGGGGAATATCCTCCGTGTCAAACAGCGATTGAACACTGCAAGGAGATCCCCAGCTATTTCCTCTTTCAGAAAGTGTAGCACCTCCGCCTGTATCTCATCCAGTCCCGGAGCCTTTTTCTTCTTCAGCATATTCACGGCAGCCAACACCTCCTCTCTGCTGAAAGGTGGGCTCGTATGGTTCGCACCGTACTCTCCAGCCATGTCCAATCTCAGGCTCTCCTGCAGGGCACTCTCGCCTTGCGGAGAATGGGATGGCAGCAGTGTGTCCATCAATACTTTCATTGTCTCTCTCCAGTCCTTCGTCATAGTACCTTCGCTTGTGCGAAAGGTAGACAACCCTTCAGATGTTTTTACTCGTTCACTTACTAGTTTGTACGGCATTCCCCATACGTCCCTTTCCATGCAGCTTCCGATGAATTCGCTCCATGAGCGCGCTTTCTCCTCCCACAGCTCCTTTTCATAGGCTCGTTTCGCTCGCCTGTAATCCTGCAAACCCTCTTCCCTCTCGTCTGCTGTCAGGGCTCTCTGATATTGCTTCCTTTTTCTTCTTGCTTCCTTTCTTAGTTCCGTTAATCTGTCAGACCACCGACTACGTGTTTTGGTCGTATTTCTACGTACCTTTGGGATCGACGCATCCATTGCCCTCCTAATTTTTAGCACTAAGGCTCTAGCCATTTCATTAGGGTGTCCCATCTCTCGGTGGCTGCTCGGCATATTCGTTTTGCAAGCGCTGCCAGTTGGCTTTCCGGAGGTTGTACTTTTTAGTAGCACCGCCCCCTTCTTCCATACGATCGTTTGTATCCCTCTTCTCGACACACATGTGTATCATGTTATGATCACTGGAGGTTAGCATGTCCTCCACCTTCCATCCTCTTATGGCAGCGCTTACGCCCTCACTGGCAAGGGTAACGTCAATATTTGAGTTTACCCCTACTCTTCCCCTGTAGGTTGGTGGGTTATTTTCTCTATTTAGCACAGTGAGAGCTCTCTCGGCGATCATCAGTTCTACCTCTTCTCCTCTCTCGTCCGTGTTATCGCAATGCCACATTACTGACTTTGCGTTCACGTCCGCCATGATGATCACCTCGCTCGTCCTGTAGTCGTCCAGAATCTTTCTGGTGCTTTCGAGATGTCCCTGAATAGTGTCCGCGAATTGAAAGTACTGGTTAACCAGTATAACATTCAGGTCTTTTATTTTTATTTCCACACACACGCAGTGGCTGTTAGTGTGCTGTCTTATTAGCGTTGTCCCTACATCTCCACTGAAAATTAGCGTGACCGCCATTGGCCGATCTCCTATTCCTATCTGCTTTATCCCGACGGACACACCTAACATTTTGCCGTTTTTTGTGTGAGGTTCCTGCACACATACAACGTCCAGCTTGAGTTCGCCCGCTACGCGCACAATTTCCTGTGTCACGGTCGCACTTCTCGCTGCATTTATTTGTGCAAGTCTGATTTTCTTATTATAGCTAATTTTAAACTAGGGTGTCTTATTAACGAATAGCACTGTGGCCATCCCTGCCTGTTGTCGAAAACTACGCGCCCGTGCGACCGTACAAAATCCTCATATATGTCTTTTAGATTCAGGTACTCACCCCTTCTGCAAAAGACACGTTCCACGAGTTCCAGAAGCTGTCTCGGCTCCGTCGGCTAGTTGTTGCACCGAAGCTGGATCCTGTCTACGGCCTGCGGTGTCGGGAAGGCTATGCATCCTCCCCCTTCGTGTAGGTTCCTCACCAGATGTCGTAGGGCAAGAATTAAATTCCTTTCCTCCTCCAGCCTGCTGAGTCTCATGTTGTCTTCTAGATCCTGATAGACCTGGCCGATTCCTCCTTTTTTCTTCTTCTCGTTTAGACCGTCCCTGTCTCCAGCCTCCGTGCCCCCCTGGTTTGCAGAGTTCTCTTCTCCGGTGGTCGAGGACTCCTCTCCCAGTACCAGTTCCGCCTGATGCAATCCTGCTTTATCTGATTTCTTCTTCCCAATTTTTGTGAATTTGGATATTCTTTTCCACACAGATTTCCCCGTTTTATGTTTGTCGTCCCCTTCTGCCCCTGTTTCTATGTTTCGCTTAGTGCGAGAAGGTTCACCCTTGCTGTCGTCGCTCTTCGCTTCATCTTTCTTTGAAACAGTGCCTGTCCTCCATTTACTCTTCCAGTATGCTTTGGCTCGGAGAAAATCTCGCCTTAGCCTGCTGGGTGCTTTATGTTTCTGTTTTTTCTCTTCCGCTTCCGACTTTGCTGCACTAGCTTTAGTGTCCATAGTCTGTTTTTTCGATCAACCTTTCCACTAGCAACTTATATGTAGCGCACTGCTTGATGTCTTTACTGTTACAGGCTTTTCCTCGTCTCTGGCATGCGATGCATGTTTTTGTTTTATCTTTATCAGGGCAGTCTGCCTTACGATGTCCTGTTTTCCCGCAGTGTGCACACGCCTCATCTTTTTGGGGGCAGTGTTTCCTTCACGGACAGGGACCGGAATCCCATAAACAGCCTCCCTTGCTGTACCAGCATTTTCCGTAGTTCCGGGCTTACTTCCACTATGTAGTGTACAGTGGATTTTTCTCGCGAAGGTTTTCTTTTCCACTGTATCCGCGAAATTTTGCGCATACGCAGCTTCCAAAAACTTGTCCTCGGCCAGTTTTGTTGGCACGTCATAGACGATCATTAGGGGTCGTCTATTCCTTGGTGGTTCACATTTAAGTACCTTCTCCACTTCCTTGTTTTTCAAGATTTTCTCGGCGTCCTTTTCCGATCTAGTTTCCACTATTAATACTTTTCCGGACACGCGCATCCCTCTGACCTGTATCCCATCTTTTGCCGGATCTATCACCCTAGTGAATTTTTCCTGGGCGCTCTTAGCGTCTTCACCATCTCTAGCAGTTATGAACAGTGTAGTTTTTGGTACACTGTTCACTTTACTAATTGTTTGTTGCACACTGCTCTGTTTAGTTTTAAGAACATCGGCGAAAGACACCTGCATTGGAGCAGTTTTTTCTCTTTTCCCTTGCGCAGCCAGCTGTTCGGTTAGCCCCTTGTTTTCACTTTTTAATTTCTCCATCTCTTCCCTTAAAAATTTATTTTCGCCTCTTAAACCAGCCTGGGCGAAAGCTACCTCCGTGATTTTTTGTCTCAGCATCCCCACAGACACCCTGCTCAATCTTTTTGACGGGTCCAGGTCCTTCTCCACGAATGCCAAGAGGTCTGCATGCCTCTCTTCCAATGTAATTTCCCTCTTTGGTGGTGACAGTTTCACTTGCGTCCCCTACCGAACTCTTCCTCTTAGTCCCTTCAGCCATTTCGGAGATCTTATCTTTAGTTCATCATACACGTGTTCGAATCTGTCCTATTTTAAGTTCAACACCCGCACAACACGGCCGACACGTTTACTTCAGGCACGGATTGCAAGCGAAATTTCACCATACGCGACCTACTTAGCGCAATCAGGCACGAAATTTCATTCGAATTTGCTGCGTTCGCGACCTACTTTACGCAACCGCTACTGTTTCGCGTAACTACACACGCGACCTACTTTCTTTATTGCTGTATTGCACCTGCGACAATTTAGCAACTCTCGCTCCGCATGCACGTCCGAACGGTCTGGCGTTCAGCGAGCGACAGTCGACTGCCAATCGGCCGACTTCAAAATGTTCCGGCTGCGAAAAGGCCTGGCTTGGTAACGGCCTGGTGCGAATCGGCGACCGCGAACCGGCGGAGGCGAAAAGTCCTAGACCCAAGAAATTTCGCGGGAATTTGAAGAATTTGGCGGATATCCAAGTTAGGACAAAGCTCTTGATTTGTGATAAAGCACACTTATTTTATGAAATAATTCCAGATGTTATCGGTGCAACTGACGGATGTCATATTATGCTCAAGGCACCGGAGGACCAGCAAGAGAGCTACTTAAACAGAAATTTTCAACACTCCTTTATTCTGTAAGGCATTTGCACTAGCAAAAAACTTTTTACAAATGTTTTTGTTGGGTTACAGGTTCCGCACATGATGCAAGGGTAATAATTAGTTAATATTTAAAATTACATTTATATAAATTATGTATTTCTTTGAAGGTGTTAAGAGAATCTTCCATATTCAGTGTAACACAGCAGCATGGTACAGCCAGACTTTTTTATGGTACCGAATACCATTTAATAGGCGATTCGGCATAGGGCCAACTATGCGCGGCATCATCGGTCTTGTTAATGAAAGGTGCCAAAAGCGTCTTCCAAGGCTGACACAGAAAGCGGTGAAGCAAGCATTGCAGCACGGCGTTAAATTCGGAGCACTGCAAAAGAAATCCGGCCAATACCAGTTAGGACCTGTTCTGAAGAAGTTTAGGGTAAAAGAAAATTTAAATATAAAAACTGTGGCGAGGCGACGCGTCCCCAGCTGTGCCCTCAACCGCTGTATCCTAGGGCCCGCCAGAGCGCAGGCATAAACCATGTGCTCAGGAGACCCGTGTATCTCTCTGCTCAAAGCGATTCAAGTTCTCCAGGTATGGTCCGTGGCCAGTAAGGAAATGCGCAAATCCTTTTGTGAAAACCATGTAGTCCAGGTTCCTCCTACCAGCGATCGTGGGGAAGAACCCTCTCATTCTCGCACCCTTTTGGCTTCTTTGCCACTCTGCCTGCCAAAGCCTCATGACCACGTCCCACACCTCTTTTCCAGTTGTAGCGTTGTCTCCTAGCACCGCCCGCACCCTGTCCTGCTCTCCCCGCCTCAACCAGTACGCCGCTGCCCGTCTTTTGATTTCCAGGTTCAGCGGGACCATGTTCATAATCACAGCCAGGGCCTCGAATGACACAGTTGAAAAGGCCCCGGAGACCCGAACAAGGACCCCCCTCTGTGTTCTTCTCACCGCCGCCCTTGGTTTGACAAGTAGCAGACGGTGAGCCCACAGGCTTGCACCATAWCCCGTTATGGATATTGCTAAARCGGGGAAGTACGGCCTGTTTTAAATTAATTAGGCAACAGGCCACATATATGGATACAAAAAATGCAAAAAAAAAGTTCCAACTCTGTTCTTGAGTTCCCTTCTATTAGTATGGTTAGGTCATCTGCATACGCTACCGAGGCGCGCATGCTTTGACGCTTGTCTAGCTCTCCGAGCAGCTTGTCCATCATGATGTCCCAAAACACCGGTCCACATGTGGACCCCTGTGGGCATCCCTTAGAGATTCGCTTAGCCACGGTCTCTTCAGGACACCGCAGAACCACATATCTATCTGCACAGTAGTTCCTTATAATTTTATATATATTCCTGGGACTCCCCAGACATTAGTCTGTAGACAGTCCCCCACGAAACTCTCCCACGCTCGTTGTTTTGTGGTAAACAGCTCCTGTTCATAGGTAGCTTTTGCCTCCCTATAAGCTTCCAAATTCACTGCCCTCTCCAACCCCTCCTCGGACCTTTGATATCTTTTCCTCAATCGTCTCGCCGTTGCCCTGAGCGCGCTCAGACGGTCCGTCCATACACCCCTCGTCACCGTGCACGCTTGCCCCATCCTGGGTATTACAGCATCCATGGCTTTCTTTATTTTGTTGACTAACTCCTTGGTCATGTCATCTACCCTCCCGTCTGCCACAGCCGGCTGCTCTCTGTATTTCTGCTTAAGCAGATCCCAGTTAGCTCTTCGCAGATAGTACTTTCTCTGATGTCTAGTAGCGCTATCCGCGGCAGGTGGAGCTCCCCCAACCGTCATATGGATCAGGTTATGGTCGCTAGAGGTCAGCCCATCCTCTGCTTTCCAAGCAGTAATCTTGTTCACCAAGCTCCCGGTGACCAAGGTCACATCTATATTTGAATGTGCCCCAGCTCTACCCCTGTATGTGGGTACAGCACTCGGCCTGTTGATTATTTCCAGTTCTTCCTCTGCAACCAAAAGCTCCACCTCCCTCCCCCGGTCATCTGTCCTACCGCTGTGCCACAGGGCCGACTTGGCGTTTACGTCCGCTGCTATTAGAACTTCCCGGTCACCGAACTCTCGCAATATATTTCGTGTCTTGGCTATGTGGACGTCCACCGGGACCGCAAACTGGTAGTATTGGTTAACCAACACCAGTCTGCAGCCCTCCGAGATGAGCTCCACACACACACACAGTGCTCATCAGTATGCTGACGGACCGCAACCACCGTTATTTGTCTATTGAGCACTACCACTGTTGTCATTGGGTTAGGTCCAGATGAGATCTGCCTCACCATTACAGGCATGCCGGGAATCGCTCCGTCCTTTAAGAACGGCTCCTGCACGCACAGAACGTCCAGTCTCAGGTCCTCTGCGATTTTTCTTAGTTCGTGTGCTACAACCGCGCCGCGTCCCGCATTAGTTTGTCCTATTCTAACCTGTCCATTATTGTTTCTGTTCTGGTGCATGTCACGGATATTTTACCACCAAATAACACTGCGGCCACGGTTGTTTACTGTCAAAGACCACTCTTCCATTTGACCTGACAAAGTCCGCGTATATCATCACTAACGATAGCAACTCACCCGGGTCCGTTGGGATATTGCAGCGATCTGCTGCCTCCGGCACTGGAAAGGCTATAGCCCTCCCGCCCTGATGCACGTTCCTCACCAGGTGCCTGAGGGCCCTAATGAGGTTTTTCTCTTCTTTTAGTCTGCTCATCCTCATCGTATCCTCGGTGATCTCGTAGGTTCGTCCCGGATCCACCGCTACACGAACTCTAGTCTCGCATCCGCTGTCGCGTCCCGGTCCCAACAGGAGCGGTTTGGGGACGGGCCCCCCATTCTCCTGTTGCTTCCGCTCACTCGACCCGAAGCATTCTTTTCCGACCATAGCGTCTTTCCGCMTTTTGTCGAACACCGATCTTAGTTTCCTCCACATCCCGTTTTGCGAGACAGATTCGCTGTTGGTCAGTCCCTCTGTCTGCGTTCCCACCTCGCACACCGCACTCCCGAGGAGCTCGGCGCGCGATCGCTCCCAATATAGTTTGTCTCTCAGCCGATCCCGAGCAGCTTTGCTCGGAGTCTTGTGCCTTTCTCTATGTACACTCACTAACGTTTCCCGCACTTGCTTTATTTCCTCTTCCAGACTGTCAGATATGGAATTAGTTTCCATAGTCTGTTCTTTGTATTAGTCTGTCCACCATCATTTTATAGGTGTGGCACTGGCCCCGAACGCTGCCGCACTGTTTTCCCCTCTTGTGACACGGTATACATATTCCTGCTTTTTCTTTATCTGGGTATTCCGCACGGCGATGCCCTGTTTTCCCGCAATGTCCATATACCCCGTCTTGCGTATTAGAGTACTTAGCTATGTGTCCCAAGTCCTGGCACTTCCTACATGTTGTCACCACGATGTAGTCCTTCACCGCCAGCGACCGCAGCCCTACGAAGACCCGCCCCTGACGCAGGAGCTTCTTTCTCAAGATCGGATCCACTTCTGCTACATAGTTGACTATAGGTCTTCCCTTCGGACCTGTCCGGAATCTAATTTTAAACATTTCCTCAAATTGTTCCCTTGTTATATCATCCGAAAGGTTCTGTAAGTATATGTGCTCTTTTACATTATTTTCATCTTCACTCGACGGTACGTCGTAGACAATCAGCAGCGGTTTCCTCTTCTTTGGGGGTTCACATTTTAGCTTTTCTTGTACGCCCTTGTTCAGTGTTATTTTCCTGGCATCCTCTTCAGTTTCCGTCTCCACGATGAGCATCTTTCCAGCTGGCCTCATGGTTCTTACCTTTATCTTATCCTTTGTAGGATTCAACGTTTTTGTGAGCGTATCCTGATTTTTTTTCGCGTCATCTCCAGTTTTTGACGTTATATATAACGTCGCTTTTGGCGTATTCGCTGTCTGCGCGTAGGACATCGCATGCATTGATGTCTTTTCTTTCTCTTGTTCTGCCTTATTCAATTTTTCTTTTAATTCTGCTACTTCCCTTTTCAATGACTTATTTTCTGATATTATCCCCGCATGTGCAAAGCCCAGTCCCAGAATTTTCTCTCTTACAGTATTGGTCGCTTTCTGCGCCAATCTCCTACTTGGGTCCATTTCCCTGTCTATATACGCAATCAGATCAGAGTATTTCTCCTCCAAAGTTGTCTCCTGGTCCTCGCTTGCAACTGATGCAGTTCGCCCCCTGGTGCTTTTCCCTGTCGAGCTCCCCGTAATTGGGGTATCCACCCCCTGAGACACCTCCTGAGAGGCCATCCTCGACTGTGGCTCTAGGGTTCACTGACACGTGCTCTCATTCTTATGGTTCACCAGAGTTCACACAGTTTACTCAGTTTGTTGACCGCAATGATTTTCGGACGTCAGCTGCAGAATTTGCAGCTACACCACACTTAAACTGCTTACTCTAGGGTTCAGCGTCCGGCCATCGCTCCACTTTAAGTTTACCAAACCCTCCGTACTCACCAAAAATACATACAACAGGGCCAATAGCAAAATAATCAACTCATTAGTCAATTAATCAAGTCACTCCGTAGACCGCTGCAAAACGCGTCCGCACAGCTCGGAGCCTCGAAGCGAAGGGTTCCTGAGGGACAGACACTTCCGTGTGAAGCWCTGCGATACGAGGTCCTCGGTACACACCGCAACATCAGAGGTTCCACAAGGCTCGACGTTATCTCCGCTGCTGTTCACCTTATTCACGAGGGACATCCCGAAGACAGAAGCAACAGAACTCGCTCTCTACGCAGACGACACCGCTATCTTCACCAGATCAGTTGATCCACGTCTGATCACTCGACGTCTTCAGAAAGCCGCCGATGATCTAGAAGACTGGTTCTTCCGACGGAGAATAGGAGTCAACGCCGACAAGAGCTCTGCATTGTTTCTGAGCAAAAGGAGGAAGCAGCCCGATCGAAACATTGAGATCTTCGATCGCGACATCCCGTGGAAACGAGAAGCCAAATACCTGGGTATCACCATCGACAGGAAGCTGCTGTGGAAATCGCACATAGAAGACCGAGCCAAGAAGACGACGGCTGCGCTGATCAGCCTCTATTGCCTGCTGAGCCGCAAAAGCAAGCTGAGCAGCGACAACAAGCTGTTACTCTACAAGACCATACTCCGACCGATGATGACATACGGATGTGCTACATGGGGTTACGCATCCGCTACACACATCAAACGTCTCCAGGTTATTCAGAACAAGGTTCTCCGCATGACCGTCGACGCTCCCTGGTACGTCAGGAATTCTCAGATACACAGAGATCTAGAAGTACCCGCGATCCAGGAATTCATCCGAGAAGCAGCAGCCAAGGCATTCCACAAAGCGGACGTCCACGAAAACCCCCTCATTCGTAATCTGGGAGATTACGATGAAGAGGAAGCTCGTACCCACAAGAGGCCCACGATGATGTTACTACAATAGTCCGAAGCCCTGCCGACATCCAAGGGCAGCTGCGATATGTGAGCCGGCCAACCGGGTGGCATGAACCTCACAGTCGCGGCAACTTAACATGACCAAGATATTTCTATAAAAATACTATATCTACCCAAATTTCTCACATGCATGTTTTACAGATGACAGGAGAAAATGATATTTATATTGCTCCATAACAGCAGACGCAAAAGTCAGAGAAGGTAGAACCGACTCAGCCAAAAACCAAGGATAATCCACAGATAAGACTGCCGATCCAGCCATCAGTTCCGTCCCAACCGTCGCAAGAACCAGTTGCCCGCCAGCCACTGCAGAAGTTGCAGCCACAGCTGCGAGTCACCAGTCCACCGAGGGTATCCCCGATCCAGTCTCCGCCGTCAGGATCCCCAGGGGGATAACACCGGGCGAGCAGCTGTATCCGGCAAGAACTCTGCAACGGGACCGAGCCTTCAGTCCATCAACGACCCAGCCACCACCCGTCGCCGACCCACCGAGGAGAAGCGACATCGAGAAGTTCTTCGAGACACTTCTCCGAGTGACCAGCCCGCAGGAGTATAAGCCACCGCCGTACGTAGTTTCCAGTCCACCCATGGAATACCGTTAGATGCCAGCAGCCCTACCAGGATGCAGCCAGTCAGCGACACCGCCCCCAAACCCCGCGACTTTGGAGACAGATTCGCCGACTCCAGCCCGTCGTGTCCGCATGCGTTCTGATCTGAAGCTGCACCGCTTCCACTTCTATGGATCCACCGATGGGGGTCATAGAGCAGCTGCTAGACGTCATGGACCGATATGACGTCTCACACTAGGAGATAATGCCGATCCTGCCCGAACTGCTATCGGGACTCGCTCTGGCCTGATACCGCAACAACCGCCACGATTGGAGGGGCTGGGAAGATTTCATCGCCGACTTCGAGCTGAACTATTATCCGGTTGACTACAAGATTAACCTCGAACGGGAGATCAGTCAACGTATCCAGCTACCGCACGAGACAGCCCTAGAATACAGCACCGCACTCCGTACATTGTTCCGCCGACATGGAAACATAACACCGACCAAGGAGCTATACTGGCTACACCGGAACATGCTGCCGGAATACCGTCTATTTATCCGCCGCCAGGAATGTTCCAGCCCTGCCAGTCTGCTGTCCGCCGCCAAGGAGTTCGAGACCCTCCGCCAGGACCAGATAACCGCCACTGCCCAGGATGTAGCCGAGAGGCCTGAAGAAAGAAGATCCGTCCCGCTACCGAGGATTCCAGTTGATCGTGGGAATCCACCGACATACCATATATCAGAGATAAGAACCGCCACACAGACGTTTCAATTCACCGGAACAGACACCTATACCGCAACCGACTCACTAACCGCACGATAACCGCCCAAGTCACCGCCACCGAGAAGACACATCCGACCGTATCGACACCAGCCGTCCCGTAAGTTGGAGATGTGGCCAGAGTGGCCACTCACGAAGCCAATGCCAGAACCCCTTCGTGAAGTTCTGCTCAAGGTGTGGCCGCCGCGGGATCTACACACGGGACTGCACATGCCGGAATTCGGAAAACTAGACGGCAGCACGCCAGCCCGGGGGCCTGAACTGCTGCCCGTACACCACCGCCTCTAAAAACCGGCTACACATCAAGATCCACATACAGGGGAGACCGTTCGTCGCACTCATCGATACCGGATCCGTATCTTCATGCATAGGACCTACCGTTAAGCAACATCTGGAAAGCACCGGAGTCCCTGGACAAAATTCAGGCCCTTCGTCCGCCAGAGTAATCGATAGCTATCAGGTCCAGATTTCCAAGACCTACAAGACAGAAGTCCGCATAGAAGACGAAACCCGACAACACCGTTTCCTGTACATACCGCAGATGACTTGCGAAGTTTTACTCCGAATGGATTTTCTCCGAAGCATGAACCTGCACATGAACTTTCAGTCCGGGTGCGTGTTTAACAGGAACCGCAACATTTCGTTACACAACGACCGGACCATCCATCAAACCGACACCGCCGCCACCGATAACACCGACCAAATCAKTCATGAAGCATCGCAAGGGAGGCCCCAACAAGGTAGACAACACATTACCCAGGGATCCCGTACCAATCACCGATATAGGAACAACCGACATAACCGAAGAGAATGATGCCGCCACCGAAGAACTGCCAGATTGTTTTTGGTATCGACACCGATTCACGGAAGTCCAGCGGCATCCAGATCAATTCCCAGATTACCGCATCACCGACCACCGACTTTGCCGCCACATTGAGAGCCACCATAGTAACAGGGTATTGTCCAAACCATGGAAGTTGTGCGTACCGAAACCACTCCGTCGTCGTGTGTTAGAAGAGAACCACGACGCGCCGACCGCCGGACATTTAGAGATCGCTAAGACGATGGGCCGGCTGGCACAGCGATTTTACTGGCCAGGAATGTTCCGGGATGCCGTGAAGTATGTCCGAGGATGCGTACACTGCCAGCGCTTCAAAGTATCGCAGCAGAAACCGCCTGGACTACTTCAGCCGACACCAAACCACTTTCCATTGGAGACCGTTAGCACCGACCTAGTAGGACCGTTACCCTGCTCCTCCCGAGGGAACCGCTATCTGGCCGTATTTGAAGACCGTTTCACCAAATGGATACAAGTAAAGGCCCTACGTCGAGCCACCGCCGCCACCGTCGACCAGGCCCTGTTTGAAGAGGTCACCCGTTTTGGAACTCCGAAGACATATTTTTTTTTTTTTTGCATTTTATAACCTCTTACGGACCTGTTGCCTAAAATTTTAAAACAGGCCGTGGTATTTGTTTTTGTTTTATGTCTTGCGCGCTCTTAGCCGTACCTAGGATTTTTATTACGCCCCATGGACGGGACCTAGGTTTCGTTGCCCGCCCCTAACCTCGGGGAGGTGGCGCTTGTTGCAAGACGACTTATAATTTTTTTTTTCCCTTTAAGCTTGCACAACTGTTATTGTACTCTAACAAAGTGTCCCCGACATTACTTATTTACGGTTAAAATTGACCTAATCTATTAAGCCTAACCTAAAACTAAAAACTAACTTATACTAAAGTCTTCCCGGTGGTGTCCACGATTCCAAGGGTTCCCACGGATTCCTGCACGAACCCCTGGTCCATGGACTCCACCTTGCCGGTATTTGTGCCTCCCATCCAGTGGTTTGGAGGGAAGCATCTCATCTCATCTTCTCCCTCTTTCTGTGTTGTATGTCTCTTGCTGTGCGCGAGACACTCTGTCCGCTAGCCTCTGCAAGAGCCCCGCTTTTTCCGGGTGGCGGAGTATCCGCGCGGTGTTCGCATCCCCCAGCTGCCTTCTCAGGTTCTCCACCTCAGGGTCCGCAAGCGGACAGAGATAAACCACATGATCAGGCGTTCCTACTTCCCCACATCCGCAGGTTGGTTCCTCTCTTAGTCCAAACCTGTGTAGGTTAACCGCATACGGCCCATGACCGCTTAGAAAATGGACCAGGCCCTGGGTTGGGTCCAGATGGTCCATGTCTCTTCTGTGGGCTATCGTAGGGAAGATGGTTCTTACCCTCTCCCCTTTCTCACTTTGCTGCCACTCTCTATCCCATTCTGCTCGTATTGCGGCGGATATTTCTTTTTTGGAGTTTGCTTGAACACCGCCCAGAAGGCTCCGCACCCTGTCGAGATTGTTCTTCCTCAGCCAGTAGTTAGCTGCCCTTCTCCTCACTTCAAGATCCAGGGGCAGCACGTCCATTATCACCGCCAAGGCCAAAAACGACGTTGTCGAAAAGGCCCCCGACAGTCGGACGAGTACCCCCCTCTGGGCTCTGCGTATTGTGTCCTTGGGTTTGACCAGTAGTAGGCGGTGTGCCCACACACTGGCTCCATACCCCGCTATCGATGCCATTACAGAATTCATATATATGCGCATGGTAGCTAGCGGCATTCTATGTTCTCTCTTTGCCATACTTGCAATCTTGTGCATCAGCCTTGATGCTTTCCCGCTGGCCTACTGCACGTGGATGAGGAAGTTCCTCTTTTCGTCCATGTTGACGCCGAGGTAGCCGGTCGTGGCGCATCTTTTTATATTTGCGTCCCCTAGTTTTATAGTTGGATCCCTCGTAAGGGTCCCTTTCATCAGGGCGTAATGAGTTTTGTTGATCGCAATGTTCATTTTATTTGCCCTACACCACTCATCCAGCACCTTCATTGCGCCGCTAGTTCTCTCTTCCAATTCAATTCTAGAGTTCCCTTCTATAATTAGTGCCAGATCGTCCGCATACGCGATACCTGCCTTCGCCTCTGTGGTGTCACTCAGTACCGTCAGAAGCCTGTCCATTATGATGTCCCAGAAGACCGGTCCGCAGATCGACCCCTGGGGACACCCTTTTGTTATGCGCTTGGACACGACATCACCGGGACATCGCATCACCACGTATCTGTCCTGGCAGTAGTTTTTAAGCATCCCGTACACGTCACCCGGGCACTCCATGTCTCTTAACTCCCTAAACAGAGCCGGCCACCACAAATTGTCAAACGCGCCGGCTATGTCTATGAATGTCACTATCACATATTTTGCTTTTGATTCCTCAACCTCCCGCACAACCCTATTAAGGGCATCCTCTGTAGATAACTTCGGCCTAAAGCCATATTGATCGGGGTGTAGTAGTCCCCTTTCTGCCCTATGTTCCTTTATTCTGTTGCAGATCAGCCGCTCAAGGATTTTTGCCAGGTTGCTTAGGAGGCATATTGGTCGGTAAGATTTTGGCTGTTCCGGGTCCTTATCACCACCCTTATACAGTACCACCAGGTCGGCCCGTTTCCAGATCGTTGGAAATCTCCTCTGTCTCATACACTGGTTGCATACTGCGAGTAGTTCCCCGGCAATGTCATTCTTAAGGAATTGGAGCACCTCAGCCTGCACCTCATCCAGGCCCGGCGCTTTCCTTTTCCTCATTTTATCTATTGCCGCGAGCAGTTCCTTGATTCGGAACGGAGGACTCGTGTGGTTCGCGCCGTACTCCCTCACCATGCCCATTCGCATATCCTCCTGCATGGGAGTCTCTCCCCGAGGAGCATCGGATGGCAACAAAGTATCCATCAGAACTTCAATGGATTCTCTCCAGTTTTTTGTCATTACTCCTTCGCTTGAGCGAAGGGTCGACAACCCTGTTGGTGATTTCACTTTTTCGGTTACTAATTTGTACGGCGTTCCCCACACATCCGTCTGCAAACATTCGTCTATGAATTTCTGCCATGTTTGTGCTTTTTCTTGCCACAGTTCGAGTTCATAATCTCTTTTAGCTGCCCTATATATCTGCAAGTTTTGTTGTTTTTCTTCTGCTGTCAGTGACCTCTGATACAGCTACCTTGCTCTTCTTGCGGTTTTCCTAAGTGCTGTTAAACGGGCAGTCCACTTTTTATTTCCTGTCTTCGTATAGCGCATTACTTTTGGGATGGACGCGTCCATTGCCCTTTTTATTTTAGATGTTAGCGATTTGGCCATGTCGTCTGCACTTCCAATCTGTACGGGTGGCTGCTGCAGGCATTTTTCTCTCAAGCATTCCCAATTCGCTTTCCGGAGATTGTACTTCTTTGTTTTGAGGGCGTCTTCAATCTCATGTTTGATTTCATCAGTCCCCACCTTCATGTGTATCACGTTGTAGTCACTGGAGGTCATCATATCTTCCACCTTCCATTCATGTATTACGTTCATGCCAGCTCTCACCAGCGTCACATCTATGTTGGTGTGCGCCCCGGCCCTGCCTCTATAGGTAGGCGGGTTGTTCGCTTTACTTATAACCTCCAGATCACACTCCGCAATCAGCATCTCAACCTCTTCTCCCTTGTCGTCCGTGTTGTAGCAATGCCACATTACTGACTTTGCATTTACGTCAGCAGTGATTATGACCTTTTCGTTGGGGTAGTCCTGCAGTATGTTTCGGGTTTTCCTCAGGTGTACATCTATGGGGTCTGCGAATTGGAAATACTGGTTAACGAGTATGAAGTTTAGTCCTTCCGCTTTCACTTCCACGCACACGCAGTGTGAGTCTGTATGCTGTCTAATTAGAGTTCCTGTGATGCTTCTGCTGGTGATGAGAGTCACGGCCATTGGTCGTTCACCCTCTGCCAGCTGTTGCACCCGCACAGGTAGTCCGCACATTTTTCCTCCTTTACTGTGTGGTTCCTGGACGCAAATAATGTCAAGTTTTAAATCTCCCGCTATTCTTTCTATTTCTTGTGTGACCGTCGCACTTCTGGCCGCGTTTATTTGTCCTAGTCTAATATATGTATTATTACTTATTACTACGGATGTCTAACAAGTATGTAACACTCCGGCCATTCCTTTTTATGATCGAACACTACGCGTCCGTGCGATTTTACAAAGTCAACGTATGTTTGATTCAAGTCAAAACACTCACCTCGTCTGTGGTACACACGTTCCACTAACCCCATCAACTGTCCCGGCTCTGTGGGAAGATTCACACATCTTAGCTGAAGCCTATCGATCGTCTGTGGTATCGGAAAGGCGACGCATTCACCTCCCTCGTGTAGAGTACGCACTAGATGTCGGGCTGCTAGCATCATGTTCCCCATTTCTTCCAGCCTGCTCAGCCGCATATTGTCTTCCACATCGAGATACACCTCTGCTATGTTCCTTTTCTCATAACAGGTTGGTCTTTCGTTCTTTGTCGCCGTTTGACTTGGGGCAGTCTGCATTGTTTCATTTATATCTTGTGCGGTTTCTGAAGGAATTCGGGTTTCCGGCTCCTCAGTCACACGCGAGGTCTCTGCAGAGATACAGGTCTCCGGTTCCCTCTGCTTATTTTCTGTCTTTTTCTTGGTTAATTTTGTCATTTTCGTTATCTTCTTCCAGATTCCTGCCCCAGGTGTTTTCTGTTTTTGGACATCTGTCCTCTTCTGAGGATCCATGCTTTCCTCCCGGCCTTTTGTCTCTCTTTGATCTTTTTTCTCCGGTTTGTTTTGGGTTATTTCGTGTAATTCTGTTATACTACGTTCTGCGCATTTCTTTGCCCAAAATGCTTTAGCCCGCAGATAATCTCTCTTTATTTTACAAGGTGGTCTACGTCTGGATTTTCTTGGTGTTTCGGTTTCAGGATTTTCCCCGCTTTGATTAGCTATGGTTTTAATATCCATAATCGGTCTTTTCGATCAGTCTGTCCACCAAGACTTTGTATGTACCACATTGTTTAAGATCTTTATTGCACGGTTTGCCTCTCTTCTGGCACGGTATGCACGTTCTTGCCTTGCTCTTTTCTGGGCATTCAGCTTTGCGATGTCCGCCCTTTCCGCAGTGTGCGCAGACTTCATCTTTCTGGGCGCAGTGTTTTGATACATGCCCCAGATCTTGACATCTATTGCACCTCGGCACAACCAAATAGTCTTTGGCAGCGAGGGACCTGAATCCTACAAACAATCTTCCCTGTTGCAAGAGCGCTTTCCGCAGCATCGGGCTGATTTCCACGACGTAGTGGACAGTAGGCTTTTCCCTGGGACCCGCTTTAAACCTTACAATAAAGTTTTCCTCAAATTGTTCTTTTTCTATTATTTCCGTAAAGTTTTGGGAGAACGCGCTTTCTATGAACTTCTCCTCTGTCAGCTTAGTAGGTACGTCGTACACTATCATAAGCGGACGTCTTTTCCTGGGTGGTTCGCATTTGAGGCTTTTCTCTATCTCTTTATTGTTTACAATCTTTTGTGCGTCTCTTTCGGTGTTGGTTTCCACTATCAGAACCTTTCCAGCTGCCCTCATCCCGCGTACCTTGATCCCATCTTTCGTCGGATCAATCGCCTTTGTAAAAGCGTCCTGAATCTTTTTCGCGTCCTCTCCTGTTTTTGATGTTATAAACAGTGTTGTTTTGGGTACACTGTTTACCTTCTGTATTGCCTGTTCCATGTTGTTTTTCTTTTTGGATCCTAGCGCTTCCGCGAATGACATCTGCACTGGCGCGACTGTCCCGCTCACAGTTTGTTTCGATTTGATTTGGTCCGTTAGAGTCTGGACCTTTTCCCTCAAATTCTCCACTTCCTCTCTTAGGTATTTGTTTTCACCCTTTATGGAAACTTGCTCGAATGCAAACTCCGTAATTTTCTGCTTGAGGGCCGCTGTGGAAGATTTGCTCAATCTTCTCGTTGGGTCCAGATCTTTCTCTATGAATCTCAAAAGATCAGCGTATTTCTCTTCTAAGGTCATGTTTTGTTTTCCCGTATGCACAACCACTTCGCTCTCAGAGCTAACTGAGCCCCTACGGCCGGGGTTATCAGCCATAGTTTTTGATTTATCTTATTTAGATAGAATGTTTCATTATTTCACAACACGGCCGACGAAAATTAGTCCACAATAACAGCTACACAGCGTTATTGTTGCACCATGCGTGTCCCACTTTCGTCACTTTCACTACTGTTCTACTTTGTTAACTGCAAGGCTCGCGCAACCACGGCACACGACCCGGTTTCGTGACCTACTTACTTCACTTTCATACGTTAAATGCTTATTTATTACTCAACTACTGCTCTTGCTGCACAAAACACGTCCGCACGCATCGGTGTCTCGCAAGCAAGTGGGTAGGGAACTCCGAAGACAGTCATCTCCGATAACGGCGTACAGTACGATAGTCGGACCTTCAAACAGTGCTACACCAGTTCGGCATCACGCACCGACTAACCCCGCCATACACCCCACAGGACAATCCCCTGGAGAGGGCGAACCGGACTCTCAAAACCATGATGGCGCAATTTTGTGATTCCGACCACCGAAGATGGGACAAGCACCTACCGTCCTTAATGATGGCAGTAAATAGCGTCCCACATGAGAGCACTGGCTTCTCTCCCGCCTTCTTGAATTATGGCCGAGAGTTCGCCCTACCCGGAAGCCTACACCGAGAGTGCCAGGGGACCACTGACGAGGACCACACCGAAACCGAAGTCCACCGCAAGAACGACCAGGACCGACTAGGAAGACTACGAGACCTTTACCGACTAGAAAGATTGAATCTGTCCCGGGCCTTCACCGTCCGGAGTCATCACTACAAACTTCGGAGGCGAGAATGGAGATTTCAAATCGGGGATAAAGTTCTGAAGCGAGAGCACCCACTCTCATCCGGGGCTCAGGGGTATGCCGCCAAGCTTGCGCCAAAATTTTCCGGTCCGTACTCCGTGCACCGCGTTCTTTCCCCGGTCGTGTATAATTTGAAAGATGCAAGCGGGAAAATCATACCCCGGGTTCACATAAATAAACCTTAAAATGTACTCGCCTCCACACAATGCCGATACGACAAACCCACCGACAGGTCAAACTAGCCAAGGCGTTGGCCAGGGAGCGCCGATTGCACCCCGCAATAAACGGAGCCCCGGCCCACCTAAAAAGGACAGCCAGAGACGTAGGGAATGGAACAGAACCGGTCAGGGCGCCCAAGGAGCCACGCGCCACTTTAACACTAGAGGAGGTGGTGCAGAAAATTAAACTCGCACACCTCCCAATTCCCATGGGCCCCCGGCCAACTAACATGCCCACGACCCGGACAAACCCGTCACCGGCCGCAACCAGTTCGTCCGCCGCCCCAGAGATCGGGACAAGCCCGCCACCGACCGCAACCAGTCCGTCCGCCACACCAAGGGCCATAGGATGCCCGTCTCCCGCCGCGACCGGTACGTCCGTCACTGTAGGGGCCGATATGCCGTCCCTGGCTGACCTCGACACCGCCACCGCGGGTCAGTCCGCCCCGGACAATCAAGGAGCAGCCGGACCACCTGCCGCACAAGCCGCAATAGCACGTCCTCCTAACCTAGAAGAAATTCTAGGAGGAGTGGCCGCGCAGGATGCAGGAGGCGGCCCAGCGGTTTATTCCTGACGGCTGGCCATTAGGGAAGCGATACCGAGTCAACACTCGTAACGAGTACAGTGTACAGGATTAAATAATAATAAAAAATTTTTAATCCGCCCACCTAACGTGTTTTTAATTACCCCCGCCCCAAGTTCCGTTATTTTCTGAAGCAGGGCAAGTGACGCAAGCACTATACCCCCCACTCGGGGTACCGCCTCCCCACTACTGTTCTTAGGGTTATAAAAACAGGGAGACTCCGTACGGGCAGTTAGTTATTCACTAACTTCGATTGCCACAAGCCGACCAAGGATGGACAACCTAACGCTTGAATTGACAACTCCGAGTGGGGGCTCGTTTCTGACAAATCCCGGGTCCCCCATCCAACGCCGTCATCAGTTGAGCCGAGAACATCGTTCCGACCAGATGGCTACCGGAGGACCTGCAGAAGAGAGACACATCGCCGAAGACGAGTCATCTGACTCAGATTGCGCCGACGTCCGTGTCAGCTGGGTGTACCGTTTGAAGAGGCACCAGCTGATGAACGAGCTAGGGAAGAGGAAACTCTCCACCGAAGGGGCCGTACAGGAGCTTCGCCAGCGGATAATCCGACACATTCGGCAAGAAGTTCCGAATCCTGCCACTATTTTGATCCCCACCGTTGTGTCAGCCCCCTCTCCGATCTACACCGTTTCCACCACAATGACGTCGACGACGACCGTTACCACCGCCTATAAAGGTCCGATACCCACAGCTCTGAGGACAGTAGCTAACGAGCCACCACATAAGAGAGTAGCAGACCAGCCACCGCGAACAACACAGAAACCAGCAACCGAGGATAATCCACCAAGAAGACCACCATCACAGAAGGCAGTACCGATCCAGCCATCGCAGGAGTCAGTTGTCAGACAGCCGCAACCCCGAGTCACCAGTCCACCGAGGGCATCGCCGATCACCGCTATCAGACTCTCCGGAGAGGGCAGCACCGAGCCAGCGACTGTATCAGGCAGGGACTCCGCAACAGGACCAAGCCTTCAGTACATCACCGACCCAGCCACCGCCKGTTACCGACCAACAGAGGAGAAGCGAGATCGAGGAGTTCTTCGGGACACTTGTCCGAGTGACCAGCCCACAGGAGTACAGGCCACCGCCGTACGTCGTTCCTGGCCCACCCATGGAGGACCGTCAGATGCCAGCAGCCATACCAGGAGCCAGCCAGGCCGCGACACCGCCACCAAACCCCGCGAGTTCCATGACGCAATCGCCGACCCCAGACCGCCGTGCCCGCATGCGGTCCGACCTGAAGCCGCACCGCTGGATCATCCGACGGAGCGGCCTTCATGGAGCAGCTACAGGACGTCATGGACCGATATGACGTCTCTCACGAAGAAGTAATGCCGATCCTGCCCGAACTGCTATTCGGACTCGCGCTGGCCTGGTACCGTAATAATCGTCATGAGAAGACTTCATTGCCCACTTCGAACTAAATTACTACCCGGCGGACTACAAGATCAACCTCGAACGGGAGATAAGTCAGCGCGTCCAGAAGCCGTGCGAGACCGTCCTGGAATACAGTACCACACTGCGTACCCTGATCTGCAGGCATGGAAACATGACGCCCACTCAGGAACTGTACTGGCTACACCGGAACATGTTGCCAGAGTATCGCATGTTTATCCGCCGCCAGGAATGCACCAGCGTTGCCAGCTTACTGTCCGCCGCTAAGGAGTTCGAGACCCTCCGTCAGGACCAGATAACCAGCACGACACGTGACAGTAGCGAGAGAGCGGAGCACCGTGAAAGGTCCGCCCAACCACCCAGAGAACGAGTCCAGCGCGACGTTCCACTCAGGCACCACCAACGAGAGGAGCCCCGTCCGAGACCAGTCTCTCCGCCGAGGGCTACCGGACCAGGAACAAATAACCGACGAGATACACCACCTAGACGACCGGCAGCCACGCCACCCGCACCGCAGCGACCACCCAACCGTCCAGAAAACCGTCACGCCACCCCACCCGACCGCATCGACATCAGCCGACCGGTATGCTGGAGGTGCGGTCGAACCGGCCACTCACGCAGCCAGTGCCAGAACCCGTTCGTGATGTTCTGTTCGCGATGCGGCCGCCGTGGAATCCTGTCCAGGGACTGTCCATGCCGACGCCCAGAAAACTAAATGGCAGCACACCAGCCCGGAGGCCTGAGCTGCTGCCTGTAGACACCGCCTCCGAAAACCGACCTTACATCCGGCTCCACATTCAAGGAAGACCATTCACCGCCCTCGTGGATACAGGATCGGTATCGTCCTTCATAGGCCCGACCGTTGTCCACCACTTGCAAAGAGCCGGCAACAGTGGCATAGTCGCCAATTATCCGTCCGCCAGGGTAATCGACGGATCCCCCATCACTAAAGCCTACGAAACGGAAGTGAAGATAGACGACGAGGTTCGGCAACACCGATTCTTACACATACCGCGCATGACCAGTGAAGTCTTGCTAGGGATGGATTTGCTACAATCTATGAACCTGCATATGAATTTCCAGTCGGGATTCGTATTCCACCGGAATCGCATCATATCCCTCCGACCTTTCAACGAGGATAGCCAACTGGACACCGAAAACAACACCATTTCCGCCCAGAACTCCGACCTACTGACGCCATCCGAGCACCATAAACTGGAGACGTTCCTCGCCGCAGAACTTCCGTTATTCGAGGAGGTGAAAGGACCCACCGACTTGATCCAGCACCGTATCCGGGTCATCAGCAAGACACCGATAAAGCAGCGATACCGACCGCAAAACCCCAAGATGCAGGAGGTTATCAACGCCGAAGTGGATAGGATGCTAGAGGAAGACATCATCGAGCCGTCCAATAGCCCTTGGAGTTCACCGGTTGTCATCGTTAAGAAGAAGGATGGCACTCCAAGGTTCTGCATTGACTTTCGCAAAGTCAACCAAGTATCCGAAAAGGACGCATATCCGCTACCATTCATCTCCGCCATCTTGGACCGTCTGCGAGAAGCCCGTTACATCTCCAGTTTGGACCTCAAGCAGGGCTACTGGCAAATCCCGCTGGACCAGGAAAGCAAGCCGATTACCGCTTTTACCGTAGCCGGAAAGGGTTTATTCCACTTCAAGGTCTTACCGTTTGGCCTCCACTTCGCTCCGGCCACGTTCCAGAGATTGCTGGATACGATAATAGGTCCAGAAATGGAACCGTACGCCTTTGCCTATCTGGACGACATAATCGTACTAGGAAACACCTTCGAGGAACACCTTCGCCATCTACGAGAAGTCTTCCGACGCCTGCGTGCTGCCAATCTGAAGATTAACCCCGAGAAGTGCCACTTCTGCAAGAAGTCCATAAAATACCTAGGACATGTCGTAAGCGATGGAAGCATCCAGACCGACCCGGATAAAATCGAAGCAATCCGCAACATACCACCACCAACAAATATCAGAGGCCTACGACGATTTCTGGGTGTGGCCTCGTGGTATAGAAGGTTCAATCCGTCTTTCTCCCAGCTTGTAGCACCACTCACCCGTTTACTCAGGAAGAAACAGCCCTGGGACTGGACCGATGGACAAGAACAGGCTTTTAACTCTGTTAAGCAGAGGCTAACCGAAGCCCCAGTCCTAGCCTGTCCCGATTTCACCCGACCATTCACACTACAAACTGATGCCTCTCATTACGGCATAGGAGCCGCCCTGATTCAAACCACCGAAGAAGGCGATAAAGTGATCGCTTATGCCAGCAGGACTCTGAACCCCGCCGAAAGGAACTACTCAGTCACCGAAAAGGAATGCCTCGCAATCGTCTGGGGAATTGAGAAAATGAGACCGTACTTGGAAGGATATAAATTCACCGTGGTTTCCGATCATCAGTTTCTGAAATGGCTGCATGCCATAAAGAGCCCATCCGGCCGGTTAGCCCGCTGGAGCGTATTCTTACAGCAATACGACTTCAACATCCGATATCGCAAGGGAGTCCTCAATAAGGTAGCGGACGCACTATCACGAGATCCCCTTCCAACAACCGATATCGGAACAACCGATATACCAAAAAGGATGAAGCCCCTACCGACGACCTGCCCGACTGTCCCCGGTACCGACGACGGTTCACCGAAGTCCAGCAGCATCCAGATCAGTTCCCGGATTACCGTATCGCAAACAACCATCTGCACCGCCATTTCTTCGACAACCAGTTAAAAGGTGAAGAACTATCCGAACCTTGGAAAGTTTGTGTACCAAAACCCCTCCGTCATCGAGTCCTGGAAGAGAACCACGACACACCGACCGCCGGACACTTAGGAACCGCCAAGACGATTGCCCGACTGGCGCAACGATATTACTGGCCAGGCATGTTCCGAGACGCCGTGAAGTACGTTCGAGGTTGTCTACACTGCCAGCGTTTTAAAATTTCGCAGCAGAAACCGCCAGGACTACTACAGCCGACTCCAAACCGCTTGCCGTGGGAGACCGTTAGCACCGACTTGATAAGACCGCTATCCCGTTCTATCCGGGGAAACCGGTACGTCGCCATATTCCAGGACCGCTTCACTGAGTGGGTACAGGCTAGAGCCCTCCGACGCGCCACCGCTGCTACCGTAAGCCAGGCACTATACGAAGAAGTCATCACCCGCTTCGGAACCCCAAAGACCGTCATCTCCGACAACGGCGTTCAATACGATAGCCGGGCCTTTAAGCAGCTACTCCAAGAATTTGGCATCACACACCGCTTTACGCCGCCATACACACCACAGGATAACCCCGTTGAACGAGGCAACCGAACCCTCAAGACAATGATCGCTCAGTTCTGTGAAACCGACCACAGGAAATGGGACCAGCAGCTACCATCACTCCTAATGGCAATCAACAGTATCCGACACGAAAGCACCGGATTTTCACCCGCCTTTTTGAACTACGGACGCGAATTCGAGCTACCAGGAACTCTCTACCGAGAATGTCAAGGAACATCAGGAACCGATATGGCCACAACCGAGGAACACCGCACAATTCATCAACACCGATTGGAAGGCCTCCATGACCTATACCGGCTGGTGAGGCTAAATCTAGGCCGAGCCTTCACCGCACAGAGCCATCACTATAATCTCCGACGACGTGAATGGCGATATCACGTTGGGGATAAGGTACTGAAACGAGAGCATCCACTCTCCTCCGCAGTTCAGGGGTTTGCCGCCAAGCTTGCGCCAAAATTTTCCGGTCCGTATACTGTATGTCGCGTTCTTTCACCCGTGGTTTACGATTTAAAAGATGCAAATGGCAAACGCGTACCCCGGATTCACATCCGCGATATTAAGAATTATTATCCGACCCCACAGAATGCCAAACCGTAAAGCCAGGATGATCCACCCGCCGGCCCAAAAAATTGTGAACGACCGACCGCAAAAACTGGCCACGCAGATGAGGATATCGAGAATCCTGGCCAAGGAAGGGCGCCTCCATCCGAAAATTACCGGCGGCCCCGCCCATGTCCGAAGTCCGCCCGGGGACCAGGCGTCTCGGGTCCCTCCGGCACCTAGCAAGGCCGCTGAACCACCAGGCCCCATGGTTAGGAAACAAACCATGCCAACAAAGTGCCCCACCAGTCGCCGGAGGCTGAAGAAGTTCGATCCCCGGACCCTAGAGACCGCGTTAGGTCTAGAAAAGAGACCATTTAGCGAGTGCCCCAAGGGTTGAAAGAAGCGGCCCAGCAATTCATTCCAACCGATTGGGCACCGGGGCGAAGATACCGTTATAGACTACAGGATAGAAACGTATCACAATATGGAAATTATAAAAATTTAGTTCTTTTTTATTATTACTTTTATGCTGCAATGTATTTAAATTAATTTTCTATTTCTAAGAGGGAGGGGAATAAATCTTTTGTTGGGGGGGGATCTACCGAGTTTCAATAGTACCCTCACCTCTCTCCTCCTCTTACAGACTAGTGGGGGGGAATCAGTGGCGCGCGCCTATCCCTTCCCCGACTGGAAGGTATAAAGGAGTATTCATCGCGCGATAGGAGTTAGTCATCTGCCTGCATCAGTCCGCCTCAGCCGAACCAGAAGACAGAAATGGACAACCGGACGCTAGACCTAGCCACTCCCGACTTGGTTGCCGAGATGGCAAGATTGCTGGAGGAAATGGACGGACACACCACACCTGCCATGAAACCCGCACCTCTCGGCTCCAGAGAAAGCCCGCCATCTGGACCATCCGCCACGCCAGCACACCGGCGCTTCACCAGAACAAGCGAAACCACTACCCCGGAACGGAAGACCGCCAGCACCGGCACGCAGACACAAGAATTAGCAGCCGAAGAGGCCGTTCCATCAACGTATGATGACGACGTCCAATATATCGGGGGATACGTCCCTCGGGACGATGAGTTGCTAACCGGCCATCCCAACCCAAGGATTCTACCAGAAAAATTACCAATACACGACATTGGCCGCCTAAACTCCAAGGGAGAACTGGTACTACATGCCCGGTGGGCGTTGCACCGATACCCCGGAGAGCGGTCGGGGTCTCCTGTCCGATATATACCCATTCGGGCCAACATGTGCTGGCGATGTGGCAACGTAGGACACCAGCGCACGAACTGCCGCAACGACCTAATAATATTCTGTTCCCGATGTGGGCAGATCGGCATACAGTCTTGTGACTGTATATGTGCAGGAGAAGAGGCCAGGGATGCGTGCCAACCGAAAATTGATCGACGCTACCGGCCAAGATACTCACCGAGGAGGAAGACACACCGAGGACGCCCTATCCGACGCTGATGGCCGACCAACTTAGATGAGGACGAGCGCCGAAGATGGAATACCGCGTACCGCGAGTAATTTCTTTGTCTGAGTTTTGTTAAACTTGTGCGCCGATGAAATGTATTGTATTATACCGCGTACCGCGACTAATTTTTTTTAGTTTTGGTTTGTTAAAGTTGTTCGCCGATTAATATTTAAGTAGTATTATACCGCGTACCGCGACTAATTTGTTTAGTTTTGGTTTGTTAAAGTTGTTCGCCGATTATTTAAGTTGTATTATACCGCGTAACGCGACTAATTTTCGTTTGTTCGCCGATGAATATAAATATATTAAAAAAAACCGTTTATTTTAGTTTTGTACATTGGTAGGAAATAAAGTTTAGTTCCGGACTCCTTTTTCCACCTCCCCCACCCCCCCCCCCCGAAGTAAGAAGGGAATGTAACGAAGTTACAAAATTTCCCCTAAGTTAAGCCTAGCATCTCGCATTTTCGGTTCCCCGTCCAGTAATTCCGGGCGATGCGCGACTGCAGGCAGTTATCGTTCTGTTTCAGTCCGCTGCAGTTCTACCAGTCCGAGCCGTCCAGCCGATCCAGGTGAGTGAGCTAGCATTGCATGTGTGGTGATCCTTCCCTCTTCCACACCATATTTCCCATTTCCATTCATTCTCGGCCGCTGCWTGTCTCGCGGATTCATTCGCGTTGTCACGACCGCCGTAGCCCGGGGGAGCCGTTGTTTGATACACGGTGTATGCTAGCTTTCCGTGCACCTTGTATCTTGTCAGCGACTCGTACCGCACGCAGGGGGCTGCTAAAGAGTTTCTAATGCACAGGTAGTTTTTCGGGTATTACAGACTCGAAGGCAGCTCTCTCTCTTGCTCGACCGTTATTAGTCCGGGTGTTTCGCGTTGTCCCGTCGCCGTAGCCCGGGGGGGGGGGGCCGTTGTTTGATACACGGTGTATGGTAGCTTTCTGTGCACCTTGTATCTTGTCAGCGACTCGTACCGCACGCAGGGGGCTGCTAAAGAGCTGCTAAGAGCTAAAGAGGCAGCTCTCTCTCTTGCTCGACCGTCATTTTTTTTCCACTCGCGGGTAGTCGCGTTCTCTGTGTCTTACGCTCCGGAATATTCATTTTTTTCGCGCTTATCGCCGACCGGTGTTGCCGTTTGTTTGATGCACATCGTATGGTAGCTTTCCGTGCGCTTTGCATCTGATAAACGACTCCAGGGTGGTTGTTTGCTGGCTTCTAGTGCACAGGTAGTTTTCCGGGTATTACAGGCCTTGTGAACAGCGCACTCTCGCTCCGACTATCGAGTTGAATTATCTCATATTACGGGCCGCATTGTACGTTTTTTTTGTCCGCCCATCCAAGACGTCCTGCCCCGTAACCGCATCCTGACCGTACTTACTATCTCCCGTCACCGCACTGAATGCTCACTCTGTTTTTGCTTTTAAAATCCGCTTGGTGCATCTTTGTTGTATAACCGCTATTTTTTTCCCGCACCGTCTATATAACACTTGTAACATTTGCACCGTAGATTTAGACAGTCGTTTGCTTGGTTTGGCTTAGTTACCGCATGGGGGGGTTGCATAACCATTAGGAGTTGTTGATTGTGTAATTATAAGTGTGTTGAATAAATTGTCAAAGGTTTGACTTGGTCTCATTCTGCTTGCACCGCTTGCTTCCCCGCACCCCGCTAACATTTCCTACAGCTGACGGCTTCCACCCTCGAGTTCTTCCCTGGAGGGCCGATCTTCACTGCAGCTGCCCTGGTCTGCACACGTAAGAGGGATCGTGTGTAGAGGTCTGAGGAGCATACCTCAGGATAATAAAAAACTGGCGCCCGAGAAAACGTTTTGACGCTGAGCTTAGTGCTTACGTCACCAGCGTACCGTACCGTATCGCTCATTGCGTAACCGTCCGTCCGTCCGCTCTCCGATCCGAAGGCCCGTTCCGCCGCTCAACGAAAAAGGCGTCACAAAGTCTATATGAACATATACAGGAAAATTTCCCTAGACCTGGCAGCACTGACTCACAGAGACAGACGCGAAGTAGGCGCAAGCCCGAAGTTTTGCCAACATAATTTAACATCATACTACCAGTACCAATCGTAAATATCGCAAAATCTAGCCAATCCCAAGTAGGCATTTTACGGTGCAGCTCCTAAATTTCTAATTCTATGTAATTAATATTTTATTTAATTTTCAAAAGATATTAAAAATTTGTGTTGTATACATACACTGCATAGGTATCTGGAACATTTCAAATATATTCTACCAGAAATATAACCAACTCATTACTTCTGCAATACTTTATAAACATATTGCATGTAATGTAAGATTCTAGAACATTTGAGACATTGCCGAAATATTGCTGAAAGCTCAAGCTTATTTTGTCGCGATCTAAGTACAAAACAAACTAATTTTCACTAGCGTTTCTTGTTTGCAAGCCACTTGGAATCCTTCCACCTATTATTTCCTGAATCATGCATTTATAGTAAAATACTCTTAACTTTGGAAGCACCATTGCCTCTCAGAAAATAGGATCCTTTGTTATGCGCTCTATATGGATGTCGTTTTTGGTATATAATACGAAATGACAATACGACCTATTTGTAATGTTCAATTGACCTTGGAGCTGGTAATAATAACTGTGATTTCTTTTTAACCTAGAAAATTGGCATTAGTTAAGTTGTAGGTAAGGCAATAAAATTAACTTACCTTATTTGATGGTCTAGGAATTCAAACCAATATACATTTTGTCGTATTCACATATTTGAAGGAAAGATATTTCACTTCCAACAGTCCGTCTTTTCCGATTAAGCCATCCGGACTGGCACCTAAGTACGGGTTATTTTTGTCAACAAACAAGCCGCATTTTCCTATCAAGCAACCACGTAGTGACCTGTACTTTTGAATAGCTCCTTCTTCGTAAATGCTGCCAAACAAGGTTCTAGGTGTATTTATCTCACGGCCATATAATAGTTTTTTTAAGGAGGTTGTGGCTAGGTAACACATATTGGCAACTAAACCGACCGATGAGGGCGCTGCCGCCGCGCCATCAGCTGATTTGTAAAAGAGCACATACCCTGCCGGATGGCGTAGTGTCGTATCTTATTTATTAAATAAAGTGACTCAGTGATTTTGTATTTATCGTTAGAAATGGTAAAAGTCGGTTTAATTGAGCTGTTCCGCTTTTTAAATGCCAACAATTCCAGGAATATAACAGAAGGTAAGTTAATGAGTTTCAACTTTTAGAATTTGTTTATGTAGCTACTTGTCAGTTTGGAGTAGTGCTACTACAGAGTTTTTCTACATACCTATACTCCAAATCATCACTAGGGTGCAAATTCTTTACTTACACTTGTCTGATTGTAACCTAAATATAATATAATACAWTATTCAGATAACAGGGGTTTTTTATGTGACTATGTTAAACCATGATGTACCTATATAACAAAGGCGATATTGAATTCTAGATAACAAATGGCTAGTTAAAGCGTTGTCAGACAACGGTTAAAGTAAGCAAAGATCCCAAAAAAGTGATGTAATTTTAGGTGAAAAGTTGGTTGAAGCAGGCCATTTATTTAAAGTGGGAATAATGGAAACTTCAATAGATATGGAGGTAAAATAAAATTATTTGGCTTATGTCTACAGACGTCTTCCCTAAAGAGCTCTCCTCATTAAATTTCGGGTATTTTTAAGTGGAATGAGGAAAACCTTACTATAGAAAACATGCAATGTTCTTGCAAAGCTGGGTCAGGAGGCCAGTGTAAACACATTGCTGCTGTACTAATATACTATTCTAGGTTGCAGAAGTTTTAAATTACAAGCTAAAACAAACAAAGCAATGCGATTTCTTTGATATAACAAAGCTCAATATAATTTTCAACTATGCACTTGTATATGTTGGGAATAGTGATCGCACCATTAGTGCTAGGATTAGACAGCTGGTAAACCATTACTGCACTGATAATGACATTACGTCTAGCCCGAGCGAAAATCTAACACTCTTACACTGTTGTACTTTCAGATACCACGGCATGAGTGTTTCTTTTGACAGTGTAATTAATATTGCAACGTCTAAAGACAAGGTAGTATCGCAGCAAGAAAGGAAGTTTCGTATAACAGGGTCAAGGTAACATCTCATTCACGTTTAAATGGTTGTTTTAACAGATGTTACAGTGTTTACACTTACAAAAAGGAGGAATGGAGAAAAAAGGCTACTAACTATTTTTGACAAAACAGTTCTCAAATAAATTTACCAAGCATGGCATAGAATTTGAAGCAGTTGCTAGAGAAAAATATAATGAAAACTGCAATGATGTGTTTCAAACGGGCTTTTTTGTTTGTCAGCAGCAGCCCAGATGGGATATTATTCTCCTTATGGTATCATAATGCACAATGGACAACCTGAGGGATTATTATAAATAAAATGTCCTTATGAAAGTATGCACATAGTGTTTTTATATTTATTTGATTATTTTAAATGTTATTTTCAGGAAAATTCAAATCTATAAAAGAGACGTTGGAATTGTGCCCTTTTATTGAAAAGAATACCGAAACATGCATATTATGCTCAAGTTCAAATGGGTATAGCCCTATTAAAATTAAAATATTGTGATTTCATGGTCTTCTGTTCTTATGATAGTTCATATGTAATAATTAAAGTAGGCATTGATAAAGATTTTTGTTTAAATTTATTGAAAGTTGTGAAAACTAAATATTTTAAAAATATGATACATGTAATATGTGAATATGAAAAATAAATTATTTTTACTAATTACCTCGCTAATTAGCGACAGCCTACTCCCTCCCTTTTGAACCCCAAATCAAACCAATAATTACATGAAAATTATTCGATAAAGACTAACTGATTGATTGATAATGTCAAAAGTGTTTTTAAACATTGGATTGATTTATAGAGGTACAAAGCAAAATACTATACTCTAACGAAATACAACTTTTAACCAATGTGTACTACCTATAATTACTAAACCTTACAATTTCAAATTATACCGGGTGTAAATGAAACCTGGCTCACCCATTAAATTGCTATTAATTTTTTGGTAGAAAAACGAAATTTGGAAAATTTCAAGTATCAGAAAATTTGCGTTTGTTGACATAAAGAACGACTTTCTGCAACTTCCTGTTTCACCGGAAATGACACTCACTTTTGATTTTTACATATTGATTCTGTGATAAATTCTAAGTGGTTAGATTTGATAGATAAACGTGTCAAAGAAAAAAAATTGCATTTTACTATCTAGTGCTGTGATTATTAAATTTGACTTATTAAAAAAACACATATTTTTTATTAACACTCATATTTTTTAAACGTTTATCCATTTAGTTTTTAATAGTGTTCAAGGGTGTGAGAAGTACAATTCAAAATAAAATTTAATTGTTTTTCTATGACGTTCATTAAATCTAACCCAGGTAGGTTTTTTGTACTTATAATTTACCAAAGAATCTAAATATGTAAAAATATACCTAGTGTTCCATTTAATAATCGAAAGTTAGGGTAATTGCCGGTGAAACAGGAAGTTGTAGAAAGTTGTTCTTTATGTCACAAACGCCAATTTTCTGATATATGAAATGAAATGAATTAATAGCAATTTAAGGGGTGAGCCTGGTTTCAGTTACACCCGGTATAAATATAAAATTAAGGGTGTGGAGACAATATCAATACAAATGTGTTAAAAACTCATGATGTATGTACTAAATTAAGACTTGTTAACGTTAATGGATTGTTTGTTTCCATATCCTTAATTATTAAACTTGTCATGAGATAAAATCGGTGAAGAAAGGTTACTTATGGCACATGCAATAAAAAATATATTATCGATCTGTGGAAATAAATTGACATGCAAAGTAGTAGATAACATTTTGAAAATCTTAATTCTTTGGTTCATTCTCTCTATATGAATTCGTGCCTGAGCTATTTTTTCTAGTGATAACGGCTTCTTCAGGGGTGAACTGCTTTTTTTTCTTAAAAAAGGGGGTCTAATGACTTTTATCCTAAAAGTATTGCATATGTGAACAATTATAAAGCCTTTATCCACCATTAATTCGTCTCGCCCTGGAATTAATTTATTTACTATGTTACTTTGTTCAAAGATCGCCTTATCTGAACTTCTGCCACCATAACCACGGCTGACAAAAGTTATTAAACCACTTGGAGCAACACCAACCATAAACTTCACTGTGTAAGTTTGTTTGTATACAGAATACATTTTCAACTGGCAGCAAAGGCATTTTAATTTTTGTACACGAACTTCTGTACAGTCTAGCACTACACGCACATTTGGGAAACTTGCAAAACATGAAGGTCTACTTCTAGCAATTTCATCAACCGATAAAAACGGAATGGCTGGTTGTAATATTTGTCCAAGTATGGATATGGCTTCTAAGACGATCCGTGCACACATAGCAGATGTTACAACTGAATTGAACACTATAAATAATGTGCCATATGAGTTTCATAAACGTCATAACTATTCTACTTTTAATACCAATTTTGAGCCATTTTTTTGTCTTACCTAGTTTATTTGTCACCAGTTCAGGCTAATAGTCTTAAACTGCATAACCCAGTTATGGCATATAATTTTTTGTCGGTATCAATAGAATCGATGAAATTATGTTGCAAATCACTACTTGCCACCTGCACTGCAGCATCAACTTTATTATTAACACCAAGAGAACACAAAATATAAGCGACGTTAATCTCCTCCGATGTTACGTCGTATGTCACAGGCTCATTTATTATTTGCAGACTTTCAGCTGATACATATACACGGCTCGATTAACTTTTTGATATCCATCCAAACAGGGGGATTGCACACAGATAGCACACCCCTCAATACAGCTAGCATATATCCCGTTTTCTCTATTTTTAAAAAAATATTGGCGGGGGGCAAGTTAATGTTGTCCCCCCACCTGCCCTAATCTTTAAATTACTTATCCATGTTGAATAAGCACCTCTTGCACAGTCTAGCACAACATTCAGAAAACCTAGCACACCTTTTGTTTCTTAGATACATGACTTCAAATGCGGGGGGCCAAGTTAATGACGATATTGAATTTGAATTACAAGTGCTATACACATACCGCCGGGTAGTCTTGTGATTGCACACCCTAGCACACCACTAAAAACAGCTAGCACATCTCCCGTTTTCTTTAAAAAAAATCTTTGGGTGACCAAGTTAATGCTGTCCCCCTCCGGCCCTTCTCTTTTAATTACGTATCTATTCTGAATAAGCACCTTTTGCACAGTCTAGCACAACAATCAGAAAACCTAGTACACTTTTTGCCTCTTAGATACATGACTTCAAATGCGGGGGAAGGCAAGTTAATGACGATATTGAATTTGGATTACAATTTGGACACATACAATCGTGTAGTCTTCAGACTGCACACCCTAGCGCACCACTAAATACAGCTAACACATATCCTGTCTTCTCTATTTAAAAAAACATATTTGGGGAGAGCGGGGGGGGGAGTTAATGTTGTTGTCCCCCCCACCGTCCCTTCTCTTTTAATTACTTATTCATGTCGAATAGGCACCTTTTGCACAGTCTAGCACACCAATCAGAAAACCTAGCACACTTTTTGCCTCTTATACATTAGGGAGGGGCGAGGACTTCAAATGCGTGGGCGGAATAGTTAATTAATTCATTAAATTCAATTAATCACTGTAAACGGCTATGTAAATATTTTCAGCATAGTATGGTAGGACAATTTTGTCTATATCAGGAATCTATATTACTCGAATATCCCAATCAAAAAACTGAAGTAAAAATAGCACTATTTTACAGTATAACTTTTTTGAAATAACGCCCGCCTACTGAGATATTCACTCTTAAATATGAGGTAAGGGAAGCAGTTTTTCAAGATGTAATGTTATAATTTCATCAAATTTTGGTAATTATTATTTCAAGTGGAAGCCGTTAAAATGATGGGCACATTTATTTAATAAATGTTTTGAGCGGCCGGGAGGGGGCCAACCTCCCGCATTTTAACCTTTAACGGGTAAGTATTTTTTTAACTATCTGTTCTTGTAATCTTTGTCTTGCAAACAAAAAAAAGTACTCGTTGCTCATACGGTTAAAATTGATCCTTTGCGAGCAAATTGCAGTTGAATGCCAAGGTTCACATGTTCACTGCTTAACTAAATCATTTGTTTTTGTCAAATTGGCCGTGATAAATAATAAAACTGACGTAGTTGTCATTGCTGCATTAACATTTTGATAATATCTTACATTATTATTTTAGATTTTAAGATCTGATCCCCAGTATAAAGAAAAAGAAATCAACAAGATAACTATGAAAAAGTTACGATCTAATGAAGAATATAAGAATAAAGAAAGGAAGGTGGATCCAGAAAGTAAAATTAGATTAAGATCTTATCCCCAGTATAAAGAAAGAAAAACAGAAATCAACAAGATGTGTATGGAAAAAGTTACGATCTAATGAAAAATATAAGAATAAAGAAAGGGAGGTGGATCGAGAAAGTAAAATTGTGCGGTGCGGGTATGAGAAATAGTTTAAAAAAGGATAAGCGTGCACCTACCTTGCGGACCACGGGCGTCGCGTTTTCTATGTCTTCGTCGTCCTCCGGAGGGCTATTGGTGGTGCTTGGCGACGTAAGATTATGGGATTTCACAAAAATAAAATAGCGGTGTACAGTATCGGAACATTAACGATAACCGTCAGAATAGAACTGGTGATCGCGGATTAAAGGAACAGGAAAAGGAGGGGAACAAACAAAAAATGATAATAGAAAAGGATGAAACTGAACAAAAATTAAATTAAGATGTGATCGCTAGTATAAAGAAAGAGAATTTGAAGGGAATATAAAAAATATGAGAAAGCTAAGATCAAATCCAGAGTATAAAATAAAAGGAAGACCAATAGGTAATGAGGCGAAACGTATTTTAAGACTAGATGAGACATTTAATTATCGTGAATTATTTGCTATAAGAATTAGAAATAATTCAGAACATAACACATCTGACTCTTTAATTCAAGAATTTATTTTAAACAGAAACGGTGGACCCGAAATTGTATGTTGTTTCTGTACAAATCTGTTTTTCTACATTGAGTTACTAAATTTAACAAAGAAATTTTTCAAGAAAAATATAAGCATAAAATATCTGTTAATGATTTTTAAAAGCTTTCTCTCACAACTTTTTAATTTTAAATTTCCGTATGTATGCAATACTTGTTATAGATATATTAAATTGGGAAACGTACCAAAATTAGCTTTAACTGACAATATCGATTAGCCGAGATACCCGATTGTTTGAACGATTTGTCTCCTCCGGAAGAGCGCATGGTTTCCACATACATTCCATTCATGCAAATTCGTTCGCTTCAACCATTTGCTTTAAATCCACAATTATCTCTTAATGGTTCAATTGTCAATCGCGCGATTTGAGGAAAGAACCTGAGTATCTTTCAAAACGAAACTTTGGAGGTGGTACGTTAATGGTGTGGCGTGCCTTTACAAAAGCGGGCGTTTTAACATTTAGCCCATCAACACGAACGAACAGCGAGAGTACATTTAAGTTCTTGAGACAAATTTAATGCCTTCTTTAAATAACAATTACCAACGAGATTTCATTTTCCAACAAGATAATGTCAGTAGAGAGTCGGTCGCTTGGTTTGCCAACCAAAATGTCGAATTGTTCGAGTGCGCTCTTGTTTACCTGACATGAACCCATTGAAAACCTTTGGGGTATCTTAGTACGGCCAGAGAAAAGTCGTGAGAATGCCAACTAAATGGGGAAATTGGTTCGGTTTTGAGCGAAATTTTATCCTTTTTTTAACATCTATTACTGCAATATATACATCTTTGTCTTACCACAATTTAAGATGCTACCGAGAGGGCAGTAGAAGCGCTGATTCTGCATTGTGATTGGTCAATCTTCCTAAAGCCTCAAAATGGGGTGTTGCTAGACTGTACAATTTATTTCTTATTTCGCTATAAGACATTCATTGACATACACACAATTATTATCACTAACATTTTATTTTGTAACTGCTCCTTGAGAGGAGTTTAGTTACAAATGTTGCGAGGCAGCTATTTGACTTGAATAGCGTAGGCTAATTTAACAGCAAATTGCCTGCGTTTCAGAATAAACGGGTGTCTGGTATCACCCGTCTGAAAATCTATTCTGGGCAGAAAAACTTTTTGGTCTGTTAATTGACCTGACATATCGATTACTTGGGCATCGATATAATTTTGTCCAAGTCTGTTGACTACTAATCTCGTGCCATTGAATAAATTATTTCTTACATTAAGGTTTCTCAACAGCATCACGATGGATCCCTCTTTGAGATGTAAGGCATGAGGTGGATATCCAGATGGATCTAAGGAGTTTAAAAATTCAGTTGGATACTGGTCGAGTTCAATTTGTTCGTCTGAACTCACTGAGTCTATACTGTGATAGATTCGTTTCTTCACCTTCGAGACGTTCTAATACAGCGTCGTTTATTTTATTTACGTCTTCGTTGAGATGTGTTACGATGGCTCCATTTGGAACATCGCCTCTTTGAATGTTACCAAAACAGGTTTCGATGAGGTTATCGATATTGTCGATAACACATTCGTCCGGTATGGCTATCAAATCGGTCATGTTACCTATTTGTGTTGTAGGTAATCGACCGTTGCCAAGCAATTCCAGCCATTCGATGAATTCACGTTCATCCTGGTTTGCTCTCATGTTCGTCTGTAGTTGTTTTTGTTGGAACAATTGCCATTGTTGACTGTATTTTATGGTTTGTAGCACAATTGTGGCACGGTCGGCATTAATGATTATAGGGAGGCATTGTTTAAAATCGCCACCTATTACGACGCATTTTCCTCCAAAAGGTCTGTCGTTTCGGCAAATGTGTTACAAAGTTTTATCTATTAGGTTGAAAATGGTAGATGTTACCATGCTGACTTCGTCGCAAATCATAAGCTTTGCGTTTCTTAAAAATTCGGCGTGTTGCGAATTTGGTCTCATTGAGGACGTGGAATCCGGTAATACGGGAACGGGCAGCATAAATCTACTATGAATGGTACGGCCAGTTTTAAGTAATGCTGCTGCTAAACCCGTAAAAGCTACAGCTATGGTGTGTTGTTCTCTACCGTAAAGGGTTGTTATTAAAGTGTTGTATAAGAAGGTGTTTCCGCTTCCGGCTGCTCCGGATACATAAAAATACCTTTCTTGCTCGTTATCGTTATCCACAGCATTCATTATAGCATTGAACACCTGACGTTGATCGTCGTTTAATTGTGCTTGCATGTTTTCTGCAAGTCGTGCTTCTTCCTCCACGTCTATAGGATCGTTTCGTCCCACGGGTATGTTTTCTGGGGGTTCTATGAGACGGTAATCCGCTAAGCGTCTACCGTTCACCATCAATATATATTGTATGTGACGTAGCGCTTTGATCTCAGCTACCTGTTCGTTGTACGCACGTAGGAAATCTTCGATAAAATGATGACGGAATCCCTCCTATAATCTTTCAGGATCATCGACTTCCCCAAATCTTAATAT
>QCXZ01000086.1:18624273-18693681 GCA_025024175.1 Rhyzopertha dominica | reverse complement strand
TTGGCTTTGCACTTACACTAAGCAAAATAGTGTGTACAGAAAGTCTTATTACGCCCTAAACGATATAAAAAACGATTTTGAAATGTTTTGCCCCGGCGGTTGTACTGTAACTTGCGTATCCATTTGCACGACACCGGGCGATGAAGCCGTTCTTGTGGAATTCACTCTCAATTGTTTATGTAGAAACACTGTAAAAGATTCTACCGAAACACTTTCAGGTTATGGTTCAGATTGCCTGTGCCCTTCAAATAGTAATTAATTTATTGAGTCAGAAGGTTCGGAAAAAAACTGTCAAACTCATATTCAAAGGGTTTTCTTTTTGGAGGTAATTTTGGTGCTTAACAGTTTTTTCCTAACTTTGTAACTTAACGCGTTCTAATGTTTAGACGCGCAGTGTGTCGATAACTTTGCTTATGTTGTAATAGCTGTAATTGTGTATATCTTTCATTTGTGTTTATTACATTTAGACGGCGCTGTTGCTTTTAACTATACAATAAATAAAATTCATTTACTTAACAATTGTCTGCGCGCGAAATTAATCCTGTGTTTACACCAGATATGGTAAAGTTGTATATATGTATGGGGTATTCCAAATTCGTGGCTCAATATGGGGATCTCGCTTATTTGAAGAGATAGAAGTCAAATTTGGCACTCTTCAAATAAGCGAGATCCCCATGTTGAGCTACGAATTTGTATATGTATTTCTATGTAATTGGATATTTTAACAAGAATTAAATAGGTACTAAAATTCCTAACAAATTGCCAACACCCAATAAATGCTCAGTGACTACATAATTCCTTGTTTTAGCCTAACCTAACCTAATTATTCCTACAACGCCTATTTACACCCGTCGATTTAGTTTTTAATTTCCGCTTCACACATATGGTAGATGACGCCACAGGCTTTTCCGGAAAATGACGGCATCATCATTTTTTTTAAATGGGCAACCCTATGTTTTCAACTAAGTAGGATTTCAAAATTGTAATAAATACAGGGCGTTCCATGTCAAATAACGAAGTTAGTGTCAATTTCCGGTATAATCGGAAATCCGCCATCTTTGGAAAACAATTTTTAAATGTTAAGACTAGTATTCGGTTTAAACTCTTATTTGAATTTTTTTTCTAACTTCAACAGTAAAGCCACAATTTTCCATCCAATGGTGAACCCTGTATACGAGAAAATATGACACATTTCTCTCCGCGTACATGTAATGGGTATTTTAGATACTACAAATTGCTGCTTCGAGGGACCATGACCATTCGATGACCACTGCCATTGATTCTATTTAGAATGTTGGTTCTGTACATCCATTCACCAATATTAAGAAGACGCATTCTGAATACTGTTGCAGGATCTCAAAATTTGCTTCAAAGTTACGCCACGCTCTCTCGATATTTTGTGTATGATATCGTATTGGCTCCCGGCCTTCAGGATACGGTCCTACATACTTCTTATCTAAACATTCGGGCGAAAACCGCCCTGCTGGGACCCATATGGGGTCTTCGCCGGCCGGAGGGTGCACAAAATTGCGGTTGTGGGTAACCACACCATGCCCCACTGAAGATTCGCCTGCATCCCCTGTATGCCCCTCCAGTCATCCGACATAATAAACGCGTGCCCATGAATGCGTCGCTGCATGACTTCAAGAAGGGTATCCCTTGTCCTATCTGCCACGATCTCTCCAAATACCATTTTGGAGGTACGACTTATACCTCCAACACCCATACACCTTTCCACATGGTACGCCGGCCTACATTGTATTTGCTTTTGAAAAGATGCGTTTCATCAACTTCTACAACGTCGTCGTCCCAGCCAACTCCAGGAATTTCATGCAGTGCAACCTTTTCAGCTACATCCCTGAAATAAGAATACCAAGCCACCCGCCGTTTCAGCACCTACTTTTGTCAATTCCATAGCATCTGCAATGGTGCGTCCCCTAAACCATAGAATTGCTAAGCTTTCAAAAAAACATGTGCCCCTATCTCCCCGTGCAACCTCACGCGTTCCAAAAATGTTACCGCTCGTAGGACTAAATGCATGTCTGTTACGACAACGAAATCTGAAGCCCAGTTTCCTGCTTCCATCTGTCTCCGCACGCAACGGCAGCCCGCAACTTGGACAATCCATGACAGCCTGTCTGCTAGGAATTACACCTACATATTCAAAGAGCCGTAATGCCTTTTGGTCAGCCAAATCCCTACCTGCAGCATTCCTGCAAGTACCTAAATAAGGTCCTACCTCAAATTCGTGGACGTCGCCCGCCAAAAAGTCCTCAGGCTCTTCAAATCATCATTTTCGGTTTCGGTCAACAGTACACCACACAAGTCTTCGCAAGAAGGGAAAGACGGATTCCAATGCTTTCGCTTATATACAAAATTATCCATCAGTGTTGCCTCTTTGTTATGGATATGTTAGATGTAATTAAGGAAAAATGATGTGGGGAATACAGATACACAAAAAACGTGACTGGACAACTAAATAATTTGTATTTAAATATATACTGAAATAATACCTATATGGCAAGCATGTTATAATTTGAAGAGAAGTCATATATTAAACAAATGCCTGCATTATGTATAAAGTAATTTAACAATAATAAAATGCCATGACAACATCGCAAAGAACTCACGGTACCATCGCCATCTAGTGGCAAACTTTGCGTTCTGACATCAGCGGAATGTTATTGACGCGGCGAAATATTTGAAAAAACGTCGTCGTGGAGCTTGTTCTTAAAAATGTTCAAGAACCTGGAAATTCCTCACATAACTAAGGACGCTTGCAAATTGGATGTCCCGTATCTGATTCAAGTGTGTTTTATATATACCTACCGAAACCAAACAAAATGCTAGTAATTAAGAAATTTTTTTTAGTGATGGAGCGCCACCTATCGGCGACCATCAACAATCTGAACTCGTTCGCTCAAACAGGGTGCTTTCCAGTTGGATGTTAAGTATAATATCCTCTGATGTTTTAAATATACTACTATATATATTATATATTACTGATTTTTGATTAAAATTAATTAATGTAAAGTTCGCTTGCATTTCCACCTTGCACGTGATCTACAAAAACTACATTTAAAAAATGCAATTCTTTATAGAAGATTTTATCTCTCTACGTTGGCAAACCTGCGTTCTGACATGCGCGTAATGGGGTTTGTCGCGCGGAACATTTGAAAAAATTGGAAACTAACGATTGTTATTGAACTATTCGATTTGTGTATTTAAATATATTTAAATATGCTTGATGATGGCTTTTGTAAACGGTAGTTAGGCAGTACCACCAGTCAAAACAATATGGCGTCGGCCACCTGTCCTTGAGGTAAAAAACCTATTGTTCACATTTGATCACATGGAATTCTTTGGTACATAATGTACATGGTCTAATTCAGATAATCGGCGGCGCCCTTGAAAAATTTAAGGGTTTTCTACAGCTCGCTAACCTAAGTTTAAAATACAAACAGACTTAGTCACTAGCATTAACGAAATAAAACACACAAAAAAATACACCACAAAAAATATTATATTACATTTATTTCGATCTATACTTGCAGTAGAAAGCTAGTCTAGTTCATCTATCGAAGCATTACATATTATTCTCTATTTCTATATAGCTGCCACCGGCGCTGGTTTGCTACCTCTATATCTTTTTCAAGATTACGTGTGACGTCACTTGAAATAACCTATGTAAACATATAAATGCAAAATTAAAAAAAAAGTTTCTTAATTTTTGAGTTTAATATGACATTCGGTTAAGTGACACGCCCCTCAGGGATGTCCCCTCCTTCAGTTAGAAAATTGACCAAGGAATGACCGTTACTTCAGGGGTATGCCACGGTAATTGTCCTATTCTGTATTTCCATTGGGTTAAGTATTGGAATATTGCTCTGCTGGGTTTCTACCATTGCAAACCTGAATTTTCTAAATACCGTTTTCGTCATTTCTCCCATAAGGCTAAAGCTGGCGTATTACAGCACTTGCCCCGATAGACGAAATCCACCCAATACGGTGATTTAAGACATCGAGTTTAATATCTTCTGTTGAAGTTAAAATTCCCAAACTCGGGGGAAATGTCTAGTGCATGTGTAGAGTTGATGCGAATTTTTGGACAACTTTTCGTGGACTTTAATTTCCACCCCTTCAGGGAGGGTGACTTTTTAAGGGTCTTTTTTTGTTCGTTTTACCTTAATTAAATCCCTGCCGACGGGAAAGTAAACCGTTGGAAGTTTAAAGGAGATATCTCGTTTGGCTGGCGTATTACAGCACTTGCCCCAATAGACGAAATCCACCCAATACGAGGATTTAAGACATCGAGTTTAATATCTTCTGTTTGAAGTTAAAATTCCCAAACTCGGGGGGAAATGTTCTAGTGCATGTGTAGAGTTGATGCGAATTTTTGGACAACTTTTCGTGGACTTTAATTTCCACCCCTTCAGGGAGGGTGACTTTTTTAAGGGTCTTTTTTTTGTTCGTTTTACCTTAATTAAATCCCTGTCGACGGGAAAGTAAACCGTGTGAAGTTATAAGGGAGAATATCTCGTTTGGCTGGCGTATTACAGCACTTGCCCCAATAGACGAAATCCACCCAATACGAGGATTTAAGACATCGAGTTTAATATCTTCCTTTGAAGTTAAAATTCCCAAACTCGGGGGAAATGTTCTAGTACATGTGTAGAGTTGATGCGAATTTTTTGACAACTTTTCGTGACTTTAATTTCCACCCCTTCAGGGAGGGTGACTTTTTTAAGGTCTTTTTTTGTTCGTTTTACCTTAATTAAATCCCTGTCGAGGGGAAAGTAAACCATGTGAAGTTTAGAGGAGATATCATGTTTGGCTGGCGTATTTACAGCACTTGCCCCAATAGACGAAATCCACCCAATACGAGGATTTAAGACATCGAGTTTAATATCTTCTGTTGAAGTTAAAATTCCCAAACTCGGGGGAAATGTTCTAGTGCATGTGTAGAGTTGATACGAATTTTTGACAACTTTTCGTGGACTTTTAATTTCCACCCCTTCAGGGAGGGTGACTTTTTTAAGGGTCTTTTTTGTTCGTTTTACCTTAATTAAATCCCTGTCGACGGGAAAGTAAACCGTGTGGAGTTTAAAGGAGATATCATGTTTGGCTGGCGTATTACAGCACTTGCCCCAATAGACGAAATCCACCCAATACGGTGATTTAAGACATCGAGTTTAATATCTTCTTGTTGAGTTAAAATTCCCAAACTCGGGGGAAATGTTCTAGTACATGTGTAGAGTTGATGCGAATTTTTTGACAACTTTTCGTGGACTTTAATTTCCACCCCTTCAGGGAGGGTGACTTTTTTAAGGGTCTTTTTTTGTTCGTTTACCTTAATTAAATCCCTGTCGAGGGGAAAGTAAACCATGTGAAGTTTAGAGGAGATATCATGTTGGCTGGCGTATTACAGCACTTGCCCCAATAGACGAAATCCACCCCAATACGAGGATTTAAGACATCGAGTTTAATATCTTCTGTTGAAGTTAAAATTCCCAAACTCGGGGGAAATGTTCTAGTGCATGTGTAGAGTTGATACGAATTTTTTGACAACTTTTCGTGGACTTTAATTTCCACCCCTTCAGGGAGGGTGACTTTTTTAAGGGTCTTTTTTTGTTCGTTTTACCTTAATTAAATCCCTGTCGACGGGGAAAGTAAAACCGTGTGGAGTTTAAAGGAGATATCATGTTTGGCTGGCGTATTACAGCACTTGCCCCAATAGACGAAATCCACCCAATACGGTGATTTAAGACATCGAGTTTAATATCTTCTGTTGAAGTTAAAATTCCCAAACTCGGGGGAAATGTTCTAGTACATGTGTAGAGTTGATGCGAATTTTTTGACAACTTTTTCGTGGACTTTAATTTCCACCCCTTCAGGGAGGGTGACTTTTTTAAGGGTCTTTTTTTGTTCGTTTTACCTTAATTAAATCCCTGTCGAGGGGAAAGTAAACCATGTGAAGTTTAGAGGAGATATCATGTTTGGCTGGCGTATTACAGCACTTGCCCCAATAGACGAAATCCACCCAATACGAGGATTTAAGACATCGAGTTTAATATCTTCTGTTGAAGTTAAAATTCCCAAACTCGGGGGAAATGTTCTAGTGCATGTGTAGAGTTGATACGAATTTTTTGACAACTTTTCGTGGACTTTAATTTCCACCCCTTCAGGGAGGGTGACTTTTTTAAGGGTCTTTTTTTGTTCGTTTTACCTTAATTAAATCCCTGTCGACGGGAAAGTAACCGTGTGGAGTTTAAAGGAGATATCATGTTTGGCTGGCGTATTACAGCACTTGCCCCAATAGACGAAATCCACCCAATACGGTGATTTAAGACATCGAGTTTAATATCTTTCTGTTGAAGTTAAAATTCCCAAACTCGGGGGAAATGTTCTAGTGCATGTGTAGAGTTGATACGAATTTTTTGACAACTTTTCGTGGACTTTAATTTCCACCCCTTCAGGGAGGGTGACTTTTTTAAGGGTCTTTTTTTGTTCGTTTTTACCTTAATTAAATCCCTGTCGACGGGGAAAGTAAACCGTGTGGAGTTTAAAGGAGATATTCATGTTTGGCTGGCGTATTACAGCACTTGCCCCAATAGACGAAATCCACCCAATACGGTGATTTAAGACATCGAGTTTAATATCTTCTGTTGAAGTTAAAATTCCCAAACTCGGGGGAAATGTTCTAGTGCATGTGTAGAGTTGATACGAATTTTTTGACAACTTTTCGTGGACTTTAATTTCCACCCCTTCAGGGAGGGTGACTTTTTTAAGGGTCTTTTTTTGTTCGTTTTACCTTAATTAAATCCCTGTCGACGGGAAAGTAAACCGTGTGGAAGTTTAAAGGAGATATCTCGTTTGGCTGGCGTATTACAGCACTTGCCCCAATAGACGAAATCCACCCAATACGGTGATTTAAGACATCGAGTTTAATATCTTCTGTTGAAGTTAAAATTCCCAAACTCGGGGGAAATGTTCTAGTGCATGTGTAGAGTTGATACGAATTTTTTGACAACTTTTCGTGGACTTTAATTTCCACCCCCTTCAGGGAGGGTGACTTTTTTAAGGGTCTTTTTTTGTTCGTTTTACCTTAATTAAATCCCTGTCGACGGGAAAGTAAACCGTGTGGAGTTTAAAGGAGATATCATGTTTGGCTGGCGTATTACAGCACTTGCCCCAATAGACGAAATCCACCCAATACGAGGATTTAAGACATCGAGTTTAATATCTTCTGTTGAAGTTAAAATTCCCAAACTCGGGGGAAATGTTCTAGTGCATGTGTAGAGTTGATACGAATTTTTTGACAACTTTTCGTGGACTTTAATTTCCACCCCTTCAGGGAGGGTGACTTTTTTAAGGGTCTTTTTTTGTTCGTTTTACCTTAATTAAATCCCTGTCGACGGGAAAGTAAACCGTGTGGAGTTTAAAGGAGATATCATGTTTGGCTGGCGTATTACAGCACTTGCCCCAATAGACGAAATCCACCCCAATACGGTGATTTAAGACATCGAGTTTAATATCTTCTGTTGAAGTTAAAATTCCCAAACTCGGGGGAAATGTTCTAGTGCATGTGTAGAGTTGATACGAATTTTTTGACAACTTTTCGTGGACTTTAATTTCCACCCCTTCAGGGAGGGTGACTTTTTTAAGGGTCTTTTTTTGTTCGTTTTACCTTAATTAAATCCCTGTCGACGGGAAAGTAAACCGTGTGGAGTTTAAAGGAGATATCATGTTTGGCTGGCGTATTACAGCACTTGCCCCAATAGACGAAATCCACCCAATACGGTGATTTAAGACATCGAGTTTAATATCTTCTGTTGAAGTTAAAATTCCCAAACTCGGGGGAAATGTTCTAGTGCATGTGTAGAGTTGATACGAATTTTTGACAACTTTTCGTGGACTTTAATTTCCACCCCTTCAGGGAGGGTGACTTTTTTAAGGGTCTTTTTTTGTTCGTTTTACCTTAATTAAATCCCTGTCGACGGGAAAGTAAACCGTGTGAAGTTTAAAGGAGATATCTCGTTTGGCTGGCGTATTACAGCACTTGCCCCAATAGACGAAATCCACCCAATACGGTGATTTAAGACATCGAGTTTAATATCTTCTGTTGAAGTTAAAATTCCCAAACTCGGGGGAAATGTTCTAGTGCATGTGTAGAGTTGATACGAATTTTTTGACAACTTTTCGTGGACTTTAATTTCCACCCCTTCAGGGAGGGTGACTTTTTTAAGGGTCTTTTTTTGTTCGTTTTACCTTAATTAAATCCCTGTCGACGGGAAAGTAAACCGTGTGGAGTTTAAAGGAGATATCATGTTTGGCTGGCGTATTACAGCACTTGCCCCAATAGACGAAATCCACCCAATACGAGGATTTAAGACATCGAGTTTAATATCTTCTGTTGAAGTTAAAATTCCCAAACTCGGGGGAAATGTTCTAGTGCATGTGTAGAGTTGATGCGAATTTTTTGACAACTTTTCGTGGACTTTAATTTCCACCCCTTCAGAAAGGGTGATTTTTTACGGGTCTTTTTTTGTTCGTTTTACCTTATCGGACATTATATCGGACAGTAATTATACAGTGACGCTAAATATGCATAGGGACAATAATTGGTGAAAATTTCACCAAGTACGAATAATGAGTTGTGCACTTTGCTTTCATCCTTTCTAAACTTACAAAACTCGGCTAATGGACGTATAGTGGTACAGTGATTGACTTGCGGTAACAAATTGTGCAACTGTGCAACTATGGTGTGTTAGGCATAAGAGTAACACCTTGGTGGAATTGCACTACACGTACCGCATATTCAACGCTTGCCCCAAAAGCCGAAACCCTACCGAAATAACGGATAAACTAGCAGATTGACAACCCTGCGTACTCGCATTATTTGCAACTATCGTCATAGATATTAGATATATAACAAAATATCAATTTATTTCAAAAGTTGGGCATAGGCATAATACAAAGAGTTTATTAAAAATGGGGCCCTGAAATATTGTAAGTAACATAATAACGAGCAGACGTTGCCTTTCTCTGAAGTAACATCAATCTTTCCTTTTTAGTTCTTGACAAGATTTAACATTTTCTATTATGAATTTCAATATGAAAACGATAATACTTCAGCACACACATACATAATGTAGTTCCCACAGCAACTCCTGTGAACTAATGCTCACTAAATTGTATCATGCTGTTACTTACAAGACACCATAAATGCAGTTATATCAAGTTTTGAACGATAAAAAAACCTCTGTTTCATAACCGTCAGGTACAAAGCTAGATTCAGAGTTACACCAATTAAGATAATTCACACTAACAACAGGTAAGCATTAAATTTATTAATCACGTCTTTTTTTGATTCTGTACATTATATGTAGCAGAGAAAAGATTATATGTAGCAGAGAAAAGATGAAATATGACGCAAGAATACTTTTATGGAAGCACAAAATTCTAAGTGAAGGATCTCCAACTAAGGACTAATGGCTATTGTATCAAGAATATATAGGTTAAATAGGTAAATATAAAACATCAACACACAAAGATCCTGTTTAACTGACAATCTCACTTTTAGTTTACATGGATGTTTATCAATTAGCACTTCAATTAAAATGGTTTATATTCCAAGTCTTTGTAAGTTAACTAACATATGAAAACTGCTGCAGTTTCACACCAGAGGTATGCTATTTTGCAAGCACACTTCGAATAGAACAAATTTGACATGAAAAGTAGTCATGTAAGTCGATATATCATATTAATTCTGTGTTTAATGATACATTTTTTTAGTAATTGGTTGCAAAATATTCAAATTTATACCACAAGGAAACTTACAGTGACGATGATAGTTACTTTACTACCATAAATGATCTTTCAGCATGAAGAGATAAAAATATACATTCACGTTGGAAGTTCTCCAATTGAAATACTGAAACGACATGTGTTGGTGTTTTTTGTAGGACCTATGTATTTAATTCAAGATGTAATAAATGTGTGTACTCAAATAATAAGATAATAAAATAAAATATAAGCAAGAAGTGCATTGTGATGTGCACACTAAGAAAGCAGACAGGCATGATGGAGATGATAATTATCATCAGACGGTTAAATCATAGGTGTGTCTCTAATTATTCATGATGAATAAATTATCAACTCGGCACATCCATGTGATTTACTCCATTTAAATTGTGAACGATGTTACTTACCTAAGGTCTGCCTTCTTTCCTGAAGTGCACTGTATTAATATGATAATTCTCAATTAAAAAAAAAGTGACTGAAACATTCCATGTTTGTTGTAAAAACAATTATTGTTAAATTAAAATTTACAGTTTTAATTATTTCATCCAGTCAAATTTTTAATTGAATTGAAAACCTTGATGTCACTTTTAAAATACAGTTTTTCAATAGTGTAAGAATACTTATAATTTTATTTCGATATAATACTATAATTTATTACTCTGTAAAAAAAATGATACTGCATATTATATTATCATTAACGTCATAGTAATGAAAAACGTTTATAGACGTGTTACAGATACATGTAGACGTGTACATGAAATAAAACGTAATTTTATTTTTTCTTAAATTGATCCGCACCCTTCCACCTTTTATAATAACAGTATTTTTTATAACTGTTTTATGTCGTGTTTTTTCTTCCGGTACTTTTTTTTTCTTTAGGACGTTCAATACTATGATCAAGATAGTAATCTATATTTCTACAACAAATTACAAAATAAATTTTAAAATAACGATTTTCTTTATTTCTTACTTTATTTTTTTCCCACTCAAATCAAATTGCTTATTAATCTTTTTCAGGTCTTTTTCCATGTCTTCTCGCTAAAAAATATGATACATGTATTACAAATTTAATTATACATCAAATAATCTCTTACAGTAAACAAATGTTCCTTAACAGGTAACTTCAGCTCTTCAATAATTTTACTGCAATACAAACATCAATTAATTTATTATGTCTTTTACAATGAATTAATTCATAATACTTACAGAATAACAATGGGATCTTTAGATTTTAAACGATCCAACTTATTCTAAAGAAAAAAACATTTATATGTAAATTTTTAGAGTATAGTATCTTCTATACTTATATTATTACAATATATAAATGCAAAATTTAAATAAAACATTAGTTACTTACATCATGTATTTCATCAACGCTTCCGCTCGCCTATAACGTTAATGTTTAATTACAATTTTTTATATTTTTAATAAATATTAACTTACTCCATCATTTAACATATTCATCATGTGTGTATTTGTATTATCATTCATTTGTATAACAAAAATTATTTTATTAATAGTAGGTAGTTTTAAGTATTAAAAATCGTTTATACTAATGTATTTTTGTTAAGCAATATCATAAACAAAAAAACTAATCTTTTTTACAATATGTCTATTATTACAATTTAACATGAAAATAGTAACAAACAACAATATCAATGCAATTATGTTCAATTGACATAATACAAAAAAAACTATTTTCAAGTAATCATAATATACAGTGTTCAAAACTGAAATAGAAAAAACAACTTATAAATCAAAAAGGAACTACAAAAAAACCCATGCTGCAACGAATAAGCTATTTAGTACTCTTAATCTAAAATTTTAAATAGGCAAACGCAAACAATACATAACAACTCAACCAAACAAGGCATAGAAACATTTTGTACCTGCGCTACTATAAACAGCCCATGTATCACAACATGGCATTTCGCTAAGTACATGTATCTTATCAAAATACAATTTTATTACATAAATTCTTAAATCTGATGTAAATGCCTTGATCTTATTTAAATTTTCTTCATTTCTGTCAATTCAGAATTTAGTTTCATATTAAATTAACAAAATTATGAACAAAAAATGATGCGCACCGATTTTTGCATATTTATCCTAAAATACGCCATATTTCCATAAATGTATTGGTTCATATTATTAAATTCATAGTTTTTAATAACATACATCAATAAGAATATTATACTCTTTGAAATTCATAAGATATTAAACAATTAGGGTAAAACACGTATCTCTTATCAAAATACGATTTTACTACATAAATTCCTAAAACTAAACTACATGTATCAATCTAATTAAAATTTTCTTCGATTCTGTCATTTCATAACCCAGTTTTATCTCTAATTAACAAAATTATAAACAAAAAATTATGCGTCACCTTTTTCCACATATTTCTCACGACCGGCTTTTAACTAACCTATAATTGCATCAAAATATTAATCTACTCGAAAAACCCGTTCTAAAGAGCCATCGCATGTCGTGCTACGTTAAAAATTAACAAAGTTATGAATAAAACATCCTGTACAAGATATTTGGCTCCCTTCCCAAAGTTGTTTCAAGTATTTGACGTTTGTCGCCCCCCCGTGTTACTGGGCCATCCCTAACATGATTTTAGCTGTCACCAAAATCAGAATGGCTACCATATTAGCTGTTACTCGAGCCATTGTGAAACAAAAATGGACATGTACCATACTAAAACTTTTTCAAAATGGACCCCTAGGCACTGACCTTTGCATGGGGTATGTGGTATACAGATTTCAATGGAGTTTCACCCATTAAGTCATGCTTTACATATTACAATGTTGCTGCAATAACAAAATTGCCTTCTGGCTGAACGATTAGAAACTCAAACGTACTTTGTACATCACAAACGTTGGAATAATCCTGTTTTACTTTTTGCACGGCATACATTTTAGCTTTTATTCACTTCATTGGTTAATCCTCTCACTATTTTTAATTGCAAAGTTTGGAATAAATAGAATCGCTACACATAATCATTTATTGCACATAAGTACAGAATAATCGTTGAATATCGTTTCCAAAAAAGCATGCAGTCATTCCTCGCACGTAAGTCACTCTGTTACGCTTTCTTAAACGCTGTAAAATACAAGGGTATAGGTAAAGTACAATAAATCAAAATATGTATTAACCTGCCATTGTTACAACAAAACCTCAGTTTTGCTTGATATGTTCGTTTTATATGCAAAAATATTGCTGCGCTGACAAATCATCGTGGTGTTTTATGACGGGTATGACTTTTTACAATAGAATGTTAGACCATTGCACAGTTCATCTTGCCGACTACAACTGAAGCAACAAAGGCTGCATCTGAACAGTAATATCTTCCTGACAAACGCTGCTATTAATATTCGTTATCATTTACGTTGCATGTCATGCACTTCGAAGTTTCAAGGCAAATACTCCCATGTTTTTATAGACCTGTTGTTTCATAAATAATACGATTTCGTTCTGTAAGAACATATGGCATGAACATCTTTAGTTCAAACATGATACTCGAATACATACTTACGTTAAGATCACGCACACTTTATGTTGCAGTTACGTACTTTTATTGTAGGAAATCCATGTAACGTAATTATGCCATATTGACGTTATGTGATGTAATTAAATGCTCCAGTTTGTTATATTTTTGTTTGAATAGATTAGGTTAAGTACAATTATTCATGACAGCTGATACATTTGCGAATAAAGTTGCCCACAGTCAATGTTGGCGTGCCGCGGTCATTGTGCCTAACTTCACACATATCCCATCGTTGGCATGGTAACCATTCAATAATTTTCAATTTCCGGAGCGCCATACTGTTTTTCGGAAAGGCTTTTCTAAAATCACAGTTTTTTTTATAATTTTTATAAAAGTTTAAAGTACAAGGAATTGAATTGTATCAGGTAAGTTAAATTTACTTCAAATTAAGCTAGGTGGCTTTGTCATCATGTCAGTGTAATACTGACAGATGGCATTGCCATCCTAAATTCTTACTTTCATCATACCATTGCTTTGGTATATAAGCAAAACCAGTTCTATGCCGTGTTGTCTACACTAGACCTAAACTGCACTGATGAGCTGTAATGACAGCGAAATAGTACTATCTGCAGTTGGTTGAGGTGTAGACAGCACAGTAATAGACATGCATTTTACTTCAAATTAGTATGTTCTCATGTACTTCATTAACATATTAATAGCTATTATCGTTATAAAACGCGAAGTTATCAATCACTTCATATACCTACCTAATACAAAGCCTTATGAATTAAGTTGCATAATTTATTTTTAAGTTATCATTTTACAAAGTTTCAAACGCATCACTGTAATACTAAGCAAGTAATATTGCAATTGGTAAACTGTAAAAAATATTGCCTACACGTCTTCGAAAGCGATTGATACAAAAACAACAATTTATCATTTTTATGTTCAATGTATTGCACGTAACATCTATATTTGTAACTTTTAAGTACAATCTAAAATATCCTTTTAGCTGAGAAATGCCTAAGAAGGGAAAAAAGCGCCTGACCTACAAAAAAGGCATTGATTCCCGCGGGAATAACAGAAAACGTTCTGTTCAGAACGAAACAAACGATGATGATATCTTCATGGCCTCGACTTCTGCTTCGGAGTCAAAAAATACCACAGTGACAGAGACACGGCCTAATTTGTCTTCTCAGGCGCAGTCTGTAGTAATTGCAACAGGAAACTCATCTCCGGATGCCACCCCTGTACCACCTGAGGTCACCGTGGCTATGATACACCAGCACCCAGAAGGCAATGTCGTCCCTCTGATACCACTGAATATGGAAGTGGACAGTCTTGAAGGAGGAGGCCCCAATAGCCAAGTAAACGTTGACGAAATACGTACTGCCCCAGATGTCCAAGCGATTGATGAACAAAGAAAGGGTGAGTGATTTGACATTTTTTTTGGAAAAATATTATTGTTTATTCACTGTGCATTTATCGTACAAAAGTTACAACTACAGACAATTATACAATTAAAAAAATTACTATTATAAAATAATAGTTTTGTACATCTCAGAATTAACAGTTTTCATTTGCTAGAAATACCAAGATTTTATATCCTATCCAGTATTTTGTAACACGAGTACATTTCTATAATTTCAAAAAGATCATGTTTTCTAAATGAAACCAAGTTCAACAAATCAATATTTTCTAGTATATGCAAATATAAAATATGACACGTAATTCCATTTCCTATGTAGTTGGAGCTGTAAAATTAAAATATTACACGTTCAATGGGCATTTAATTAAAGTAAAATATTTATTGTCACTTTTTTATGTAGAATTAAAGACAATAAAATCAAATTTCAAACTCTTCAATTTAAAAGCTGTCTTTTAAAATGCTTCATTGTTAAAGCTTATTTCAGGTTTTTTGAATTATAAATTGTTAAAGCTTATTTCAGGTTTTTTGAATTAAAAATGACCAGATTTTCCATCAAACGAATGACATATACAACTTTTTATTTTTAAACCATGTTGCATAAGATTTTTGCAGCGGAAAGTTACTAAGCAGCCCGTTAAATATTTATACTTCTCCAAATTATATTTATATACAGCATGCAGTATATAATATTCAAGTTATGATTTATAATACATCATACTGAATATTGAATGATATTTCGAGGGTGTAGCAAAATTGAGCAATTTCTAATAAGATTAATTAAAGATCAACAAACTATTATTTATGTTTTCCAAAAAATGCCATTATTCTCTAACATTTTTGAGATTTTCCATCAAATGTTGTAGAGGTATTTCGTAATACAGTTGATTACGTTCAGAATTTCTTTCTCTTAAAACTAGGTGTTCAAAATAGGTGAGTGCAATTCACAAGTAAAATAAATTACAGGTCAAAAATTTACTTACAAAGAAAACTGAGAAAAACAGGTGGTTCTATTAAAAAAAAATACAAGTTTAGTTCAGTACTCGAAATCTGGCGACTACTTTTTGGCGCTACAAATTTTATTCGAAACGTTTTTCTCTAAGATTTCAAATAAAGCCATTATTTGAGTGAGTACGATAACTGGACGATCCTTTACAAAAAATAGCTGAATACCGTATTAAAAATGGCATCAGTATCTTATACTTTATATAATCATACACCTACTGAGAGATTTTCGCTTAAAATTAAAAGAATATCAGGAACATAACTGATGACATTTAGGTAACATTATGTAATCCTACATTGAAAATAACAAATATATAACTATGCTTAGAGATATTTGATTTTTAATTTCTTTTATTTTTATACTTCGCTTACCATTTCTGGACAGAATATATCGCACATTCAAAAAACAATACCGCAAGTGCAAAAGAATTATTTTTAAGAAAAATTGATTTCAGATTTTTTAATCTCTTATCATTAGTTAATTAACTAATTAAATTAATCTTGCAACTTATGGAAAATTATACATAATGTACAGGGTAGTCCAGTTATCGTGCTCACCCAATTGACGGCTTTATTTGAAATCTCAGAGAAAAATGTTTCTAATAAAAGTTATAGCAGCCAAAGAGTACTCGATAACACAATATAGCACATTTATACAGCGTTGCCAAATTTCGAGTATCGAACCAAACTTGCATTTTTTAAATAGAACTACCCACACTTTATATCGGATTTGATTTTACATCAAATTCTAAGTAAAAAATTATTAAGATATATGTGCTCCAATATTAACCATTTCGGAGATACACATAGGTGGTCCAGTTACCATGCTCACCCAATTGACGGCTTTATTTAAAATCTTAGAGGAAAATGTTTCAAATAAAATTTGTAGTAGTCGAGGAATATTCAGTAACACAATATAGCACTTTTATACAGCCTTGTCAGATTTCGAATACCGAACCAAACTTGCATCCTTTAAATAGAATCACCTACTTTTTATGACGGATTCTGATTACACATCAAATGCTGAGTAAAAAATTATTAAGATACGTGTGCTCTAAAATTTCATTAATTCAACTATTCATAATTAATAGTGGTAAAACCTAACGTACAAACATTTGTTTTAACAACCTAAAAATACGTAACAGTATATGAATTAAAGTAATTTCATTGCAATACTTCATTAACGTTTTTTCTTTCTCTAAATTTCATGAACACTTAATTGCTTAACCAAGAGTGTAGTTACAATTCAAAAMCCTTTTTTTCAGTTGCAATGCCTAAAAAAGCAAAAACACGCCTCACTTCCAAAAAAGGCATCGATAGTTCCGAAAAAAAAACGCAAACGCTCTCATAAAAGCGAAGATGATATGGCGTCGATCGCATCGACGTCCATGTTAGAATCACAGAGMATTGCAGGCGACACGCAGATGTATTCTTCCCTCGAGGTCCAGCCCATAGCGAGTGCAAATTCTACGCAATACAATGCCCCTCCTGCACCGCAAGTAGTCGAGGTTTTAATACACCACCACGACGAAGAGAATGCCCATCGTATGGAAGTTGACCAACAAGTCGAAATCAACAGAGTAAATAATGAAACACGTGTTAACGATATACGTCCTGTTGAAGCAAATGACTTATATGAAATACATGTTGACGAGATACGTCGAGATTCGGGTGCTAAAGAAGCTATCATTGATGAAAGAGATGGTAAGTGATTTTCCATTATGTAATTTTCCTTTAAAAGATAGTAAGATAAATAAAATAAAATAAGATAGTTTTTAATTTCACATAAGCTACTCAATTTTTAGATATTAAACCAAACATGAATTTTTTTTAAACAAAACCACTATCTTTTATATCGAAAATTATTAATTACATATATGCCAAATTTTAAGAAAAAATTATCACATTGATGTGGCTTAAAATTAATAGTATTGAATGTAGATATAGGTGGTTCAGCTATCATACTCGCTCAATTCTTCTTTGATAAACATATATTTTAAATCCTGAAACTAATCTTTCTTAAAATAACCAGGATTAGTAGATTTATCTAATTTATGGAATTATTTCAATCCTTTAATGAAAATATTTTACTAAAACAAAAAGAACATTCAATATAACAACATATATGCCTTAAAATTAACCGTTTGCAATTTCATTAAAATAGTCCAAGTACTGTACTAGCTCAAGACACGACTTTATTTAAAATCTTAGGAGAAAATGTTTTAATTAAAAATTACAGCATTCAAAAAAACATATGATAAAGTAGGTAATGTTACATATTTATTCAAATATAATAACTGTACCATCTCTTTATATCTCCTAGACTATTAATTTTAGAACACAAGAAAAAGACATAAGCTAATAATCATACAAAAAGTGTTCCCAAATTAGTTGTTCGATAACATAATATCAATAAACAACTTTCCCAAAAATTATGAACAGTTAGCCAGTGAAAACGTGCTTTTCTGTTTTTATTTTTTTGAGTTTTCATCATAAGAATGACTAAAAAATCATTTAATAACATTATTAATAACTTACGTAATTTTTTTTAACAATTTTTAATAATAAATTTAAATTTGACAAACATTTTTGTTTTTAATGATTTTTTTACTACAAAATAGTCAGAAAACTTGCTGAGAATTTTTTTAGATTTTTATATTTAGCAAATTTTAATAAAAATTCAAAACCTGTGGTTATAAAATGGCATGTCCTAACTAAATAACTAATTCACTGTTGTCAAGCATATACTACTGAACACTTAATACATTTGAAAATTTGATTTTACCTCATGACTATTGTTGAAAATAATTTTTGATGCTGAATATAATAGTATATGCTAAGTTTAAGTTAAATTATGACGTACAAAAAATTGATTTTACTTGACACTAAACATGTGGTATATGTTAAATTACGATTCAAACTATTGTGAACATGTAGCATAATACCTAAAAATAAAAAATATTTTTCGTCATCCGCACCCTTTAACATAATTTTCCATGTCAAATATAATAGTACATGAGAAATTTGAATTGATACTAATGCGAACGTATACCATAATACCTAATATAAAAATTTTATATTTCATAATGTCATTGAACGTATTTTTTTAATGCTGAACAATAGTATATGTCAAATTCGGTACTTTAAATATAATATTAAATACTGATTTGTCATCGATATATAGCAACTGACAGCACTTATGTAAATGAATTTTCAATTTTTTTTCAAATATATTATTTTACTTAAGTATTATTACATATAATTTTAAGATGTAATATTCTTAAAATCTCAAAATTAATTCGATTATTCGTCCTTTTAGCGATGTACAACGAAATAGGTGACATATTGATTGCCCAAATAAACGTACTTAGTCAAGACGAAGAGGGTAACGTCGCAATTCATATTCAGACACCCGAAGGAGAACATGACGATTTTGATATTGTCGAACCACATGTCGTACAAATACAAAACGATCGAATAGTGCGTGATCGTGAAGCCGATTTGCTAGAAATCGAAAATGTACAGCAGTATATAGATCAAGTACGCCAAAGACGACCCGGAGTATTATATCTTGCGGCAGCAAATCATCAAGGGATACAAGAACACTCTGTCGGCATGATGAATCGCATATGTCCATATTGTCAAGCGAAGTACTTTCTAAACGAAATTACCACGCGAAACGAATATACAACCTGTTGTAAGAAAGGAAAGATCGCTTTACCTCCTATACCTTCATATCCAGCAGAAATGAGAGGACTCCTGGACGGACAAGACATCCGATCAAGAGAATTTAGAAACAAAATCCTCATTTATAATAATGCCTTCCAGTTCTGTAGCGTTAGGACAAATCTGAGAAACATACCAGGTAATGGACCTTACGTATACGCAATCCAAGGTAAGGTTTACGTTAACTATTCTGACGTTCATGTCCAACGTCAAGTTCAATCGTATAGTTCCTTATATTTTATCGATCCCGACGATGCTGTTGAACATAGAATTAATAATGCCGGAGATTTTCAGGTAGATCCCGGAATTATTCGTCTCATTACAGATTGTTTGCACAACATAAATGTTTTCGCACATATATACCAAAGTGCACAAGAGATTTACGAACAACAACGACAAGCACAACAGGCGAATAACCAACCTGCGCCTAATTACACAATTAAACAACATCGTGACAGGCTCAACAGGGAATACGATTTACCAGAAGCAAATGAAATAGCCTCGATCATGCCTTACGATCCGGCGAATCCGCCAAAAACGCAAATGTGGGTCCATCTTTTGGATCACGACGGCGGTCTTAGAGAAATCGCAAGTGACAATGAAATAACTGGCCCATTAAGCTACCCTTTGCTGCTTCCTCATGGAACAACCGGCTGGTGTAGAAATATACCGTACGCCGTTCAAGATGATCGACGAGTCAGAGAAAACGTCCGTATGTCAATTCTATTGCTATAGATTCGCTTATCGCGACACTAACGACGGTTTCAATATTATGAACAGAGGTGGAAAACTACTACAATAATATATAGTGTTTGCTTATGTGAAAGTCGAAGAAAATCGATTAAACTTCATCAGATACAACCAAGACAAATTAAGAGCCGAAGAATATATCGGCCTCAGAGATTATTTAACTCACAGAGCTGAAAATGAAGGTGTAGAACTGGGAAGAAGAATAATCCTTCCGAGCAGTTACGTTTTGTCTCCCAGATATCAGCTTGAAAAATTTCAAGCCTCTCTAAGCATAGCCAAAGAGAAGGGCTATCCAAGCTTATTCATTACCATGACCACAAATCCTAATTGGTCTGAAATACGACAACACATTTTGCCAGGCGAACAGCCGAACGATCATCCCTTTTTAGTAAATAGGGTGTTCTATCTGAAGCTTAAACAATTAATGGAAGATCTTACTTCACATATTATGGGTGAATGCATCGCGCATTTATATGTGATTGAATTTCAAAAAAGAGGTTTGCCACATGCTCATATCCTCATATTTCTTCGAAACGAGGACAAATTAAACGAGCCAGAGAAAATTGATCAGTTGGTAAGCGCTGAGTTACCAGATCCAACCATCGAACCAGAACTCTACGAATTGGTCGGAAAGTTTATGATTCACGGACCATGCGGAGTACACAATCCTAGAGAAGTTTGTATGCCAGATAACGGCAGTTGTAACAAAAAGTTTCCTAAATATTGGTACAATCAAACAACTATACGTCACGGTATTATAAACTATCGTCGAAGACGAAACGGCAGGACTATCGAAATACGCCGAAATAATAGACGGTACGTTGTTAACAACCAATATGTAGTACCATATAACCCATATTTATTAAGAAAATATAAAACACATCAATGTGGAAGCCTGTGCAACAATGCACACAATAAAATATCTGTTTAAATATTTTTTCAAAAATCCAAATGCAGCTACGGCACAGGTCATAGACCGAAATGCAGGAGAACTACATCATGACGAAATAGAAAATTTGATCTCCGGGAGATATATGGCCCCGACAGAGGCTAGCTGGCACATTTTATAGCTACCGATGAACGATCTATCTCATGCAATAGTGAGATTACCTGTACACTTGCCAGAAAGACAGCGAGTGGTATTTACAGAAAGAGAATTAGAAGTGAATCCTCAGAGATTCGAAGAACCACGACACACAAAACTAACCAGATGGTTCGAATTAAATGTGAGAGACCCAAATGCCCGCCAATATTTGTATACTGAAATTCCGAGACATTACACCTGGAAACCCACGGGTTGGGCAGTTCGTGAAAGAGGTCACGACAAAATTATTCCCAGAATGTACAACGTTTCCATACGATACAGGGAATTGTATTATTTACGTTTAATACTATTACACGTACGAGGTGCACAATCTTTCGAAATTCTACGCACTGTGAACGATCAGATTTACGATACTTTCGAAGAAGCGTGTCGTCAACGCAACTTGCTTGCTGACGACCAAGAATGGATTAGGTGTCTCGACGAGGCCAGTGAGAGACAGATGCCCAGACAATTGAGGGCCATGTTCGCATATATATTAATATTTGGCGAAGTCGATGATCCTGTAAGATTATGGGAGAGATTCCGTCATCATTTTATCGAAGATTTCCTACGTTCGTACAACGAACAGGTAGCTGAGATCAAAGCGCTACGTCACATACAATATATATTGATGGTGAACGGTAGACGCTTAGCGGATTACCGTCTCATAGAACCCCCAGAAAACATACCCGTGGGACTAAACGATCCTATAGACGTGGAGAAAGAAGCACGACTTGCAGAAAACATGCAAGCACAATTAAACGACGATCAACGTCAGGTGTTCAATGCTATAATGAATGCTGTGGTATTTTTATGTATCCGGAGCAGCCGGAACCGGAAAAACCTTCTTATACAACACTTTAATAACAACCCTTCACGGTAGAGAACAACACACCATAGCTGTAGCTTTTACGGGTTTAGCAGCAGCATTACTTAAAACTGGCCGTACCATTCATAGTAGATTTATGCTGCCCGTTCCCGTATTACCGGATTCCACGTCCTCAATGAGACCAAATTCGCAACACGCCGAATTTTTAAGAAACGCAAAGCTTATGATTTGCGACGAAGTCAGCGTGGTAACATCTACCATTTTCAACCTAATAGATAAAACTTTGCAACACATTTGCCGAAACGACAGACCTTTTGGAGGAAAATGCGTCGTAATAGGTGGCGATTTTAAACAATGCCTCCCTATAATCATTAATGCCGACCGTGCCACAATTGTGCTACAAACCATAAAATACAGTCAACAATGGCAATTGTTCCAACAAAAACAACTACAGACGAACATGAGAGTAAACCAGGATGAACGTGAATTCATCGAATGGCTGGAATTGCTTGGCAACGGTCGATTACCTACAACACAAATAGGTAACATGACCGATTTGATAGCCATACCGGACGAATATGTTATCGACAATGTCGATAACCTCATCGAAACCTGTTTTGGTAACATTCAAAGAGGCGATGTTCCAAATGGAGCCATCGTAACACCTCTCAACGAAGACGTAAATAAAATAAACGACACTGTATTACAACGTCTCGAAGTTGAAGAAACGATCTATCACAGTATAGACTCAGTGAGTTCAGACGAACAAATTGAACTCGACCAGTATCCAACTGAATTTTTAAACTCCTTAGATCCATCTGGATATCCACCTCATGCCTTACATCTCAAAGAGGGATCCATCGTGATGCTGTTGAGAAACCTTAATGTAAGAAATAATTTATTCAATGGCACGAGATTAGTAGTCAACAGACTTGGACAAAATTATATCGATGCCCAGGTAATCGATATGTCAGGTCAATTAACAGACCAAAAAGTTTTTCTGCCCAGAATAGATTTTCAGACGGGTGATACCAGACACCCATTTATTCTGAAACGCAGGCAATTTCCTGTTAAATTAGCCTACGCTATTTCGATTAACAAAAGTCAAGGACAATCTTTAACCTTCATTGGAATTTACCTTCCAAATCCAGTATTTTCTCATGGACAGCTTTACGTAGCTGCTTCAAGAGTAAAAACTAAAAACGGTCTTAAATTTGTAGTTCAAAATACAAGAACTCAAGGTATTCTACTGGCCGATCGTAAGACGTACACCAAAAATTTGGTATACAGAGAAGTTCTGTAAATATATTTACTTATAAATTTAAGTGTTCCATATTGAACATCATAAATAGTACGATAAATTCGTAACGAATAAGTCATTGTAATCTCTTACTCAGTTACTACCATCCCAGTTGGTACCAACAGTTTAATGGTGCGTACATCGTATGACACCAAAGCTACACTAAAAATTTCACGTCCGTTATGCGACGGGTTCCAGGAAGTTACGTGCTGCACGCTAACTTCTAGGGAGACGCGTGCTGCACGCTGTCCCCGAATGGAACACCCCTCAAACAATACTTTATAGTATTGTATAGGGAAGCTCCAGGAATGCATTTCATATTCTGGAATGTGATTCTACGGAGAAAAAAATAAAACCAATTAACACAATAAAAATCCGACTGGGAATATAGAGACAAATAATGCACTCTAAAGGTGCCAATACGAACAAAAATTCTTGAATTGCATACATCACAATGTATCTATTTATACATGTTCAGTTTGTATTATTGTAATATTAGTAATTAATACCAATACTATGTAACAAATTTATATACACTGCCGTAAGAAGAAAAAGATCTCGCTAGAGTTACTGGTAACTGTATTTCATAGATATAAAGAATACCGATAATAATTAAAATCAAAATTTCAAATGAACAAATAACAAGTAACAAACTATCGTATGGAATAAAATATTAATCAGTTACAAAATAGTAAGTACTACAATTTATTTTTAATTACCATTATTAAAATTAACAATTTTCAGTAATTTGCAAATCCTTGAAATATCAACTTAAAAAGAAAGAAAATTCCGAACATTATTCTATATGTGTACATTTTTCAAATGACTATCTCTTAAAACTGCACTACTAAATCGTATGTAATATTTATACCTAAAAAATGTACTATATTGTTCTTTACTTACAGATTTTCAAATACACTATTCACATTTCTAATCGCTAGTAAAGGAAAAATATACCACTAATTTCCTCAGACATCCCCAATAAAACCAGTTAACTATGGAGAAATAAACTAAAGAAATAAAAACAGTTACAATTTACTGCAGTTTGAAAATTCCAACAGTCATAGCTTCCTTGCAACCACGATAAATTAAAGTAAAAAATGAAAGACAAAAATGAACTGAATATTACAAAATTCATATAGAAAATAGCATTAATTACCTGAAAACATCAAAAAGGTAATACACCTATTTCACTGTATTTATTACCCACTAATTTATTTTTTTTAGATTACCATCCTGACAATCTACGCAACATTACAACATACGTCAGTCCTACCCATCAACAGTGTTCCATAACATCAGCTTTTCACCCGCAACAATCTAAGGAAACGTCATCACAGTTACCACCCCTTACGGCAGTATAGAAGTAATCAAGAAACGAAGATTGTATTTTAAGATATTACAAATTCTATAAACCCCAAAATTTATTAACTTCATATTATTACACATTACAACGCAATATTACTAAACAAATATTATTTTTAAATATTTATAAAAATTACACTAAAGTAAATATTAGATCATGTATATTACTACTATTAGAACAAAACTTTTTTTGTTATTCAATATATAGTATCTTATGTACAATTACTTTATTACTTCAATATATATATATATATATATATATATATATATATATATATATATATATATATATATATATATATATATATCTCCCTTCTCATAACTGACCCGCAACTAACACCAACGAAAACGTTACGCGCGTAAGAGGCCCAATAGGGGTCGCCTAGAGGTCCCACGTTCCGAAGGAACGCAGGGCACCTCTAGTACTTATACCTATAAGCTGACCCTCCGCGAAGTGAGGTAAATTATATAATTAATTTTGTACAGCTTACTTACATTACTTTGATTCAATCGTTAGGGTCGAACGTCGAGGTCACAGTAAGGTCATCCATCAGTCCATTTTATATACCGAGGGTCTCTGTCTGTCTGTCCGTACCTGTAGGGAGCTAAATATAAGAATGTAAGCTTGCTTACTTACCGGAAATCGTCGAATTGCATAACCACCCAGGCCACAAACACCACACTGCACATACCACCACCATTTGACAGGATACAGATAAGTGAACACCACCTTTCGATATTACACTATACGTAGCGGTTATTGAATGTACATGAGATCAGATTGAGATCGATACATAAAGATTAATTTTATTGTAAATCTGAGCAAAGCTTTGCGAAGAGTCACAAATTTTATCTGTTTGTTCACCGCATATACGTTAATTACCAATCAGTACTGCCCACCTTGTGTACAATCACCTGCACATATTTTATAACTTCTTTTTATCTTATATTTAAAAAACTGTATCTTTCCAAGTGGTCATTTATTTAGCGGTTTTCCAAATCTCCGGCACGGTGGCCGTGTTAGTTGCTTTAATAATAAAAAATTTGGTGGCGCCCATAAAGCATCACCAGTCCCAATTGTAAATTTACCATAAAGGTAAGTTTATAGTGAACCCACGACCTCGCCCCGCTGTCAAATAGCTTCCTCGCAACATTTGTAACTAAACTCCTCTCAAGGAGCAGTTACAAAATAAAATGTTAGTGATAATAATTGTGTGTATGTCAATGAATGTCTTATAGCGAAATAAGAAATAAATTGTACAGTCTAGCAACACCCCATTTTGAGGCTTTAGGAAGATTGACCAATCACAATGCAGAATCAGCGCTTCTACTGCCCTCTCGGTAGCATCTTAAATTGTTGTAAGACAAAGATGTATATATTGCAGTAATAGATGTTAAAAAAGGATAAAATTTCGCTCAAAACCGAACCAATTTCCCCATTTATTTGGCATTCTCACGACTTTTCTCTGGCCGTACTAAGATACCCCAAAGGTTTTCAATGGGTTCATGTCAGGTAAACAAGAGCGCACTCGAACAATTCGACATTTTGGTTGGCAAACCAAGCGACCGACTCTCTACTGACATTATCTTGTTGGAAAATGAAATCTCGTTGGTAATTGTTATTTAAAGAAGGCATTAAATTTGTCTCAAGAACTTAAATGTACTCTCGCTGTTCGTTCGTGTTGACGGGCTAAATGTTAAAACCCCCGCTTTTGTAAAGGCACCCCACACCATTAACGTACCACCTCCAAAGTTTCGTTTTGAAAGATACTCAGGTTCTTTCCTCAAATCGCGCGATAGACAATTGAACCTTTAAGAGATAATTGTGGATTTAAAGCAAATGGTTGAAGCGAACGAATTTGCATGAATGGAATGTATGTGGAAACCATGCGCTCTTCCGGAGGAGACAAATCGTTCAAACAATCGGGTATCTCGGCTAATCGATATTGTCAGTTAAAGCTAATTTTGGTACGTTTCCCAATTTAATATATCTATAACAAGTATTGCATACATACGGAAATTTAAAATTAAAAAGTTGTGAGAGAAAGCTTTTAAAAATCATTAACAGATATTTTATGCTTATATTTTTCTTGAAAAATTTCTTTGTTAAATTTAGTAACTCAATGTAGAAAAACAGATTTGTACAGAAACAACATACAATTTCGGGTCCACTGTTTCTGTTTAAAATAAATTCTTGAATTAAAGAGTCAGATGTGTTATGTTCTGAATTATTTCTAATTCTTATAGCAAATAATTCACGATAATTAAATGTCTCATCTAGTCTTAAAATACGTTTCGCCTCATTACCTATTGGTCTTCCTTTTATTTTATACTCTGGATTTGATCTTAGCTTTCTCATATTTTTTATATTCCCTTCAAATTCTCTTTCTTTATACTAGCGATCACATCTTAATTTAATTTTTGTTCAGTTTCATCCTTTTCTATTATCATTTTTTGTTTGTTCCCCTCCTTCTCCTGTTCCTTTAATCCGCGATCACCAGTTCTATTCTGACGGTTATCGTTAATGTTCCGATACTGTACACCGCTATTTTATTTTTGTGAAATCCCATAATCTTACGTCGCCAAGCACCACCAATAGCCCTCCGGAGGACGACGAAGACATAGAAAACGCGACGCCCGTGGTCCGAAAGGTAGGTGCACGCTTATCCTTTTTTTAAACTATTTCTCATACCCGCACCGCACAATTTTACTTTCTCGATCCACCTCCCTTTCTTTATTCTTATATTTTTCATTAGATCGTAACTTACACATACACATCTTGTTGATTTCTGTTTTTCTTTCTTTATACTGGGGATAAGATCTTAATCTAATTTTACTTTCTGGATCCACCTTCCTTTCTTTATTCTTATATTCTTCATTAGATCGTAACTTTTTCATAGTTATCTTGTTGATTTCTTTTTCTTTATACTGGGGATCAGATCTTAAAATCTAAAATAATAATGTAAGATATTATCAAAATGTTAATGCAGCAATGACAACTACGTCAGTTTTATTATTTATCACGGCCAATTTGACAAAAACAAATGATTTAGTTAAGCAGTGAACATGTGAACCTTGGCATTCAACTGCAATTTGCTCGCAAAGGGTCAATTTTAACCGTATGAGCAACGAGTACTTTTTTTTGTTTGCAAGACAAAGATTACAAGAACAGATAGTTAAAAAAATACTTACCCGTTAAAGGTTAAAATGCGGGAGGTTGGCCCCCTCCCGGCCGCTCAAAACATTTATTAAATAAATGTGCCCATCATTTTAACGGCTTCCACTTGAAATAATAATTACCAAAATTTGATGAAATTATAACATTACATCTTGAAAAACTGCTTCCCTTACCTCATATTTAAGAGTGAATATCTCAGTAGGCGGGCGTTATTTCAAAAAAGTTATACTGTAAAATAGTGCTATTTTTACTTCAGTTTTTTGATTGCGAGAGGTTGCCCACATAATGCGGGACATCCAGTATATGCTGTCTGGGATATTCGAGTAATATACATAGATTCCTGATATAGACAAAATTGTCCGACCATACTATGCTGAAAATATTTACATAGCCGTTTACAGTGATTAATTGAATTTAATAAATTAATTAACTATTCCGCCCACGCATTTGAAGTCCTCGCCCCTCCCTAATATATAAGAGGCAAAAAGTGTGCTAGGTTTTCTGATTGGTGTGCTAGACTGTGCAAAAGGTGCTTATTCGGCATGAATAATTAATTAAAAGAGAGGGGCCGGTGGGGGGGGGGGAAACAACAACATTAACTTGCCCCCCCCCCAATATATTTTTTATAAATAGAAAAGACAGGATATGTGTTAGCTGTATTTAGTGGTGCGCTAGGGTGTGCAGTCTGAGGACTACCCGACTGTATGTGTCTAGCACTTGTAATCCAAATTCAATATCGTCATCAACTTGCCTTCCTCCGCATTTTAAGTCATGTATCTAAGAAGTAAAAAGTGTACTAGGTTTTCTGATTGTTGTGCTAGACTGTGCAAAAGGTGCTTATTCAGAATAGATACGTAATTAAAAGAGAAGGGCCGGAGGGGGACAGCATTAACTTGGTCACCCAAAGATTTTTTTTAAAGAAAACGGGAGATGTGCTAGCTGTTTTTAGTGGTGTGCTAGGGTGTGCAATCACAAGACTACCCGGCGGTATGTGTATAGCACTTGTAATTCAAATTCAATATCGTCATTAACTTGCCCCCCCCCCCGCATTTGAAGTCATGTATCTAAGAAACAAAAGGTGTGCTAGGTTTTCTGAATGTTGTGCTAGACTGTGCAAGAGGTGCTTATTCAACATGGATAAGTAATTTAAAGATTAGGGCAGGTGGGGGGACAACATTAACTTGCCCTCCCCCAAATATTTTAAAAAAAATAAAGAAAACGGGATATGTGCTAGCTGTATTGAGGGGTGTGCTAGGGTGTGCTATCTGTGTGCAATCCCCCTGTTTGGATGGATATCAAAAAGTTAATCGAACCGTGTATATGTATCAGCTGAAAGTCTGCGAATACTAAATGAGCCTGTGACATACGACGTAACATCGGAGGAGATTAATGTCGCTTATATTTTGTGTTCTCTTGGTGTTAATAATAAAGTTGATGCTGCAGTGCAGGTGGCAAGTAGTGATTTGCACCATAATTTCATCGATTCTATTGATACCGACAAAAAATTATATGCCATAACTGGGTTATGCAGTTTAAGACTATTAGCCTGAACTGGTGACAAATAAACTAGGTAAGACAAAAAATGGCTCAAAATTGGTATTAAAAGTAGAATAGTTATGACGTTTATGAAACTCATATGGCACATTATTTATAGTGTTCAATTCAGTTGTAACATCTGCTATGTGTGCACGGATCGTCTTAGAAGCCATATCCATACTTGGACAAATATTACAACCAGCCATTCCGTTTTTATCGGTTGATGAAATTGCTAGAAGTAGACCTTCATGTTTTGCAAGTTTCCCAAATGTGCGTGTAGTGTTAGACTGTACAGAAGTTCGTGTATAAAAATCAAAATGCCTTTGCTGCCAGTTGAAAATGTATTCTGTATACAAACAAACTTACACAGTGAAGTTTATGGTTGGTGTTGCTCCAAGTGGTTTAATAACTTTTGTCAGCCATGGTTATGGTGGCAGAAGTTCAGATAAGGCGATCTTTGAACAAAGTAACATAGTAAATAAATTAATTCCAGGGCGAGACGAATTAATGGTGGATAAAGGCTTTATAATTGTTCACATATGCAATACTTTTAGGATAAAAGTCATTAGACCCCCTTTTTTAAGAAAAAAAAAGCAGTTCACCCCTGAAGAAGCCGTTATCACTAGAAAAAATAGCTCAGGCACGAATTCATATAGAGAGAATGAACCAAAGAATTAAGATTTTCAAAATGTTATCTACTACTTTGCATGTCAATTTATTTCCACAGATCGATAATATATTTTTTATTGCATGTGCCATAAGTAACCTTTCTTCACCGATTTTATCTCATGACAAGTTTAATAATTAAGGATATGGAAACAAACAATCCATTAACGTTAACAAGTCTTAATTTAGTACATACATCATGAGTTTTTAACACATTTGTATTGATATTGTCTCCACACCCTTAATTTTATATTTATACCGGGTGTAACTGAAACCAGGCTCACCCCTTAAATTGCTATTAATTCATTTCAATTCATATATCAGAAAATTGGCGTTTGTGACATAAAGAACAACTTTCTACAACTTCCTGTTTCACCGGGAATTACCCTAACTTTCGATTTTTAAATGGAACACTAGGAATATTTTTACATATTTAGATTCTCTGGTAAATTATAAGTACAAAAAACCTACCTTGGTCAGATTTAATGAACGTCATAGAAAAACAATTAAATTTTATTTTGAATTGTACTTCTCACACCCTAGAAAGAACACTATTAAAAACTAAATGGATAAACGTTTAAAAAATATGAGTGTTAATAAAAAATATTTGTTTTTTTTAATAAGTCAAATTTAATAATCACAGCACTAGATAGTGAAATGCAAATTTTTTTTCTTTGACACGTTTATCTATCAAATCTAACCACTTAGAATTTATCACAGAATCACAATATGTAAAAATGTACCTAGTGTTCTATGTAAAAATCAAAAGTGAGGGTCATTTCCGGTGAAACAGGAAGTTGCAGAAAGTCGTTCTTTATGTCAACAAACGCAAATTTTCTGATACTTGAAATTTTCCAAATTTCGTTTCTCTAGCAAAAAATTAATAGCAATTTAATGGGTGAGCCAGGTTTCATTTACACCCGGTATAATTTGAAATTGTAAGGTTTAGTAATTATAGGTAGTACACATTGGTTAAAAGTTGTATTTTGTTAGAGTATAGTATTTTGCTTTGTACCTCTATAAATCAATCCAATGATTAAAAACACTTTTGACATTATCAATCAATCAGTTAGTCTTTATCGAATAATTTTCATGTAATTATTGGTTTGATTTGGGGTTCAAAAGGGAGGGAGTAGGCTGTCGCTAATTAGCGAGGTAATTAGTAAAAATAATTTATTTTTCATATTCACATATTACATGTATCATATTTTTAAAATATTTAGTTTTCACAACTTTCAATAAATTTAAACAAAAATCTTTATCAATGCCTACTTTAATTATTACATATGAACTATCATAAGAACAGAAGACCATGAAATCACAATATTTTAATTTTAATAGGGACATACCCATTTGAACTTGAGCATAATATGCATGTTTCGGCATTCTTTTCAATAAAAGGGCACAATTCCAACGTCTCTTTTATAGATTTGAATTTTCCTGAAAATAACATTTAAAATAATCAAATAAATATAAAAACACTATGTGCATACTTTCATAAGGACATTTTATTTATAATAATCCCTCAGGTTGTCCATTGTGCATTATGATACCATAAGGAGAATAATATCCCATCTGGGCTGCTGCTGACAAACAAAAAAGCCCGTTTGAAACACATCATTGCAGTTTTCATTATATTTTTCTCTAGCAACTGCTTCAAATTCTATGCCATGCTTGGTAAATTTATTTGAGAACTGTTTTGTCAAAAATAGTTAGCAGCCTTTTTCTCCATTCCTCCTTTTTGTAAGTGTTACAAAATATGTTACCTTGACTCTGTTATACGAAACTTCCTTTCTTGCTGCGATACTACCTTGTCTTTAGACATTGCAATATTAATTACACTGTCAAAAGAAACACTCATGCCGTGGTATCTGACAGTACAACAGTGTAAGAGTGTTAGATTTTCGCTCAGGCTAGAAGTAATGTCATTATCAGTGCAGTAATGGTTTACCAGCTGTCTAATCCTAGCACTAATGGTGCGATCACTATTCCCAACATCTACAAGTGCATAGTTGAGATAATAGTGAGATAAATACACCTAGAACCTTGTTTGGCAGCATTTACGAAGAAGGAGCTATTCAAAAGTACAGGTCACTACGTGGTTGCTTGATAGGAAAATGCGGCTTGTTTGTTGACAAAAATAACCCGTACTTAGGTACCAGTCCGGATGGCTTAATCGGAAAAGACGGACTGTTGGAAGTGAAATATCTTTCCTTCAAATATGTGAATACGACCAAATGTATATTGGTTTGAATTCCTAGACCATCAAATAAGGTAAGTTAATTTTATTGCCTCACCTACAACTTATCTAATGCCAATTTTCTAGGTTAAAAAGAAATCACAGTTATTATTACCAGGTCCAAGGTCAATTGAACATTACAAATAGGTCGTATTGTCATTTCGTATTATATACCAAAAACGACATCCATATAGAGCGTGGTCGTGTATTTTTGCTCGAAGGACCAATTCAATCGTTTGAATATAAGGTGTAGGTAAGTTCCGTTACGATGCGCGAACACTCAACATCGTATATGAGCGAACACACTTAAATTGAGTAAAACAGCAACGACTGTTTTTAATATGTTTATTGACAATTTGCAGCAACGGCTGCTTACAAGCTGCAATCGAACCTATCCGAGGATCGACTGTCTATCAACTGTGTCAAATACTGTCGTCCCTTTTAAGAAGGGGCGGATGCCGGTGTAAGACMGACAACAATAAAACAATAAAATGAACAGCTGGACACCGTAACGCAGATCTGAACAGAGCGCATAACAAAGGATCCTATTTTCTGAGAGGCAATGGTGCTTCCAAAGTTAAGAGTATTTTACTATAATTGCATGATTCAGGAAATAATAGGTGGAAGGATTCCAAGTGGCTTGCAAACAAGAAACGCTAGTGAAAATTAGTTTGTTTTGTACTTATATCGCGACAAAATAAAACATACCCATACAACACTTGAGCTTTCAGCAATATTTCGGCAATGTCTCAAATGTTCTAGAATCTTACATTACATGCAATATGTTTATGAAATATTGCAGAAGTAATGAGTTGGTTATATTTCTGGTAGAATATATTTGAAATGTTCCAGATACCTATGCAGTGTATGTATACAACACAAATGTTTAAAATCTTTTGAAAATTAAATAAAATGTTAATTACATAGAATTAGAAATTTAGGAGCTGCACCGCAAAATGCCTACTTGGGATTGGTTAGATTTTGCGATATTTACGATTGGTACTGGTAGTATGATGTTAAATTATGTTGGCAAAACTTCGGGCTTGCGCCTACTTCGCGTCTGTCTCTGTCAATCAGTGCTGCCAGGTCTAGGGAAATTTCCCTAGATCTGGGGAAATTATACTTGCTTTAGGGAAATAGAGAGGATTTTGTGATTTTTGCGGAATCTGAGGAAATCACTCTAAATACATGAAATGTTTTGGAAATTTGATGCTGTTTACCAATAGCAGAAAGTAGAAGTGTGAGATGTGTTGCGGTTTGATAACATTGCATATATTGGTATGTGGCGTGACTAGCGGCGATGTCGTCAATCAGAGAGCAGAGTTGCTGTTCTAGTATTTAGTGTTCTGTGGCCACAGACTCATACTTGGACAACTTGACAATGACTAATGACAGCTGCAACTGAAACTGACAAACACTTATGGCATGGCGTCATGGCGATTAATTTGCAATTCGAACCAATGTGTTTGTAATAGCTTTCTTGCAACCATTTTTGATTTTGTAAGTAATTATTAATGTGTTCAAAACCAAAACTTCATTTTAACCTATTTGTATTCCATTTTGAAAAAGAACAATCTTAAATTGCTTAACGTACGTATTATTTTCTAAAGTTTTGTTTTCTCTATGTAGTTTTTCCACACTTCAACATCATGTCGACCACAGAAGAAGCAGAAACGGTGAAACCCAAGGAAAAGAAGTATTATTTGCAAAAATACAATTCAGATTGGGAGAAGATACCAGAATTTAAAGGATGGCTTCACCCTAGCAAGAAAGGACCAACTTTTGCTTTCTGCAGTGCATGTGTGTCAGACTTCGTGTGTGGAAAGTCTGAAATTGTGAAACATTCTAGAGGCAAAAGCCACATGAAAAAGGTGAAAACCGTAGCTATGAACACAACATTAACATCAATGTCAAGTGTAAGAACAGCAAACTTATTAGCTACCAATGTAAAAAAAGCTGAAATAAGGAATGCTTCATTTATAATTGAGCATAACATACCATTCACGGCAATGGACCATTTAAATGAAATCCTGCGAACATCATTTACGGATTCAGATATTGCAAAAGACATTAAATGTAACAGAACTAAAACAACAGCAATAGTTAATAATGTTATTGGGGCGTATAGCAAAGATTTAATAAGGGACATGTTAAATACACAAACATTTTCACTTATTGTGGATGAATCCACCGATAGAGGTGTGATAAAACATTTGGCCTTAGTGGTCCGGGTTTTTTACAACAATAGTGCACAAGATGTTTTTTTTGGTCTAATACCTGTACCTGTGGCAACTGCAGAACCATTATATACAACAGTAATACAGTATTTTCAAAAATTAGGTGTTAATTATAAAGAAAATATGGTCGGCTTTGCTGCCGATGGCGCAAACGTAATGATGGGTGTAAATAATTCATTAGCTTCCAGATTAAAAGAGGACATACCACATTTATTTGTGATGAAATGCGTATGTCACTCTTTTAATCTGTGTGCGAACTACGCATGCGAAAAACTACCACGAATAGTTGAGGATACGGCAAGAGATATATACACTTACTTGCAATACAGTTTTAGACGACAAAATGATTTAAAGGATTTTCAAAACTTCTTATCTTTAAAACCACATAAAATATTACAGCTATCGCAAACGAGGTGGCTTTCACTTCATGCTGTTGTTGAAAGACTGCTAGAGCTATATGAAGCATTGATTTTGTATTTCACAAATGCACACTTGAGGTATAAAATTTTAGCTGCTGAAACTATTCTTAATAGATTGCGTAATCCGTTAGTTAAAATGTATTTGTGCTTCTTGCATTTTGTTGTGCCATATTTTAATAAGTTAAATTTGGAAATGCAATTTGAAAATATTAAAATTGGCACATTATATGCGAAGATTGAGAACACATTCAGATCACTTGCAGAGTGCTATATGAAGACAAGTTACTTAAATGTGACTGCAACAGAGGGTATACAATTTAGGAATCCTTATAACTTTTTACCAATCGAAGAAATTTATCTTGATGGACAGGTAACTGCATTAATTTCAAACAATACCCATGAAATAAGTTCTGCTGATCTACATGAATTTCGAAAAGGATGTCTAGACTTTTACATGGAAGGTTGTCGTCAAATATATGATAGATTTAAATTCAGATTTAAAGTTATTAAAAATTATAACATCAAATGAAGTGATGAGCAAAAAGCATTTGACAATTGCACATTTGGCAGCAAAGTTTCCAAATTTAGTTCCACAAAATCAGTTAAACGATTTAGATATTGAGTGGCGTCAATTAAGATATTTTAATTTTACTGAAGAATTTAAAAATTTAGATGTAAAAGAATTTTGGCTTAAAATTTCAAAATTAAAATTAGGAGATGATGCACTAATGTTTAGCACTTTAACTACATTTGTGTTTAATATGTTTACTCTTCCTCATTCAAGTGCAACAGTAGTAAGAATTTTTTCCCAAATTAATCTTAACAAAACAAAAGTAAGAAATAGTCTATCAACACAGACTTTAAATGGCATTATGTTCAGTAAAAATTTATTTAAACAAAATGAGTGCTACAATTTGAATATTGCAAAGGAGTTGATTCTGAAATTTAATTCAGACATGTATGAAAATGCTTAGGGTTACCATTTACCATACGTTTGTAGGGGGGAGTAACTTTTGAAACAGATTATATTTTTATTATTATTGCTCTATTTCAATAACTGTTTATATAATGTGTTGATAAATATTATTATTTCCAAAGATTGAACTAGTCTTAACAAAGAAACAAAGATATTTTGTAATCGTCGTGTTACTAACATTATTTATTTTTGAATTCTTATGTTTATTTTAAGAATGTTGTATTTATTTTGTAAAACTAGTTCTTTAATAAAATAATACTGAATTATGTGTGTTCTTAATTTTAAATAATAAAAAGTATATAGTAAAATAATATTATTTATATACAAATGTCATAGAATTTACTTACCTCCAGGAATAGTAATAAAATTCTTCATTTCTGTCAAGATTTTAATGTCATAGAAAGTGCTGTAGTAGTGTTTTATGTTTAAACAATTAATCACTGTGGTTGTGGTTTAAACATTTAAAGTAATCAGTCTCATGAGATAGAAAAGGATAAAAAATTCTAGAGAAATCTAGGGAATTTTTTGTAAAATTATAGGGAAAAATTATACACCTGATCTGGCAGCACTGCTGTCAATTATCAAATTGTTTCTACTTCGTATTTCGTGTTTGTGGGCATAATGGTTTATGGTCTTATGGTGCTTAGATTTGTAGTAATAACGGCGTATACAGGTGTTTATTGTTCAAGTTTAATGCCAGTTGATTTTTGTAGTGCATCACAGAAATGTCTGAGGTTGGTACAATCAACGTGAAAGATGGTACAGTGGTTGCGCCCGCAGAGGTAAGTTATTTATTGTATTCCTGCTCTGTTTTCATAATCAATGTTTTTTTTTAATAGAACTATACACCACCAGACGCAACCGGCGTTTGGTACAAAACTGCACAAATGTAGAAATGCATACGCTAAACCAATGCAGAAATGGATATACTGGAAATACAAAATTTTTAATAATTTTATGCCAAATAACATGGTCTATTCCAGTTCGTTATCGAAGTTCGGTAAAGAACAATGCCAGTTTGTTATATCCCAAAACACAACTTTGATAATAATACACTAGAATAGGCTGTCTTATATTTAGTATAATTTCTACAAATTTGGTACTTAGACTTGCCTAGTAAGCCATGGACTAAAAAAAACTAAAAGTTGATTGAATTGTGTGCATAAAATGTCAAATGTTTTGTCTATTTAACCTTTCTTCTATCTATGTTAGTTTTCAAGGTCCCCATATTAGTCATAAAAAAAATTCACCCTGTATAGATCTAGAAAACAGTTCATTTTGGGACATATGTTCATATAGACTTTCTGATTCAAAAGTGTCCTCCCAAACATTTATATTGACTATGCCGCACGAGTTCTTGAACAACGTATATATGTCATCTGTGGTAAAAAATTTGTTTTATTTTACAGGCTCCCAATAATACATTTCTGGACTAGAGCAACGTCGCATACAGCACGTTCCAGATGTTGTACAAGTAGGTAAGCAATATTCAGAATCTCGGAGGTTGCGAGCCTATCCGAGCGCGTTCCCGGGTGGTGAATAGGGGAGTGGCCAGAGGTATCTGGCTGATTGCCAGTTGCTTCTGGTTAGTGGTGGTTATAAGGTCCGACGGGGACCTAATCACCCCTCGGGCGGACCAAAATCCATCGCCGTGAACCAACCCCCCAAGTCAAGGTGTAATGCAATCCATGCCGAGGGCTGTGTGGCACTGGGGGAGCAGTGTCTTTAACGGAGCCTTCAAGGTACCAGGCGACCCCTTGTAGTATTAGCCTTTTTCTGCCATTCCAGGCTCTCGTAGGGTGGACATTTTATTTCCTGGGTAATCGTGAGACTAATATGGAACCTCACAATATATCATTGATCTAGAGGGCCAGGCAACTGGAACTCGCACCCCTGTACCTGTTGAAGTTTAAGTGGTCTGAGCAAGGTGTCATCCTGATAACCTGCGCGGATCAGGAAACCAAAGACTGGATTAAATCCAGTATCTTGGAATTAGGGTCGGCAACCGCTCTCATATAGCTTGAGAGCGAGCAGATTCCTAAAATGAAAAAGGTGGGCTGCTTAGGACAGACCACCTCCGAGGGTATCCCATAATTTCTGGAGAGACTCTCCAGACAGAATCCGGGGCTGAACACCAAGCTCTGGAAAATCCATGATAGAGCTCCATCTGGGAAGAAGATGAGGCTTATCATGGGAACTGATATGGAGTCTTTTCGAGTGCTCTCCACCAATGGCTGGGTGGCGTATGCCGGGGTACACAGGGTCCAATTCTGGAACCTGGAATCTGGGCAGAAACCACATGCCAGCACTTCAGCAGCTCTAGGGTTGGTGGTGGAGGAACTCCGGTGTCCAGGCTCCTCCACCGATGAACCTGGACCGACTGACAAGTAGATGTGCGAACCTTCTTTTCAAAATGGAAGGGAAGGACTTGCAATTTCTACAGATTAACTTGCATCGCAGTTATGAGGCGTCCAGTCTTTTAGGACGACATCTGGCTGCAATGCATACAAGTTTTGCTCTAATTCAAGAGCCTTGGGTTTATCAAAGCTCAGTGGGAGGCTTTAACTGCAAAAACTTCTCTGTTTTTTCAGGTACTGTCGGATGAAAGACAGAGAGCTTGCTTGCTCGCTGCCAAAAGCCTGCGCGTGCGACCCTTAAGGAACGATTAATTAGCGAAAAGGGCGGTGTCCGCACCTTATCTCGGACCGCAACCTTCCATAGCTATTCTCAGTGTTGCCAGATGACTTTTTGTAATATCAGTAGCTGCTAAGCTTAAAAATCAGTAGAAATCAGTAGACTAAAGGAAATGTAATAAAAACTACACGTTCTGCAAGTTTTAAACGGTTTATTCTTTTATACATAATAATAAGTAAAAGTAAATGAAGGAACATTTAAGCTCAGTCATACAAATAAAAAAAAACATAAATATATTATATAAATAATGGCAACAAATCATAAATTCTTTATAATTTAAAACAAACAATATCAGCAAATATTTAATTAGATTCTGAATCTGCTTCAGAGTCGGTTATTTCATCTTGATTTTTTTTGTATATATTTGAATTATGATGATTCACCAGCTCTTTTGAGAAATCTGTCGTAAAACATTTTTCACTCCTACTTTTTAAATATTGCTTCGTGTGCAAGGTCCCAACTATGCTGGAAGTTGATAGCCGATTTCTGTGATCTGTTTTCATTAAATTAACCTGTGAGAATATTCTCTCCACATTAGCCGATGAGTGAGGAAGACACAAAATATTAAATACAAAATTAGAAAGAGTGGGAAACATTGCACTATCATCTCCACGACGAATTTTACCCACTTTAACCCAAAACTCTTGGATATTTAAGTCTGAATGAGATGTAATATAATCCCTCATGGTATCTGTATTCCTAAGCAATCGCCATTAATTATCCAGTTGTTGCAATTTATCTTCCTGGATTAAATTGGGAAAATATTTTGCGAGAGGCACAATACTTGAAAACTTTGCATCGAAAATTATAGAAGGATCTATTAAATTCATATTAACTAAAATTTCGTCACGGAAATTAAATCGTTTGTTTATTTGGTACGCACTTTCAACAAAAAAATCTAGGCAACTCTTTCTTAGTACATAATCAGATTCTTTACTGAGTGAACTCATTACAATTGCAATTTTTGCCCCGAAGTATATATCTTCCAAAGGAAGAAAATTTGCAGGATCCTTATAATTGATTTCATACAGCACTTGTTCTTGAATTACCTGCCTTTTTGTGTAGTATTTCAGTTTAGGTGTTTTAGACTGCATCTCTTTATTAGGTTAGTTAGTAAATGTAGGCAAAGCAAACTGTAAGAATATTAAAAACGGTTTTGTTAAAGGGTCTTGTAACTGATTTAAAATATTTTCTACGCCCTCACTTCTAAAAAACAATACCAGAGCATTGTACTGCTCTAGAATTCTGTTTACCGCACTTTCTAAGGAAAGCCATCTTGTTTGCGCAGGATGTAAAAGTTTATGAACTGGTGTATTTGTAAAATTTTGAAACTCTTTTAAAGTGAAAACGCGTTTTGGGCTATTTGCGATATAGTTATGAACATTTCGGATTAAATCTTCCATAGCCCTTGGAAGTTTTCCGCAAGCATTAGAAGCACATAGACTAAAACTATGACATATACATTTTAGAATAAAAATATTTGGAATATCCGATTTCAACCTTGTTTGGACAGAATTGTGTTGCCCCACCATCACACTTGCCCCATCAGAAGCAAACCCGATTAAATTTTCTTTGTATGGAATGCCATTCTTATTAAAATAATTTACAATTTTTGAATATAAATTTTCTGCATTAGCATGTTGAATGGGCAAAATGGCTAAAAATATATCATTCACCCTGAAAATAAGATATTTACTATTTTAAGTTTACATATTATATTATATACCATTACTTATCATTATGATGGTATCTGCATACCAAACACAAATGCTTGGTGCATCCCCTATCTGTGGATTCATCCACTATGAGCAAAAATTTTGTTGTCTTTAAGATAGTACATACATCAATGTGATGTTTTTTTCCAATTGTATTTTTTATTAAAGCTGAACACTTTGTTTGTCCACACTTAATTGTTTTAGCTAGTTCAGAATCTGGACACAATTTATGCAATAATTGAGGCAAATGTTCCATAATTTTGTATGGCAAATTGTGTTCCGACACAAAGGCTGCCAAGTACAAATCAGTTTTTTCTGCATGTCTTCTACGTTACTAACTTTTTTGAAAGATAATTTTTGTTGCCCTTTCTGTGACTTCATTAATATTTGGTATCCAGCACTATCACTGTGACGAACAAGAGTTGTTCGTCCTGTTGATTTGATAGAAATGTTTTAGTTGCAAAGTTTACAAAATGCATCTTCTTTGTCCTTGAAGCACGTTAACCACTTTTCAAATGCAGGTTCATTTTCCCACATTTTTTTATATGTTTGTGAATATTTCAATTTCTTTTTGAAAGAACGCTCCTCTTTTCCTGAATCGGATTCACTTGAAGAACTAGAATTATATAAATTGCAAATAACATATTATGATTCAATTAAGTTGGATCAAATGCTTACCTCATTTCTATTTCAGCAAGCACAGCCTTATATAAGTATGTGTTATAAAATTATAGTCACAGTTATTAATTATTAATTACTATTACTGCAGTACAGCATACTTTGTAGTTATGTTAACCGGTACCGCCCGCAATTATACCTACTAGACAACTACAACAGTACCTCACGCTTACTAGTATAGAGAACTACTTACAGGTACCATAGTAGATCTATCGGCCTGTATTCGTCCAGCCTATAACAGATTTGAGCCAGTTTTTTTCAGTGTATTATTAATATTAAGTATAATTGAATTTTTGAGTTTATATTTATTTTTTCATAACCCTTTTTTGGAGAAATCAGTAGATTTGCCGTACCGATCAGTAGTCAGTAGATTGCACTCAAGATCAGTAGATCTACTGAAAAATCAGTAGATCTGGTAACACTGGCTATTCTAGAAAGCAGACTGAGGGCGGAGATCACAAAGTGGCTTGGTCGTCAGTTCTGCTGAGGCAATCTAGGGCCTTCATCACTGGACCTACGTCTGCTCAGGAACGCAAATTGCTTTTAAGCCGGAGTCGTTCTCAATTGCGATTAATGGTGGGTGTCCTTACGGGACACCTATATAATATGGGTGTAGTGGACAGTAGCACCTGTAGGTTCTTCTCTGAAGAAGAGGAAACTCCGACTCACTTCCTTACCAACTGCGGGCCGCTGGGGGGCAAAAGGTTTCCAGAATTTGGGTCTCAATTTATTAAGACTGAAGATCTTTATATGTTACCTAGGAAAGAGATACTGCACTTTTTGAGAAGGCAGGTCTCTTCTAAGCTACGGTGTGGGCGCAATGGATCGAAAGGTCCAAGTGCAGCGCCCCGCCCCATATGCGGGGTCGCACCGCAGAAGATAGACAGATAGAATATTCAGAATGTACATACCTATTATTGCAACTCTAATAAATACATTGTGTTTACGCGACTTGACAAGATAAAACATTTTTTTCACTAAAATTTATTCTTAAAAGGAGGTTCTGCTTCTTGGAAAAATAAGTTTGCTATATATAAATCCGAGACCATCAGGAGTCCATAAACTTGAAAAAAATATTTAATTTAGTGCTATGGAACGGGAAATGTAACTTACCAGGATGCAATTTGTATATTTATATGTATAAAAACACTATTATTGGACTAAGTTTATATACCTTGTTTTATAATTTTTTTTCTAAAATAGCAAATAATGGCAAGAGAGCATTTCCACGTTTTTGAAGATTATGACACCATATAAATCTGACCTCAGATTTGTTTATGCCAAAGTTATTTTTTTTTCAAGGAGCAGTAATCTTTATGAAGAACATCTTTTTGTTGTACAATTTAAAACAAAAAAAATTACTCTTGTCTGGTCCATCTGTGGTTACMACTGTATATGAAGAMCGTTTGTTGCAGAATTTAAGAAACTTATACTCGCAAAACAAAAATCATTTCACTCGACAAGTGGAGGATATAGATACTAAGCTAACTCTTGCACTAGAGAAAGATTCTGTCATGCCAGTCGAAATAGAAACAATAGAGGACCTGCGAAATATTCTACCCCTTCAAAATGACGACTAACCTGGATTTTTTAAGAAAGTGGTTGTTATTTTTTGTAGTTAATGTACAACTGTAATCGCAATTTTTCATTTTAGGTTAATCGTTTGAAAGCGAAAGTTGGAAAAGATGTAAAGCAGATTATTATTATATATTGGTAATATAGCAAGTTCTTTCCAAAATTACAAAATGTAACTAAACTGTATTCAGTCTAAAATTAATAAGTAATCATAAAGACAATTGGATATTTTCATAATTTTTGAAAATATTTATCACATTATTATTTCAAAATTAACATTATTTTCAAAACGGAAGTATTCCCTCTCTCTTGGGATTGCGGTGTAGTGCGACGTTATTTAACATATGTTCAGCAATTATGCTTTCAATAATCAATCATAACAATTTAAAATGGAATGAACAACCAACATACTGTAAAATAAATTCAAAAAGGTACAGCCTGATCCTAAAAGAGCGTATGAAGTAAGATTAAATAGCTTACATGCGTTTATCAGTCACATCCGCTTTCGATAATGATTGAAGCTTGATTTTAGACATTTTTATATATTTCTAGGCGAGAACCTAAGGATATACCGGCAGATGTTCTCCTAGCGCAATAAAGCAATAAATTTCTTTGGGGCGGTTGCCAACCGTCATAAACGAACAAATGATTGGAAATATACTGGGGCGTCATCTAGCAGAATTCTGCTTCCTAACATTTGTAGTCTACAACGTAGACATCATCAAAGATATTGAAGGTATCGAAATATCTGAATAATTTGAAGTGTAAGAATCGAATTATTGCAGTATTAATGTATTAGCGGTATCAAAAGCATGAGAAGTATCTAAAGTTGTGAAAGGAAAAAATCATGGCTCGTAGAGCATTCTAGGGGATTTGTTGCGCTGGAATTAGGAATATTCCCTGTTTCACAAGTTATAACGACCTAATATTTGATGTATTGTACATGCACCTCGGCATATTCCAAACCATTCCTATTTCAATAATTTAACCATTGATTTATAGCACCTATATATAGTGAAGCAACTTTTGATACATTCGATACTTTAGGCACTTTAAATACTTCAATACTTTTTTGATATTTTAGGTACATTCGATACTTCTGATACGTTTGATACTTCGTCTAATAGTATCGCTCAGCCCTACCAATGACCACTTCGAATGCTTCCGTCTTCTTGGTGTAATAAACCACACTTTCGACGGTGCTGATGTCATACTCTGTGAATGTTTCATTTATTGTATGTTCGCCGCTGATATTGACTTGTATATAAATAGAATATGTAGATTTGTAAATAGTTAGGAAAAGGTAAAATATTTTAGGGTTGGAAATAATTAAGGCTAACAAAAAGTTTGTTTACGGATCCTTTCCCCCCTCTCCCCGCCCCGCGAAGTAAAAGGATAATGTTACAGACATGTAGGCCTTGCCACGTTTCTCTCGGTGTTTAACTGTCTAAAGTTCGCGAATAAATTCTGATGCGCGATATGCGGAGTCTAGGTGAACAAGGCATGCTGGCCCTTTCCAGCATTCTTGTTTTCCACCTCCGTTCCAAGCGGATAAAAGCAAGCCGCGTCAGCATCCAGTCAGTTGTGACCGAGCCGTTAACCGTTCCGATCTTCCAGCAGTAACCAGGTAAGTGAGCTCTAGACTAAGGACTTGTATCGTAGTGACCTCTCCGTCCTTCCTATCTGCCTTTCTTTTTTCACTCCCGCTGCCGTCCGTCTTGCTCTTCCCATGTAATTCCATCACCCCATCCTAWAAAATCACACCCCTTCGGTGTCACCAGACATTGCACGCTCACTCMTGTAATCGCTTGTACTGCTTTTTATACTGCTCATTGCATTACTTTCAGCGCACCGTCGATTGCATAACCGTAGCTTGGCTTAGGCATTGCATGGGGGGGGGGGCGTTTCTTTTTTCTCTGACTATATAAGTTGTATATTTAATATAATTATAATAAACTGTGTTTTTAGATTTCTTGGTGGTTTTCTTTCTGTTTTGCACCGTTAACATCTTTTTCAGCTTGCGGCTCCCACTCTCGGGGTTGTTCCCTGGAATACCGTTCTTCACTGTAGCTACCCTGGTCTGTGTACTAAGGCCTGGTATTTCAGTGTAGGGTTAACTTCGGGGTTAAGTTAATCCGGTTTTATTTTTAAACCAAAAATGAAACCCATGAGCGTATTTCAGTCACAAATCGGGTTTAACGGTCGACAGTTTTAACGTAGGTTGGTGCTACTGTTCTAGTTACGCCTGCGCCTTAATGCTCACACTATTTATTTTCGGGTAGATCGTGGTTATGTTTACGTCGTTGTTTACCTTGTGGTTTGTTGACCTATAAACTTGTGATCAAGTACTATTATTTTTCTAAAGTGATACTGGGAGTATGGAACTTGTTAGAGAACCCTCGTTTTCGTCTAGTTCGTCATCTTCAGGTGATGAACAAATTATAATTTTTGTCGCTCGTATAAACCAACTCAGAAGAGTGCCAATGCATCAAATGCGAAGGGACCATTTTCAATACTGGGATGGTGCCCAATTTTATAAACGCTTTTGGATATCGAAAGAACCACAGTGAATCTGTTGGAATTAATATGTGATGATATTAAGAATGCTACAAACTGGTAGGTATATAACTATAAAATATTAAACCATATTGTACATACAAACATACATAATATTATTAGGAATCATTCCTTGACCCCAATGGAAATGGTACTATTGACATTAAGATTTTTTGCAACAGGATACTTCTTAATAACTGTAGGAGATTTTCTGGGCATCCATAAATCTACAGCTGGGAGAATTAAATTTAGAGTAAGTTAATAAAACTTGGTAAAGCTATGTTATACAATATGAATTGTTATAGGTAACACAGGCTATTGCGGGCTTAAAAAAACCGTTATATAAAGTTTCCGAGCAGCAATGAAGAAATAACTGTGATGCAACAAATGTTTTATTGTATCGCACGTTTTCCAAGGGTAATCGGTGCGGTAGATTGCACTCACATAAAAATTAAATCTCCAGGTAGAATATTGATGTAACTTCTATCAGTAAAATATTTCAAGTGTGTACATTTTAGGAGGTGCGAATGCTGAAATATATAGAAACCGCAAGCAATTTTTCTCTATAAATGTCCAAGCAGTAGCAGATCCTGATTTAAGAATACTAGATGTTGTTGCAAGATGGCCCGGATCAGTGCACGATTCTACGATATTTAGAAATTCAAACATTTGTGCGCGGTTCGAAGATAACGAATTTCAGAATGGCTTATTGTTAGGCGATGCAGGATACCCAACAAAAACCTATTTATTTACTCCATTACTGGAGACTAATACACGCGCAGAAAATTTGTTCAATGAGTCACACATAAGAACAAGAAATCCTGTTGAACGTTGCTACGGAGTTTGGAAAAGGCGTTTCCCTATTTTAAGTGACGGTATTAATTTAGATATTGGTAAGGTGCATTGGGTGATAGTTGTGTAAACGACCGATTTACTTGCCAAGAAACTTTATTAAATCAAATAAACAAAAACTAAATAACACCATGAGTGTATCGTGCGAAAGCCGSGCCGAGAGTGACTCCACCCAGCTCCCCCTGATTACATATAATCCAACGTGAGTCACAAAAATGTTTCATAACTCCCCTTGGTGACGTTGGASCACCTTGCCGCTGCCTACAGTCGGCCTAACCTGACCAACTTCGCGCCCTCGCGAAGAAAATTGGACCCTGAAACATATACGTAGCAAATAGTGAAATCTGGGTTACTCCGCCTGCAAGTTCTCGGACGCATCGTCAGACGAGCTAGAACTCACAATCGTACGAAAACGTTTTAACTATCAGAAGGGACTATTCCCTTATATGCGGTTCGCGAACGATTGGGGTCTCCGTCTACTATCCCGTCTATTCGTCCGGCTACTAGATGAGGATTCGGAAGAGGAACGTTTCCTCTTATTTTGCCCTTCCGATCTTGGTGGTGGTGTCCGGGTCGTCCTTGAACGGCTACGTGAGTCTCTCTGCTTCTTTTCCTTTTGTCGAGTTACGTAACTGCGACTACGTGTTGATGAGTCGCTGGAAGAACTAGAACTCGACGAACATTTTCCTCGGATGTATCTTCCCATATTTCGGATGATAAATTTAACAATCAGTATCTTCAACAATTCGGGAAGTCACGAAGACTTCCCAAACTCGGGACGCACTTTCACTTTAATGCACAATTTCAACGGCTTAGAAATCACGGCACGTCAGTCCACCCCGCACCTGAACTGTAAACGACCGAGTTACTTGCCAAAAAACTTTATTAAACCAAATAAACAAAAACTAAATAACACCATGAGTGTATCGTGCGAAAGCCGGGCCGAGAGTGACTCCACTCAGCTCCCCCTGATTACATATAATCCAACGTGAGTCACAAAAATGTTTCATAACTCCCCTTGGTGACGTTGGACCACCGTGCCGCTGCCTACAGTTGCAACAGCCATTTTACACAATATTGGTATTGATAACAATGAACTGCAACCTCCTGAATTAACAGAAGCCGAGGAGAGGGCTATTAATGTAGCAAACGGTATTATTGATAATAACGTCGATCAGCGTAACCAAAATTTTGTTGTAAGGGACGAAGTTGTTAACTATGTTAACAATTTATAAGTAACGTTTTGTAATTTAAATAAATATTTATGTCATATTTCTTGAAAATAGGTTACTGTACCGTTTAAATTTGTGTAGCATATCTCATGTAAAAAGTTTACTGATCAAAAAAAGGTTATAATGAGTATGTAAAATGAATTTATAAAATTTTTGATAACTTAAAATTTATTAATTTTTCGCTTTAAACATTTTTAGTTCGTATTTCATTTTCTATTTTCAACAAATCCATTTTCAGCTGGTGTTCTTCCCGGTCTCTCAACCTTTGTTCATGTTCCTCCGCCATTTGTTGTTTTAATAGTTCGTGAATTTCTCGCTTCCTCTGATTTTCTTCGGACAGGAACTTTTGTGTTAGCTCAGCTGTAGTTTTTTTTTGCATCCGCCAAATCGCACCACTTTGCATTGGTTGTATTTCCGCCAACCCTTTTCTTGCCTAGTAGATAATAAAAAATATTTAGATTTATAAAACAAATAAAATAAAGTTACCTTTCTTTTCCACTTCTAAAACATGTGAAATTCTGGTCTTCAGTATAGCAGGCGTGTGGTGTGCCCAATCATTTTCTACTGGAGCTGATAAAATTTATTTAAAAAAAAATGTATTTAGTATTTTATTATTTATGTACATACCTAATACCTGTGATACAGTCATTGAAGTGGAGGCAGGACTTGACTTAATACAGGCATCAACAATACTCTTACCTAAGATATAGTTGCATGAGTAGGTATGAAAATAATTTGTTAAAAAATACTTACCAACAATTGCTCTATATTCAAGTGCCTCTTCTTCAAGCAAGAGTGAATCACTCCACCTTTCAGAAGAAGATACATTCAGAACATCCTCCGATGGTGGGTTAACAGCTACAGCTAATTGGAAATAATGTTTTGTTTTAGTTTTTATTACATTTATTAACCACATACCGTCACTATCACAAATTGCTTTCATTCCGGTCCGCTTTTCCCACAGAATGTCATTAATGACATTTTCGATCGGTCCCACGATAAATACTTTACTGGGACCTCCTCCAGTGCTCCTTTTTACTTTATCTCCGCAGCGTACCTTTTAACAGCCGCCTTTTTTAAATTTCCCCACTTGTCGCGCAAATTTTTTGGCGTTCTGGGGAAATTATCCGATCGGGCGTTCCGTCAGAGCCACCCACTCCAATCCCTTCTGCTTGTTGCTTACAACCCCAGATTCCTTGCTCTCTAATACATTTCTTTTGGTTTGCACAAGTTCCACCAACAGCTCGATTTCTTTACTATCAAAGTTTTTTGTGCGCACCCGTTCGCAGTTTTGAATGATTAATAAATGAAATAAAAACTATACTATAACATATAACTATAAAAACTAAACGAGAATAAAAAACTATACTATATAACTATAAAAACTAAACGAAAATACAACAACGATACAAAACCACAACTCTACAGCACAAATCGAAATGAATACAGGAAACGAAAACCGATTGCAATATTTGCATAGCGATAAAATCGGAAATTCCCGGTAGCGTGTATCCACGCGCTGTGCGCACGCTTAACCCGAAAAATAGGTTTAACCATCCTCGACGGGTTGGTTTAACTTTCCGAGGAATTTAACTCGGTTTTACTCGTAACCGAGTACTGAATACGCTGTACGACTGGTAAACTAGTTTATCTGGACAATTTTGGTTTAAACCTTGACTGAAATACCGGCCCTTTAAGCGGTATAGTTCACAGTAAACTGCGTAACATACCTCAGTATAATAAAAGCTGGCGCCCGAGAAAGCCGTTTGACGTCGAGCTTTAGTGTTTATGTCACCACCGTGCCATACATTACATAATCATCCGCCCTCCGATCCGAAGGTCCGTTCTGCCGCTCAACGAAAAATGCGTCACAGTTCAACTGTCACCAAATGGAAATACTCGTGAGGATAAAAGCAGTTTGTTATGCATATCACAATCTAATGTTAGGTAAGAAAATCATTTTATATTTAACTAAAAAATCTACTGCTATCAATACGCAATAAAGCGACTATCTGTCGTGGTCAATTTACTCCCTACCCCTGTCTGAAGAGCCCCAACAGGGCGAAATCGGCCGTAAGGTGGGAGTGGTTTTAGTTTAGTTTTAGGTTATGTATAGACAAAAAGAAGCGAATACAGATTCTTGTGTGTAAAGTTCATTATACCACTAATACACTGTACTGGTAATTATTTGGCAGACATCAAGTAACGGTATAAGTAATGAGCGATCTTGAGAATTACACATTAGTGGTCTTGCCCAATGGCGAGGCGCTAATGCAAGGACAGAATGTTTGCTTGCAGAACAAAATTGGTAGCAATTATTTTTGCAATACCGGTATTTATTATCTGACCATTACGTGTTTTGCAGATGGTAGTTTTTTTTATTATTTTTGTGCAATTTACACAATAATTGAGAGAGTTTTTTTTAATATACTCGAAGATGATAGTAACCGTACAGAGCCATCAATTTGTGACGATGCGAAAGATGAAAATAATGGTGAAGCTAGAACCGACAGTTCACCCTCCAAACCCATAAAGGTCTGGGATCGCAATGCTATACTTAATTTGATCGATTTATACAAACAACATGAAGACAAGTTTAAAAATACATTAGAAAAGAACGATAAAGTGTGGAAACTTTTATCAGCTTCCATGAATGAACGAGGTAGCTGTATTACCGTCAATCAATGTCGGGACAAATGGAAATACTTGAAGATGAGATATATGAAGAAGAAGGACAACATGAGCGCGTAGAGTACTGGAACAGCGTGTATATCCTTCGAATATGTTGAACAATTCGACGATTTGTTTGGAAATAATCACAATGCAACGCCGTTAGCGCTTGCGTCTAGCATTGAAAGAAATACCGGTATATAGCATAAGTACAACGTCTTTTATGTAAAATATTTATTAAGATTTAGTTTCAGAAACGACTAAGGACGCGTTGGAGATTGAACATATTAAAAAAAAAAAAAGTACAGCGTTAATCAACATTTGCAGACCTTTATAGAGAAGACAGCGAAATTTGCAGAACAAAAAGAAATAGAAAGAGAACGTCGACATAAAGAGAATATTAAAACGAAAGAGGAATTGCCACGTATGTTTTCAGAAAAGATGGATACATTAATAGAGAAGTTAACGAAATATAGAGAGTATTCAACTACAAAGAAGTGAAAGTTCAGTCTCTATAAATTTATAATTTACTTAGGTATATATATTTTCTGTTGTGACCCGCCTCGACATGCCTTTTGCAGTAAATAGGTACATATTATAAAACATAGATATTTAGTTTGTATGGGAAATATTTACTGTAATAAAATATTAAAATATTTTTTCATAGTAACTTTGATTAATCCCGTAATTTTAAGGTTTTCGAAGTCTGGAAAGGAAACACAAAACGAAAAAGCAGGAATATAGAAATGGGCTTAAACAAAACTGGTGGAGGACCAGGGATTCTGGAATATTTGACTGATTTAGAGGAGGTACTTCTAAGCCTAATTTCTAGGATACATTTGGGAGATCTTCAAATAGAAGACAGCTTTTGTCCAGACGCAGAGGAGTGTAAGTAATATAATGTCAGCTAACCCCAATAATAATATAACTGAAATGTATATTAATTTGATTACAGTGCTTGATTCATCACAGGTTATTAGAATTGACAATAATGACAGTATTATTGTTGAAGCCTGTTGTAAGCTGTAAGTGTTCCAAATGTGGCTCTGACTAGCAGTCCTATTACTGCAAAAAAGGATGTTCCAAGTATGAGCAAGATGGTAAAACGAAAATTTGGTAAATATTTCTTTTTGTTATCCTAATAATTATGATTCATATATATGTATCTATTGCAGATGAGTCGTTTTGTTCTTACAATTCGGAGGAAAACAACAAAAATAGAATTCACCGAGACAATAAAAATGGTAATATGACACAGATTTGTTTGAATTTATTTGAATATGGTTATTTTTTTATCGGTTACAGATCATACATATACAGGGAAGAAAGAAGTTGACAGTCGCTACACAAATAACATACTAAAGGAAGCTTGTGAAGCGTATAAAGCAGGTACGCTAAACCTGTCCCAGAACAATGAAAAACTAACAAGTTCAATTGAGCAACTGGCACAGCAGTTTAAAATATTTAATAAACTTAAGTATTATGAAATTTTTAAAACTTTTGATGGTTTTGAAAACCTGTAGTTTATTATTATTATAATACATAATACATAGTCAGTGTTAGTCTTAAAACAATAATTTGTATTAATTTTAATATTTTAAAACACGTTTTTTTTAATAATTTAATATAATGGAATAAATTGCAAAACTTTTCTTGCAGTAGCTGTTTACTGAACACATTACTATTATTAATTTATTTAAACAATTTAGTTGAAATATCGGCGTACCATTTCTTCCCGAATGCGGCGTCCTTCAACATATAAAATATTATTACCAATTTCTGGAAAAAATAAATACACAAATATACAAAAAAATTAACACTGATTTTGTTATTATTGTTTACCTTCTTGAGCCGGAATGTAAAGGTTATTTCTCCTACCTTCTAAATTAATATCGTCTTCAGGTACAGGTATATTGTGGCGCTGTGCTAAATTGTGCAATACTTCACAAGACAAAACAATTTTGCCCGCCTTCACAGGATCATAATGCAAGCATAGATGTTTCAACAGGCATCTGAATCTTTGCTTAAATAGACCAAAACATCTTTCTATGCAATTCCTAGCAGCAGCATGTGCATGATTGTATGTTATTTCTGCCTCTTGCTGGGCTTCGGAAATAGGGGTCATTAACCACGGTTGTAGAGGGTACCCAGCATCCCCTTAAAAATGATTTTTATGCAACTTGGAGAACCTAGAAAGAGGAGTAAGTCGCGCAACACCGGACGAAGTGTGGCGACGCGGCGATGTCAAACTCTTGCAGGACGAAACGAACATTCTTTCATATTATTTCAGTCGAATCAGTTGAATTCATTTTAAACTCGACTCGTGGCAACCTGCGAGTTGCAGATTAACGTTTTTCACTTTGTATAATCACGTGTATTGTTTATTTAAACATTCAATAAAATCAGTAAAAATACAGTCCACTTCGATTTTGTTACAATAAGAGAAAATACCGGTGAAACATCACCATCATTTGGTCCTTCGAGCCGGATCCACAAACGAGCGAAGAAGCTTCTACAATCAACAAATCAAAGCGAAATCAACGAACAKCGGAACATCGAGGTATTTTCCACAGCACGTGTGGGCACATCGAAACAAAGAAATCACGGAAAACAGCGTTTGGCTAGCAGCAAGCAGTGGCGTCCATCCGAGGGGAGCAGCGTGCAGAGCAATAAATCGGCCCATTCCTGTCGCAACAATCCCAAGGTCGGCGGTTACTGCTGGTTAACATCGGACATCGGAGCAGGAAACGAATTCGAATTCAGAGCGCAGAAAGTTAGCGTATCCTTTTTACAATATTCTGTTTTATCATCGTATTCATTTGTGTGAAATCAACGTTCATTCTTTATTTCATTCGTATCGACTTCTTTATTAATCGAGTGTATTTGTAAATACGTGACGATGGATACTTTAACCGAGCTAATTGCTAGAAGGGGGCAGTCAAAAGCTATTCTCACGCGATTTAATACCTTCTTTAACAAGCACGGAACTACTAAAATCTCCGAATTACAAGCTCGTCTAGAGAAATTTGAAGAGAGCTATAGCGAATTTTGCGAAATACAATCCCAAATTGAATTGTTAGTAGCGGACGATAGAACCGAACAAGAAAGAGCCGAGAATGAACGCGAAAATTACGAAAACGAATATTTTGATCCGGTGGCCAAGGCCAAAGACGTAATCGGGCAACATTCAAATAATGGCGCGTCTAGTAGTGCGCAAGGTATCGAAGCAACAAATGACACCATAGGTGTTAAAACGGGGGCGTACAGTCAAGCGCGGTTACCCACACTGGGACTACCTAAATWTTGGGGCGAGTACGACAAATTGACACAATTTCGGAAACAWTCCAGATATTAGTTAGCGAAAATAGACACATCGACGATATACAAAAATTTTATTATTTACTCGATGCGGTGCAGGGTGATGCGAAACGCGTATTAGAATCTCTGGAAGTAACTCCCGATAATTATAAAGTAGCATCGCAATTGCTAAAGGACCGATTTGAAAATAAAAATTTGATCATTCAGTCACACTTAAAAGCTCTAATCGATCTACAACCCGTCACAAAAGAATCAAACCAATCGTTACGCAAATTATTGGACAACACAGAAAAGCATTTACGCGCTTTAAATGCGTTAGGTGAACCCGTGAAAACGTGGGATCGACTAATTATATTTTTTATCGGAAGGAAACTTGACTTGGAAACAAAAAAAAAGAGTGGGAGGAAAAACAATAACGGTATTCAACGGAAACCCATCGTTTACAGACTTTACCAATTTTCTAGCTAACAAATGTAGAATTTTTGAAACAATCGAACCTATAAATAAAATTTTCACTCGTAAGCAAACGGGAAAGGTTGTTTCTCATACGGCTACGTCACATAGCGGAAAGTGTAACTTTTGCAGCAGAACACATGCTATATATCGTTGTTTCAAATGGTTAGCACTTCCAGTACCAAGCAGGTTAAAAGAAGTCAAACGCTTGAAATTGTATGTAAATTGTTTGCGGCCTAATCATGCACTAAATGCGTGTCGATCGGAGGGATGCAAGAAATGCAGCGAAAAGCATAATTCGGCGTTACACGAGGACGCGGTTGGCGGCGGCAAATTGCAAGCAAATGAAAGCGGCGAAGTACCCGCTGAAAGTAGCGGCATTACGCGAACAGAATCTAACGTGGTAGCTACAGCAGTCAACAAAAAACATGTTATCTTGCCTACGGCGATTATTTTGTTTCAATATTATTCTAAAAACTTTGTAAGCTGTCGTGCAATGTTGGATAGCGGTTCACAACTAAATTTTATAACTGCTACATTAGCAAAACGTTTAAATATAAAAACATATACAACAAATACGCGAATATCGGGAATAAGCGGTACTAACATTAACGCGGCCAATCAGATGCATGCTAAAATTAAGTCAGCACATAATAACTTTACAGCCAATTTACTATTCTTGGTATTAAGCAATATAACCATGAACTTACCTGTTGAGTCCATAGATGCAACACAATTAAACTTACCTGCAAATTTAACGTTGGCGGATCCAAATTTCGGAGACTCTCGGGAAATCGATGTATTGCTTGGAGCCTGCATATTTTTCGAGTTAATGTGCGCGGGTCAAATAAAGCTTAGTAACAGCAAGTTAGTCCTACACAAATCAGTATTGGGATGGATCGTATCAGGACAAATGGCATTTAACTCTAACGATTTTAAAGGCAATAACATAACATGTCATGCGATTAACCGCGAAAACCAAGAAATGCAACTCCAATTAAAAAAATTTTGGTGCATCGAAGAATKCGTTCAAAAGAAATTTCATTCAAAGGAGGAAAGCGAATGTGAAGAACTGTTTCAAAAAACATTGAAGCGTAACGCGGATGGCAGATTTATCGTAACTCTACCTTTGAAAGAAAACGAAGGGGAACTCGGGGATTCGTTAGACTTAGCGACTAAAAGATTTTTAAATTTAGAAAACAAACTAAAAAAGGACATCACAAGTCAGCAACAATATACCGAATTTATTAACGAATATACCCACTTGGGCCATATGAGCGAAATTAATCCGACTAATGGCGACTTCATTACGAATCATTATTACATCCCACATCATGGCATCGGTAATGGAAATAGTACAACAACGAAGCTGCGCGTGGTATTCGACGCGAGCGCGAAGACAACATCAGGTCTTTCATTAAATGACTTGCTAAAGGTAGGGCCAAATGTGCAAGATGATTTATTTTGTATCTTACTTCGATTTCGAAAGCATAATGTGGTGTTAACGGCGGACATCGCGAAGATGTACCGGCAAGTAAATGTTATACCTGAATAACGAAACTTACAATTAATTCTTTGGCGTCAACCGGGCGACGAAAAAATAAAACATTACTGCTTAAACACAGTTACGTACGGAACAGCGTCGGCGTCTTTTCTAGCCACACGATGTATAAATCAAATTGCTTTAGAAATACAGCTTGAACAACCGAAAATTAGCAATATCATTGCATGCGACTTTTACGATGATGACCTCATCACCGGGGCAAAAGATGAAGCCGAAGCAATTGAAATTGCAAGCGAAATCTCGGAAAAAAAGAAGTTTTGTTTCSACCTCCGTAAATGGTCATCAAACAGTTCAGTGGTAGAAGCACTAGGCAAAAAACAAAGTGAGACTATCAGTTATTACATAACGAGTGATGACAAACGAAAAACTTTAGGCGTTGTTTGGCAACCTAATGATGATGTATTCGAAAACATTGTTCACACGCAGTCGTGCGATCGCAATGTAACAAAAAGACAAATTTTATCAGTGATCTCTAAATTGTTCGCTCCGTTAGGAAATAACTAAAAGTTTAGCATACATAAGTACAGTTGTGACAAAATTGTGAATTTTTGAAAACGGCACGTCTGAGAAAAAAAGTTAAGACTTTGAGTTTCGCTCAGTTATTAAATATTTATTTTTCAAAGGTTTACCATGAAAATTTTTTGCTGATATGGTGTAAACCTAAGCTGTCACTGTCCTTTATATACCACTATTAAAAAGTAGATTGCGGCGTTTAAATGTGAAAGATCAGAGTCAAAGATAGAAACCGCTCAGGAAAATTAGTTTCTGTGACCACTCCGGAAATATTGGGCTCACACAAATAGCAGAAACGTTGCACATTTCGTATGAACGTGTGTTTAATATTCACCACGATTTGGGAATGAGAAAGGTTTCGGCCAAATGGGTTCCGAATGCTCGAACGCTGATCACAAGTGTGTTCCAGTGACAATATCGCATTCGTTTTGAAAATTCCTCAAACTTTTTGGATCGCATTGTCCTTATGGATGACACATTATCACGTATTACAAAAACGTAAGTATTATAAAAACAAAAAAAGGAAACAAAAATTATTATTGAACTGCAAAATAATTATACAGATGTATACTGCTCACGCAATGGGCAAATACCACGACTAGCTGTAGGAGTGGGTTGGATTCAAACTTCACAGCTAATTTCAAAATTAAAAAGAGAGCCAAGGCGCCAGATAATTTTAAGTCCAACAAAGTTATCCGATAAATCACTGAGAAAAAATTACCAAAATAACAGTGACAGTAGGTTTGCGGAAATAACAAAAAAAAAAACTATTACTAAGCGTTTATTACAGAAGTAAAATTAGTGACACCACCTTGATTGAAATTAAAATTTTAATGAATTTTTAGAACTTAAATTTATTAGATATAAAGCCGGTTGTACTAAATCAAGTGAATCCCAGTGTTTACTGCAATTTCCAAACATATGAGTGCGCATTCATATTTACAAWCGTTGGAAAACCAATAGCACAAGGCTTCGAAATAAAGTTTAAGTGTTATCAATTAGTACAAACGCCACAAAATATATATCAAAGGCAATACAAACTATATAAGAAAACTACGTTACAAGGGATCATGAGAAAATACAAAATAATCAGGTAAGTAATGAATTAATCGATATTCCTTTACAAATAACCTTACCGGTAACTAAAAGGTACGTATTGTCTTAAAATGTAAGTACGCAATGCTACAAAACACGAAATGAATTCTCTATTCGGCGTGATCTCCACTATGGCAGTCAATACAAAATAGCAATACACACAAAAGTGTTAGCGATCACTTCAAATGAACGATGTGAGGTAAGACGACACAACGAAAATTTTGTACTCAGCCTAGGTCCAAGATAGAGACAGATACCACATCCTTCAGGGCAGAGCTCAATGTACACTGGATGGTTACGTAAGTCAAGCCAGACTCAGATCTATCGCCGCTCCTTCGTCTCAGATTGGATACTCAACCAGATCAATCCCGGAAAACACTGAATTTTCCACAAGGCGTTGCATAAGTCCAGCAGACCTCGCTCTGTTTTCTCTTTGGTTTTCTTTGCTAGGTAAGTAGAAAAAAAAGCCTAACGAATGGATAGTTAGATATAAAGAAATTCCTAGGTTCGACACTTACCCTATATGGAGGCGGGCTTTTCACCACTCGGATTTATTAAACTGAAGATTGTTAAGTCAGCGAAATATGGCTGCTGTAGTGAATAGGGCGAATCCAGCGTCAGCTGATTGTTATTATCGACGAAGACTAAGGGTCTCGAAATATTACTAAATCTCATCCACGAAATGAAATACCAAAATGTCGACGACAACAATTTGTAGTAAAATATTAAATCCTGCTTTATGCAGTTGGAATTTTACCGAAATTTATTTTACTACGTCCCCGCTTTTCAGCGTTCACTCAGGCCCTCAGTTCAACTAGTGTACTGATACCTGACAGGTAAAAGAAGGCCACATTCAGGCGCAAGAAACCAAGGTGAATATATTTTCGATGTAGAACCGGATGCAGCAATCGGATAAACTTATTTTGAATTAAACCGCCGAATTAGCGTTTTAGCATTAAGTTCCAATGTAAGCAAAATGACTACAAAAATATATTTGGAAAAAATGCATCGTTAGTGAAACTTAATCACCTAAAAGACTGTTAATAGAAGAGCTTAGAAAAAAAGAACATTACGAAATTAAATGACCGTTACAACATGTACTCATGGAGTTAATTTTTGTGATTTTACAAAATGCTAGTAACAACAATKAACATATAAGAGATCAAAAGTTATGGAAYAAAAGAAGTATAACCCTAGAATTATTTTTTTTAAATTTGGGTTGTAAGGCAATAAATGTCTTAATTTACGCTATTGTGCTGATGAAATAATCACGTTTTCACCTGAAAAAGTGTCTTCATATTTGCAACTGGTATCTAAAATTCCAAACCGTTTTCCTAAATGATTGAAAATTTATTGGCAAAAAACCTGGTCATATAACACAACTATGTAGGGCCATAACTTTTTATGGGTGTGCTTTTATATATAGATGAAAGTGGATGAATCGGCCTAAAATGCAGCAGAGAGTACCCAGTTATAGGGTGACTGCGTTTTTCAAACACTCTGTAAGTTGGTAATAATCGACATATCGATATTGAAAAAAAAAACTATACAGGGTTTTTCACAACTTATCCGAAAAAATTTAACCACATATAGCTATTTATATAAAAAGTCGATTTCTCGAAAAAAAAAAATCTAATGAAGTTTAAAAATTGCATAGCATGCGTAAAACAACTGCTGTTAAAGTCACCTTTTGTGAGTTAATCTGCGACAGACTGTCCAAGTGTCGTTTGATTTAGTTGTACTTAAATAATTTTTAAAATGAATAATTGACAAGCGTCAAATATTTGCCAATAACATTTGTTTTTAAAAGCCAGTGCAATTAAGTGTCTAATTAGAGTTTTTTCGATTTATCAACTTTTCTGAATATGGCGGCATTATGTATACAGTAACGAAGAGTTGATGGATATGGTTTTAACGTACAGAGAAGCAAGACAAAACTCCTTAGCTGCTTCTCGTCTGTACGCTCAAAAATTTCCAAATAGGCATTTACCTCACCAGGAAACTTTTGCGGTGGTGGTTCTACATGGACGAGAAAGCGGAGACGTCGATCGATATGGAGAATATTACGCGAAGATCAATTGTTTCTCTACCATATCCAACGGGTTCACGCACTGCTCCCAACAGACTGCCCCTCGAGAGTGAGGTTTTGTGGGTGGTTGTTGCCTCAAAAATGAAGAAAATGCCCGATTTACAGCCAACGTATTACCAACTGATGCGGTTATTTTTACGCGTGTTTAGCGATAGGCAGAATGCATTTGTGGCCAAAGATAGCTCCTTTACTTATAGTTACCGTTATAGACAATTTTTCTTCGGTATTTTCACAAGTATTGTTCTTTAGTTGATTGGATTTGCTATATCACTTTACTTATAGTTACGTTTATAAAGAATTCTTTGTTTCATATTTTCACAAGTATGGTTCTTTAGTTGATTAAATTTACTGCACATGCGGCTTCAACACACATTGAAGGCCTGTTTAATATACAATATTAAGTTCTTATACTTTGCTTTTGTATTCTACTATACTTTTCTATTTGTTGATTTCTTTTTTAACTTCGTTCGCTATTCTATCTATTTTATATTCATTTTAAAACAAAAACTAACAATGAAGACATGTCGTCTTAATGTTAGATCGCTTTTGTCAACTTTTAACTCTTTTTCAGAATGACGTGGATGTTTTTATGATTACTGAAACTTGGCTAAACGATACTATACAGCCTGAAACGGTGGCATTGCCGGGTTATTCTTTTTTAGGAAAGACAGGAGGGAGCGCGACGCCGGTGGCGTAGCAGCTTACATAAGGAGTTGTTTTAATTGTAGTGAATTTACTTGTAATGTTGCCATCAGTGACCAATTAGAATATTTAATTTTGAAGTTACGCATACATTCTATAAAGATTGGGCTCTGCGTTTTTTATCGACCTCCTCGTGCCCATTTGGCGGAATCTATTGGTGATTTTGATGAAATTCTTTCTTATGTTTGTCCTCTATTTGATGAGGTTATTTGTATGGGTGATGTGAATGTAAATTTTCTCACATCACCAAACGTTCTAAATACTTGTTTTGAGTCTTTCAATTTTACTCAGGTACTTGTGGAGCCTACTAGAGTTACCGGTACATCAAACACGTTAATTGATCCACTGTTAATATTAATTTTTTGTCTTCATATGGAACCATTTGCGCTGATGGTGTTTCAGATCATAGAATGGTGTTTTGTCAACTTCAGCTTAGTGATACTGTGTGTGAACCGAAAATAATCCGATACAGATACTGGGGTGATTCCAGCTACGATGATTTTCTAGAACTACCATGGAACGACATCTTTAAAGTACGCTGTATTGACAGTAAAGTCACCATGCTGAATGATTTTATATTGCAACTTGTTAACAAACATGCACCTTTTGTGTCACGTCGTGTAACCAAAGCAAGGGCGCCATGGCTTACACAACATGTAAAAAATCTAATGGAGCAAAAAGAAATTGCCCTACAATGATTTAGGCGGTCTCGTTTAGAGAATGATTGGAATTCGTATAAAATAATACGCAACAGAACTGTTTCAGCTATAAGAAAGCCTAAACGGGATTACTTGAGTTCAGTCAGCAATAATCAACAATCTTATAAAACTTGGAATGCTCTAAAGTCACTCTCTGTATATCAGCCTACTGTGCACTCGGTTCCTGAACATCTGGCTGACCCTGATGAAATTAATGAATATTTTTGCAATTTTTTTCAAGATGACAAGATGATTTGTCTAACGAATTGATTGAATATTATCAAAATAATTATTTGAAATACAATCTTAACTTTGATTTTGCTCTGGTGTCGATGAATGATGTTCATAGTGCTTTGTGTTCAATCACGTTTAGGGCATCTGGGGATGACGGTAATTTATCTAATAACGGTTCAAATCAATTTGCACTTCCAATGATCAGTTAAAATTATTAATTTCTGAAACTTATTCACCAGATTTTATTTTTTATTCAAGATTAAAATGTATTTTTGGTGATTAAAATTACAAATGTTATTGTTGTTATGAATGTTTTCGATTTTACCAGGCTACTTTAAAATAAAGTAGGCCATGCCCTGTGACTACCAAGTATTCATTGTATTTTGGTTGTCGTTGTTACTGTTGAAAAAATTTAAAGAATTAACAATTGCGAGCTATTAAAAATGCAAATTAAACTAAACTACTATTGAATAATTTAGGACATTAGTTGCTCAGTTATATGGGGTCTGTATAGATACTATGTTGCTTATAACTTTAAACCAAGAGGGCTATCAACCTCGAGTATTCGCCACAGCTTTCGCTAAATAATAATTTTAAAAACAAAGCTATTATTGTATAACGTCCTATTTTATTTTTTCCGGAAACAAATAAGAATGCTTTTTTGTAATTTTTTGTTTGAAAACGTGTTTACCGTTCTGTCTATAGCTTCAAAGCGAGAAAAGCTATCAACCTCAATCCTACTTTCCTCGATGTTTTTAAAAATGTAATGTGGTCAACAGATTAAAGAGAATTTCCCTTCGTAATTCATAAAATATGTTTTTTAATATACCACACTTGTCAAATGCAGTTGTATTTATATTTATTTATGTATTTCTCTAGTCAAGGTTATTTTACAACTTCATTCAGACTAACAAAATAGGTTTTAAGTTTTATATCGCATATTATTCACAATAAAGGGGGTGGTAGTTATAGAAATTATTCTCTAAGGCGGTATAGGATGCTTTTATGTCTTTTTATTAATTCATTTGACAGCTCACTTTTAAAAGGTTTATGTATCAAGAATTTGAGGTCTTTGTAAGTACAGAAAATGGAATATGAAAACTTACACAAATACAACATATCAGAATGCTACATAGAAAACGACAAAAGTAAAATTTCGGCAGCTAATTTGAATCAGAGTAGATATCCCGAACGTCGGCACTCTGACACTAGAATGTTTGTAAGGCTAGAGTACAATTTGGGGAATTTCATATAATTTTCTAAAGCAAGGCCACAATCTTAAGTTAAAAAGAACACTGCAGTTGACAATAACTGTATAAATGTATTAGGCGTGCACCAATCCCATCCTAGTGCATCAAATAAGGAAATTGAAAAAGATATAGTAGTTACTCGAATTTTTTTAAGACACTGTTCATTTTTGGGTGCACTGCTGTTTATTTTGAACAAAATACCAGTAACTTCAGAATGGGGTTGTTGCCCTTGACAGTAAATCGTTATTATAACACATGTGGGACTTTGCCTGGACCTAATGAAGTTAGAAGCTGGCAATAGAAAAAATATTTTTAATGTTTTTGTGTCTTATTTTTACCTTTAAAGGTTTACCGTCTAATTCAAACATTTCGTGATACGTCACCGTTCCTGGAGACGCACTCCCCTATTGCGTCGATGCGCCGGATGCCCTGTTGCATGCTTGACACCTTTGTCGTTGTTGAACATGCGTATGTTCTGTGGTTCTGTAGTTTTGTACCTTTCTTTACGTTTTGGTTTGAGAACGCAGGACGCGTTAAAGTTTTGTTTTTATTTACTTAGTGCGTTGTCGTTCAAAGATAGACTGTGCAAGATTATGTGAAGGGATCTTCGGACAATTTGCTAAAAATTGACTTAAACATGATTGACGAATTTTACATGAATGGAAACATGTGGCCAGATCGTTCGATTTTACGCAAATTAGGCGATTTTGCTATTTAAAGGTTGCGACTTGAATAAAATGATGTAATGACAGCTATACATGCTGTAACTCAGGTTTAAACAAGTTTACCTACTTAATAAATAGTTGTTCCAGTTTTAATATCACTTGAAATATGAACTTATCCTTCGGCTGCCATAAAATGAATTCTGTTTGCGATATATCCACTGCAAGTTATAATTTTAATTTAATATATTTTAGGTCTTAATATTTACAGTGAAAACGACTAACAACGAATCGCGTTTAACACATCCATTCGCGTGTAGGTTGTTATAATTCATAATTACTATTGCGAGTTCGGAATAAAATGGCAAGGTTGCTGCGACTTCGATTTCAGAAACCTCATCTCGGCCGACAGGAATGCCAGGATCAGAATATGGCGTGGCAGCATCACACAGTTACACCGCACTAAGCGTGCCAGGGAACGCTGACGTCAGAGATTCAAACTTTAAATATAAACAATCTTTTTTTAAGCATTAACTAAGCGCTTTGCAAAAAATAAAAATAACAGGGGTCTATATTTTATCATGTAGATTCATATTCTGCAATAAAAAAATGGGGGCAACGGGCCCATTTAATATAGTTACTTTACGATGTGCTTTACGGCACCAGAGTCTAAATCTGCCACCACAAAACAAAAATCTTTTTTATGGAGCATATTTTACGCTCTTAACAAATTTCTACAAACCATGTACCTGTAAACAAATATTTAACTTTGAAGCTATTTGATTGCATAATCGTAAGAACGGGTGCGATTTACATGTGGAAAAACATTCGAAATATTTCTTTTACAACAATGTGATGTAGGTTCCTTCTTGTGAAGTTCCTTATAGGCTATTACTCTTAGACGGGGCCGTAAGTAGTTTTTATTGTTTTGCTGGTTAGTGGTTTATTCTATCTGTTATTATTATTATCATTATGATTATTATTATTACTACCATTACAATTATTATTATTACTATTATTAGGGATAGTGTCCGATTAATCGCGTGAGGAACAGGTCAGGGTACCTGTTTTTGATCTATTTTTGGACGCATTAGCTTTACTGCGTTTTTGGCATAATGCCCCTATCTGCTAAAGGGCATTTTCCCGATATGCTTTTCAAGAGGTCTGGCCATCTGGGGTGTTTCTTTACCTGCTTCGGCCCTAAAATGAGCTCGTTTTGCCGTGCTATTCCCCGGAATGTCGAAGTTAGTTATATCGGACGAGAAATAATATTAAAAAAGTCGCTAGTTACGCACATACAACATGCGTAGAAATTATTACGTTAGTATGTTAGTCAGCTATTTCTCTACTGTCTTWTCTTATTTTAGTTCCTGTTGTGGGTTGTTGGTTAAGTTCTCATGTATGGTACAGATATAGGTACAGGTGCCTCGATAGGTAAGCACTTTCACCGCGCTAAGCACTTATCCCCACTTTATAACCGTGCAACACTCACTGAGTAAAGGTGTCACACCCTTTTTCGTTGAGCGGCGGAACGGGCCTTCGGATCGGAGAGCGGACGGACGGTCGGTTACGCAATGAGCGATACGGTACGGTACGGTGGTGACGTCAGCACTAAGCTCGGCGTCAAAACGGTTTCTCGGGCGCCAGTTTTTTATTATACTGAGGTATGCTCCTCAGATTGCTGTGCACTAACCCCCTTTGTACACAGACCAGGGTAGCTACAGTGGAGATCGGCATTCCAGGGAATAGAACCCGAGGGTGGATGCCGCGTGCTGAAAAAGATGTTAGCGGAGTGCGGACGGTGCGGTACAGAAAGAAAACCAACAATAACCTAAAAACACAGTTTATTTATATTAATGTCGAGTAGCACAACAACTTAAGAAACGGTCAGCGTAAAGAAACAAACGTGCCCCTCCCTTCAAGCGTTAGCCAAGCTACGGCTACGTAATGTACGGTGCGGTGAAGCAAGCGGTCTACTGAGTACTACGGTTATAAAAGCAGTACGGTATGCAACATGCAACAAGCGGTTCTAATTAATACGGATACGACTCGGCAAATGATGCGATGAGTATGATGCAACAAGCGGTAAAAAAGAGTGAGCTTATATACGAGTAGCAGGTCGGATGGATAGTGGGGATGCGGTGTGAAAGAGTTAGATAACGGGCAGAAAAACAATAAGAAAAGATAGAAAGAGAGCGGAGTAAGAAGAGAACGGTACGGTTACGTAAGAGCGGAAAAAGAATGCGGTAAGAGGCAGTTCACCGGGTATATTCCGCACGGAAAAACGACCTGTACGGAGAACACCCAACGTCCTGCGCCGCTAGCGGAGTATAGTCTGCACGGAAAAACGACCTGTACAGCGTTCACCCCGCAGGCGACTGCCTCAACGGTTACGTAAGCGGTTTTGTAACGGGCGGAACAAGAGATATGCGATAAGGGGTAGTTCGCCGGGTATATTCTGCACTGAGAACACCCAACGTCCTGCGCCGCTAGCGGAGTATAGTTTGCACGGTAAAACGACCTGTACAGCGTACACTCCGCAGGCGACTGCCTCAACGGTTACGTAACGGGCGGAACAAGAGATATGCGGTGAGAGGAGTTCGCCGGGTATATTCCGTACGGAAAAACGACCTGTACGGAGAACACCCAACGTCCTGCGCCGCTAGCGGAGTATAGTCTGCACGGAAAAACGACCTGTACAGCGTACACTCCGCAGGCGACTGCCTCGACGGCTACGGTCAGGACCAGCAAAGGCTGAAAGGATGGTAAGTGGAGCGGGGAGAAAGCCACTGCACTCTACCACTAAAACTATAGCTCACTCACCTGGATACGGCTGCTGCTTCACCGGAAGGCGGATTTTTCACAACTCAATTGAGCAGCGGTCGGCCGTCCTTTTGATTACTTTGACTGGAATCGGACCAGGGGCGCCAGCAAGCGTTGTTCTCCCGAACTCCGCGGACGAATATAAGCCGGCGGATTGAAACTTGGATAAACGCTAAGGAAAATTTGTAACTTCGTTACATTCTCCTCTTACTTCGGGAGAGGGAAAAAGAACCCGGAAACTAACATTTTATTTACCTATCGGTTACAAAACTGATATACTACATTACATTCTATGTATCCTATTAATACAACAAAAAAAAACGGCGGATTCTATATAAACTAAAAAGATTCTCGCGGTACGCGGTTTTATTTGGTCCTAGTCGGGGGGGTGGAAGCCTTCCTTCGGGGTAGAGCGGTTGCCCTCCTTCGGGATGGAGCGGACGCCCTCCTTCGGTGTGGAACGGCCGTGGAAGTGCCTCCTTCTGGGCGAGTATCGGGGTGGAAGTCGTCGGTCTACCTTCGGTTCGCACGCCTGCCGCACCTTTTCTCCGGCGCATAAACAGTCGTATGACTGCACCCCTATGTGGCCACATCTGGAGCAAAAGGTGATCCTGGGATTCTGGCAGGCGTGCTCCCCGTATTGCCAGCACATGTTCGGCCTAATCGGCATGTAGCGGACCGGCGATCCTGCTTGTTCCCCGGGATATCGGTGAAAGGCCCACCGGGCGTGGAGTACTAATTCCCCGGCGGCATTCACAACGGCCAATCTCATGCAGGGGCAGCTTGTCCGGAAGTATAGCCGGATTTAGGTGTCCCGTTAGAAGCTCACCGTCGTGGGGAACGTACCCTCCAATGTATTGGACATCAGAATCGGGCGAGGTCGGCTTCGGTTTGAGTCTGGCAGTATCTACGTCCATTGGCTCCGACGGTGTACGGGCGGATGTGGCGGTCGGCTCGATCTGGTATGGAGTTCAGGCAGTGGGTCGGCTCGTTCGGCGGTGATCGAGGTTGGTCGGTCCGGTGACGTCTGGGGTCGGTTAGTCTGGTGATGAGCGGACTGGTTTGGTGATGTACGGGTTTGGTCGGTCTGGTGATGAATCGGCTGGTTCGGTGATCTCTGGGGCCGGTGGGTTGTGGTCTCCAAGCTCCCATAGAGCAAGGGCCATCTCGGCGATGAGGTCCGGAGTTGTCAATTCAAGCGTTAGGCTATCCATCCTTGGTCGGCTTGTGGCAATCGAAGTTAGTGAATAACTAACTGCCGGTACGGAGTCTGGGGCCGGGGTAATTAAAACACGTTAGGTGGGCGGATTAAAATTTTTTATTATTATTTAATCCTCTACTCAGGCACTCTACCGTTACGAGTGTTGACTCGGTATCGCTTCCCTAATGGCCAGCCGTCAGGAATAAACCGCTGGGCCGCCTCCTGCATCCTGCGCGGCCACTCCCGGAAGGGTCGCGTCTCTCCTCCTAGAATTTCTTCTAGGTTAGGACGACGTGCTATTGCGGCTTGTGCGGCAGGTGGTCCGGCAGCTCCTTGATTGTCCGGGGCGGACTGACCGGCGGTGGCGGTGTCGGGGTCAGCCAGGGACGGCATATCGGCCCCTACAGTGACGGACGGACCGGTCGCGGCGGGAGACGGGCATCCTATGGCCTTTGGTGTGGCGGACGGAATGGTTGCGGTCGTGGCGGGCTTGTCCCCATYTCTGGTGCGGSGGACGAACTGGTKGCGGCCGGTGACGGCTTTGTCCGGGTCGTGGGCATGTTAGTTGGCCGGGGGCCCATGGGAATTGGGAGGTGTGCGAGTTTAATTTTCTGCACCACCTCCTCTAGTGTTAAAGTGGCGCGTGGCTCCTTGGGCGCTCTGACCGGTTCTTTTCCATTCCCTACGTCTTTGGCTGTCCTTTTTAGGTGGGCCGGGGCTCCGTTTATTGCGGGGTGCAATCGGCCCTCCCTGGCCAATGCCTTGGCTAGTTTGACCCGTCGGTGGGTTTCTCGTATCGGCATTCTGTGGAGGCGAGTACATTTTAAGGTCTTTTATGTGAACCCGGGGTATGATTTTCCCGCTTGCATCTTTCAAATTATACACCACCGGGGAAAGAACGCGGTGCACGGAGTACGGACCGGAAAATTTTGGCGCAAGCTTGGCGGCATACCCCTGAGCCCCGGATGAGAGTGGGTGCTCTCGTTTCAGAACTTTATCCCCGTTTTGAAAGCTCCATTCTCGCCTCTGAAGTTTGTAGTGATGACTCCGGACGGTGAAGGCTCGGGACAGATTCAATCTTACTAGTCGGTAAAGGTCTCGTAGTCTTCCTAGTCGGTCCTGGTCATTCTTGCGGTGGACTTCGGTTTCGGTGTGGTCCCCGTCAATGGTCCCCTGGCACTCTCGGTGTAGGCTTCCGGGTAGGGCGAACTCTCGGCCATAATTCAAGAAGGCGGGAAAGAAGCCAGTTCTCTCATGTGGGACGCTATTTACTGCCATCATTAAGGACGGTAGGTGCTTGTCCCATCTTCGGTGGTCGGAATCACAAAATTGCGCGATCATGGTTTTGAGAGTCCGGTTCGCCCTCTCCACGGGATTGTCCTGTGGGGTGTATGGCGGGGTTAGTCGGTGCGTGATGCCGAACTGGTGTAGCACTGTTTGAAGGTCCGACTGTCGTAGTGTACGCCGTTATCGGAGATGACTGTCTTCGGAGTTCCAAAACGGGTGACCTCTTCAAACAGGGCCTGGCTGACGGTGGCGGCGGTGGCTCGACGTAGGGCCTTTACTTGTATCCATTTGGTGAAACGGTCTTGAAATACGGCCAGATAGCGGTTCCCTCAGGAGGAGCAGGGTAACGGTCCTACTAGGTCGGTGCTAACGGTCTCCCATGGAAAGTGGTTTGGTGTCGGCTGAAGTAGTCCAGGCGGTTTCTGCTGCGATACTATGAAGCGCTGGCAGTGTACGCATCCTCGGACATACTTCAGGCATCCCGGAACATTCCTGGCCAGTAATATCGCTGTACCAGCCGGCCCATCGTCTTAGCGATCCCTAAATGTCAGGCGGTCGGCGCGTCGTGGTTCTCTTTTAACACACGACGACGGAGTGGTTTCGGTACGCACAACTTCCATGGTTTGGACAATACCTTGTTACTATGGTGGCTCTCAATGTGGCGGTAAAGTCGGTGGTCGGTGATGCGGTAATCTGGGAATTGATCTGGATGCCGCTGGACTTCCGTGAATCGGTGTCGATACCAAAAACAATCTGGCAGTTCTTCGGTGGCGGCATCATTCTCTTCGGTTATGTCGGTTGTTCCTATATCAGTGATTGGTACGGGATCCCTGGGTAATGTGCTGTCTACCTTGTTGGGGCCTCCCTTGCGATGCTTCATGATTGATTTGGTCGGTGTTATCGGTGGCGGCGGTGTCGGTTTGATGGATGGTCCGGTCGTTGTGTAACGAAATGTTGCGGTTCCTGTTAAACACGCACCCGGACTGAAAGTTCATGGTTCGGAGAAAATCCATTCGGAGTAAAACTTCGCAAGTCATCTTCGGTATGTACAGGAAGCGGTGTTGTCGGGTTTCGTCTTCTATGCGGACTTCTGTCTTGTAGGTCTTGGAAATCTGGACCTGATAGCCATCGATTACTCTGGCGGACGAAGGGACTGAATTTTGTCCAGGGACTCCGGTGCTTTCCAGATGTTGCGTAACGGTAGGTCCTATGCATGAAGATACGGATCCGGTATCGATGAGTGCGACGAACGGTCTCCCCTGTATGTGGTCTTGATGTGTGGCCGGTTTTTAGAGGCGGTGTGTACGGGCAGCAGTTCAGGCCCCCGGGCTGGCGTGCTGCCGTCTAGTTTTCCGAGATCCGGCATGTGCAGTCCCGTGTGTAGATCCCGCGGCGGCCACACCTTGAGCAGAACTTCACGAAGGGGTTCTGGCATTGGCTTCGTGAGTGGCCACTCTGGCCACATCTCCAACTTACGGGACGGCTGGTGTCGATACGGTCGGATGTGTCTTCTC
>QCXZ01000086.1:18597201-18624173 GCA_025024175.1 Rhyzopertha dominica | reverse complement strand
GTTCTAAATGCCTCAAAAACATCCGTCAACAACAACACATCCGATTTTAATAAAGGTCGGAGTAGTCCCCCAAATTTTTACAATTAAAGTATGCCAAACGTTTTCAGCGTGCAAGTAGTCGGCTTCTGAGACAGTGTCTTGCGTTAAACTGCTATAAAATTCCTCCCTTGATGGCAATTCTTTAGTGTTGTCTAATATCTCCAAACTATTAACGTATTCATAGCAAAAAATCCCCTTTCTTTTCATTAATTTAAATTCGCTATCAGAATTGAAGAATCGACGCGTCTCGATAAATTGATTGTCATCTAAATAGCTCGCTAGAGAAGTCAGACTACTGGACATAAAACGGAAGCTGTCCAAAAAACGTATTGTTACATAGTATACACGATGAATGCTCTTCTTCTTACTACTGTCCTTTGAAGCTGAAATTTCCATTTCTGGATATAAGCAATTTTACATCAAGGGCTAAATATTTTTCTTTTGTTAAAACCAATTACCTTAATATCTTTCACTTTCGGCGATTGAGCTAATTCTTTTACAAACAGATGACAATCGAAGGATGATAGATTGTGCATAATCACTGGAATGAGTAAGGGTGTTCTACTGGCCAGGTTACATTTTGAATGGACTTTTCCTCGGAATAAGGAGGAACTGTGAGAGTGATCTAAAACGGGCCTTTGTGATATATCATTATTATTTGATGAAAATTCTCCTCCACACATATAAACAATGAGTGGGCGTTTTTAGCCTTAGAAACTTGATCAGGGGGTAAGCGGTGCCATTGGCCGATTCTGGAGAATATGATTGGTAAAAATATCTTTTGTATCATCAATAAGCATCTTGACAAATGTTTCACTGCAGTTTTTTACCTCGATATATACGAAGGGTATTGAGAGAGTCGTCATAACTGCATTTTATCTATAGGAAAAACTATATGGAACGTGAATATCTGTATTCATTATATATTTGCTTTCAGCATTGGGTACTGCTGTGTCAAATGGCATCATAAAAAGTCTCAAAGTCTGCGTAAATGACAAATTCTAACTTGACCGATTTATGACTATTTACAAATTGTATTACGTTTTTCCCTGGATCAGGTAAAATTGTTACTTGTTTAGAACATTCCTGTAAATTCAAATGTGCCTTAAGCTTTTCCGATGTCTGAAATCTAGACAGACAGCCGTCGCATATATAGATTTTGCTAGTATGTTTAGTCATTTGCCCAACTAACAGTTTTGCCAAATCTTTTATGTAGCAGTAATGACCTTTAGTGTCATCTTCGATATACAACAAGTTCACATGAATTGCTTTTCGTTCGATACAATGATGCAGAGGTCCTGTTAATTTAAAAGGTCTGTTGCATTTTTTTTTAGGATTGTCACTCATATTCTGCTTACTATTTTTTTCGTCACAATGTAGGCCAAACACGTTAATAGATATGTTATTTCTTCTTTCAAATATTGGAATGTCTTTGATTTGTACGGGAAATGTAATATTCTCAAAATTCAAAGTGTTGAAATATTTAAAATACCGAGTTACATCACCTGAACGGTTTGCTTGGGGATACAAGGCAGATAATATAGACCACGCAAAGCAATAGTTGTCGGAGTTTTTAACATTAATAATAGCTTTTATATTTCTTACGCACTGCGGGAGGTCAATGAAGGAACATCCAGCTAGGGGTGTGTGAACTGCTGTCGAAACTTCCACAAAAAGGATATCCGACAAAACCCAACCGGATTCTTTATGCTGTAAATGTAAGAGAATAGCATTAAACACAACTTCTATTATTTACTTAATGTTACTTACATTAAATTCAATAGCCTTTGCAGTCATTCGATCGCAAGAATCTCGATAAAGTTTCTCCAGGTCAGTTGAAGCCGACATAAGCCTGTATGAACCACTTTTAAAACTCTTTATATCGAACGTTTGACTACTGTCATCTTCGTCTTCCACTTGTTGGTCTGCACTCTTTTTTAGCACATATAAGCAAAACAATTCAAAATTCACCTTCAGCAGTGGATGCTCCTTTATTCTGACTGCAGTAACGGATAATGTTCTGTTCTTTACGTCAAGAAAAAATRCATCAAAATCAACGCAATTTTGGTTGTCATATCGTGGTGTTTTTTGTATKCGATAKATATTCAGTGAAKTATTGAATGCGTTACTTATCAGATAGACGCCCTCGTGTATTTCCTGAGCAACATTATTTTTATGTAAGTTACTTCTGGTATGAGCCGGAAATAATCGTTTAGGTATGTTGATTTTGCAAGCTTCACAGAGAATGTAGTCATCAATTTTTGATGAATTATCTCCATTCATGATGTGTTCCCGTCAATGTACTGCACTGTAAGTAATTGCATTTATGCATGAGAGAAAAATAAAAAAGCTAAACATTTTAACTTTTCATCACCCTATTTTATACATGACAGAAGCGAGATAACGTAAGATAGCCAATGATATATACTATGATCTAATAATAGTAATAAAAGTAATAATAATAGCATCAACAACAGACTGTTCAAATGTCTGCTTCCGTCATGGATAGTACGTGACATTAAGATAATAAATGACATGCAGTACTTACCAGTGTAGATCACTAAGTATTTACTATATTATTGTTAGGAAAAAACTAGCACTATTTACGTTGCATACCTGCGGTGAGCATGTTTTTTTTTATTTTCCTCTAAGACTACAATTTTTGACTAACTAAAAATTTGACTTACAACCTAGGCACTAAACTAATAATTTTCGCACTTGCAAAAAAAAAACAGCGTTAATTACAGATCACCAAACTCATACAAATAAGATGCTTTAGCACCAGAATAGCTTTTGGCAGAGCCTAGAAACTTAACATACTTTTACTAGGTTCTTTGTTAATTAGATTAATACACTCTTCACTGAAGCCATTATTCAGCCGTCTTGGTAAAAACAAAAGCCTCTCAGTAGTTTTGCCCTCTTCCTCTACTTTGATAATAAGGTACGTAGAGAGACCATATTTGGTTTGAGTTTGCTTAGCTCTTAAGATTGCATAACAATGTTGCGGCACTAATTCTTCTGGCTTAATTTGAGACTGGCTTTTTGGTGCACTGGTTGAAATTTCATTTAAATATTCCATATTTAAGTAAAACGACAAAAAAAACTACAATACCTTATATAGCAGCAAAAAGTAGTAGTGCCGTAAAGGCAAATATGTGTAGAAAAAAGGAAAACAAAAAAAAACGCGCACAACAGATAAACCACGCTTTCTCTTGACTGCTTGTTAACTGTGTGTAACTACGGACCGAACGCCTTTTTATACAGCCTTACAACAAAGGAAGCAGAATGCAGGTTTGAACTTGTAGCTATTCTTCTAAATTGCACCTGTCATTTTTCCTTTTTGTTTTTTTCCCTAAAGTGCATTAGAAAGAGGCTTCAGCTTATTAGAGGTTGACATGAACCTGTCAAAATGCTATTTAGACACGCGACCAATAAATCTTAAGTGAAACCACAGGTAGAAACGACTTTTTCGTTTCGCTAAAAGCCTACACAATGGCGGTTTACTCAAACCGCTCAGACTGTAATGCATAACTGGAATTGCTATTGTCTGCTAAAGCCGAAGGATTGGACCAACGCTTCGGCTCCGTGATGTCGGATTTTGAAAGACTTGTTTGAGCCTGTTGACTTTGTGTTTGCTGCTCAGTTGAGGGTATTTACGACTAGAATAATAAGGGTTTTATAGAACGGGCTACTAAGTTCTGAGAAAATACTTGACCACTTAACTCAAATGGAAATGCTATTGTTTGCTAAAAGCCGAAGTAATGACTTCTTTTACCGTTTTGGTTCATTTCTGGAAAAAAACTGATGCGATGCATTGCTACAGCGCATTAGCTTCTTGCTGTGAGCTTAAGATTGCAATGTGTAATTGAAATTGCAATTGTATGCTGAAAGCCGAAGTAATTGCTTGCTGGTGATAAAATTTACCTCAAAGGATTTTTTCCCAATAAGCAATATATAATTTTATAATTTCCAAATAACAGATCATATTAACTTTACCTATTTTTTTTATTTTATTAGCGTTCCCCGATGTCTATTTTATTTTATAAGGTTTTCCCTAACGAGTATTCAGCTTCATTACATTAAATTCTTATATAGTTTAGTGTTAAGAACGTTGTCACAGCAAATTATATAAAAAATAGTATTAAGACTACATTACAGAACGCTTTATACAACTATTTTTCGAATGGTTCAAACTATTTTATAAAGGGTTTTTTTTTTAAATGTGTTACTTAACACTGAATTTTCACCCGGTGAACATTTATAAAACTATTTTATTAAGCCTTGATTCTATCATGTAAAAATCAGTGTTATTCTACAGATATTTTTCTGTGATATATGTGTTTTTATAAAAAAACGGAAGCCATATTATTGTTTTTTTTTTTAGATTTTAATCACATGTATGGCCGCCATTGTAACAAGCCAACAAAAAATTACCAAAACGTAACAATCAAATTTATAAGGAAATTTGATTATAAAATGAGGTTTGTAAGCAGTCCAGTTAGGTTTATAATGCCATATGATTAAACGGTTATGTCGTATTTTTTTAAGTTATCTCTTAATTGATGAAATACTTATTAAGTTGGTGACGCTTCAAAAGTTTTTGTACACATATACATATGTTTTTTTTTTTATAGAAAGTTTTAATTGGTAATAGTTTAGTTTTCTGTAACTACAAGATACACAAAATAGGAAATCAACACTACACATATCTTATGACATCTAGTTTTTCGGTCTGCGGGCATGCTTTCTTATTTTGTTGAAGAAGCAATGGGTTGTAACTTTAACGAGTCATTAGGAAAATAAAACATTTCCGCCAAATCAGTTATTACAACACTGGGAGGTCCCTTTGAAGTTGTTGAATGCAACAGTATCATTGCATAATACGTAATATCGCAATATTTTATAACACTGTTTTTTTTTATATAATAATTGTTATACAACCAATTTATAACTGCTTTACAGTAATTTGTCTGTAACTATGTACTAAAAAAAAAAACTGTGCTGGAACACCTACTATAAAAATTCCTAGTTCGGTATTATCTTTTTTGGAGAAATAATTTGTTTTATTTTAAATAAATTCTGACGCTTTGGCTCCTTGGTGCCGGACTTCGAAAGACTTGTTTAAACCTGTTGGCTTACGGGTACGGTTCTAGTAACAACTACACAAAGAACGGACAAGTTGTAAATCTTAACCACTTAACCCTTGTCAGCGGTACACGAGCCGACAGTGACTTAATGGAATAGTTGATTTTGAACAAAAATTTTTAAAAGGGTACCGCCGCTAAGCATCGTTTTTGTGGAAAACAACCCCCTAAAACCGTATTTTCGAGGAGTGGTGGAAAAAGGCATAAAATCTGAAGCGTTACAGGCTTTTACACCAGTGCTTCGAAAATAAATCTAGAGTTTTCGTGTTCAGTGTGTGTGTGTGTAGAGAGACATGGATCGCCAACAATTATTGTAAGTATATTGATTTCCTTTTGTCTTTTTTGATAACCACTCTTCTTCTTCATACCAATACCTCCGCCCCCTTTTTTTTAAATTAACAATATTATTATTTCTTACAGACTTATTAACTTCGGCATTCTGCTAATGCAGTTGCTAGAGCTATTCCAATGTTTTATTTGCTTGGAGTATATGGACGGGAGAATAGTCCAATGCATGAACGGGCACATAATGTGCCTATCATGTGCAGAAAGATCACCCAGGCACGAGTGTCCATTTTGCAGAATTTCTATAGCAGGGGTGAGACGGATTCCAATGCCTGATCTGCAAAACATCAGAGATCTACTGAGGGAATTCGTTCATTCAAATGATCGAGTTAACGATGTAATCTCTGATCAAAGCGGTGCTTCAAGTTCTACCAGATCATTAATCATCATAGATGATAATGATCTGGCAGAACTTGGCCCTAATGCAGATCAGAATGTCTCAGCGATACCTAGCACAGGTAAGAATTTAACAATGACATATTTTGCGTACATGTTCTCTCATATATAAAAGTTATCTATTTTTTGTATTTTCTGCAGATGTACCTGGATTGCCTTCCCTGGCAACAGCGGGCCCGTCTGTGCAAAGGTTGAACGCTGCAGCCGTTGAACCGTGTAGACGCGTAACGTCGGACACTCTTGCAGGTAAAATACGGTTACTCTTAGATACTGTTGAATTTAATTCTAATTACAAATTCTCTCTTAAAAAGGAGGAAATGAGTCATTCATCGATCATGGACCGTTCATGGGAGTAGAAGAGAGGTTGATGATGGCAGGTAATGATTACTTAAACTTAAGCTTATATTTAATTTCCTAATATGTTTTTTTTTCTTTTTTATCATTATGTTCAGGTTTTCAACCTCTGCCGTCTTCAGCTCTGGAGGAGGAGCGTAGTCAAAACTATTACGGAGGTAACAAATTAAACAATAACTTAAAATTTACCAATTATTACTAAAGAAAAATGTTTTTCCTTCTTGGGATTAGAAATTGGAGCGCAGCAATTAAGAATAGCGGGAGGAGTTCCGGAACCGCTGKTCGAAGATGAACCGGAACTGAGGTTTCAATCACCATCACCACCACCACTCCTACCGGTATTTCCGGAGATACCGGCGCCTCCGATGTCGCCGATGCATCAGGGACACCGGTATCATCCTTATGGACATGTGATGAGACCGAGGTCACCGGAGTTCCCACCGCCCCCGCAGCCTCCAAGGGAGCAACCCCAGCCGGCTCATCCGCTATTTCCGGAGATACCGGTGCCTCCGATGCATCAGGGACACCGGTATCATCCTTATGGACGACATGTGATGAGACCGAGGTCACCACAGGTCCCACCGCCCCCGCAGCCTCCAAGGGAGCAGCCCCAGCCGACTCATTATCACCCCCCTACACCTGTACCCGCTCCCGAACATCCTCAGCCGCCATACAATGCCAACTTCAACCAGCACGAAAACCCCCCACCTCCTGCACCCAATCCCGCTCATATCCACATCCTTCATCATCATTATTTTTATAATTCGTAAATTTTTCCCTTCACCTTAGTGTTAAGCGATTACTATTATTATTATTATTATAGTTTTGTATTTTATAGGCTTTTAGTTGTATAATTACATCTAAATACATATATGAAAAATATTCCGCATCTATTTGTATATTTTCTATTTTTCCTAAACAACTACAAAGAAAAAAAAAACCTTTTTACATACCCTCTATTCATTTCCTAATTATATCCACTACCAAAGTTGATTTGCTCAACATATAACACGTAAACACTTCATTATTTAATCGACTAATTAAAAATCATTAAGAAAACATCTACAATCGTTCATCACATAACCAATGCGTCATCACAATTTATTTCCACTACAATGTTCCATTTAAAGTTTAACTAAATAATCTAATCGGATATAATGTCCAATATAAGTTCATATAACTAAATAATCAAATTAAAAGTTCCACTCCAATTTCTCATCAGCTAGCAATCATCCATCGCATCACCAACCCCCCCCACCACCTAAATCCACACATTAAATAATCAAAAATCCTGAAAAAGTTCATTAGCGTCAATTAATTAAATGCTTAATTACTTCAATTAATTATCAATTAAAATTTTGCAACAGAACATACAGATATGTCCTACTGACATGGAAGCTCATTTCCATTGGAGGAATTGTTACCACTTTCAACGCTGGTCACATTAGTATCACTATTATATGTAACGTGATTAAACGATTCTGACTGCGAGCTAACTGAATAGCGCTATCCTCAGAAGACATAATATGAGCTTTGAGAAGTACATGGTAATTGAGCTGGAAAATTGTCAGGCAAATAAAAGATGCCACGAACCAGCGGTGTTGCTTTTACCAGAATTTTGCCAATTTTTTTTATTTTGTACTCTTATTTCCAGTAATAGATCTAAAACTATTATAAAATGTATTTTATATAAAGCAAATAATCAAAACACCATGTCTAACCAATTTTTTTTCAGAAACTTCAATAAATTTTCCTTGCTGTGCGAAGTATTAAATTGTGGATACTGCTTTTCAGTTTGATTTAATGGACGGTCGTCGCATGGYAGGTCTTCACCTAAATAATATGTAGTTCCTGAAAATAATCAAAATATTACTGTTCACATTTTCTCTTGTATTTATGTATGTAGGTACGCCTTTTATATGATTTATTATTTGCGCTATGTGGTCTAGGCAGCAGCTTTTCAAAATTAGCAACACATTCCTCGTTCTCTCGTTGCCTCGCTGCAATTCCTACAATACCCCAAGCAAACAAATACATATCACACGCTGTCAATATTCGTACAATTGTATATACGCACTTTTATATTTTGATCTTTTATTAATTGTTTGCGCTCTCTAGTCCTCTACTTCCTCTCTTGCAATAGTTTCATATAGTTTGTTACTAATGAGGGGCGCACTGGGAAGCTGCGTGTGTCTGAAGTTAGTAACAGAAATTTCGCCTTCTTCACTTTCGTAGGTGTTCGGCTTGGTATTTGGGGACCGACTTCTGTTTCGCACTCATTTTGAATATCTGACGTGGGCTCTGCCAATTTCATCTTTCGTTTCGCCTTAGCCAAATCATCTGCTCATAAAACAATTTATAAATATTATAAGCACTCACTTATAAATATATACGTATCACATGAGAAAAACAAACGACTGACCTGATACACTTTACAGTCCTAAGCAAATTGTGATATTTATAAGGGGGCCACAGTGTATGATTGTTGGAGTAAGCCAACTACTGCAAACAAGAGCAATAGAAGCATCATGTTCAAACTGGACACCTGTAAATGCCATTTTTCTAGAAAATTGTTGCTACAATTAACTACGATCAAGGCAAAGCACAAGATAGACTTTGTACTTGTAATTTAAAATGAAAGGATTGTTCGATTCTTGCAKTCAAATGCATCACACCTCACCGATATCCCGCCAAAAACAGATAGGTAGGTAAATAAGGTTATGTTAATGAGGACTTTTCTTAAGGTCCTTAATATTTGTGTAATTATTGTGCTGATGATGGCTTGTTCTATAATTAATAATATAAGTAATAAAGTGGATTTATACCAAGAGACATTTGCTAACGAAGAAATAATTCTTTAACAAACTTTTACTTTATACTTACTTAATAATAAGTAAATTAACTTTGACAGAAAAAATAACATCTATAAACAGTTTCAAATATTATAAATATGTACATTTGTGTTATATTCGGTTGGTTCATCTGCAATATAATAACAAAAACTACTAACAAATTCAACAAGATATTAAGAAAAGATAATTTTAGCTCGATTAACACAAAATATCTATGTTCCTAGAGCAGTTGCTTAAAGGTGCATTCTTAAATATGGTTTTTAATTAGTAWTTAATCCTAAAAATTGTTGAAATATATAAAATTTTAAGAATTTAAACTGCGTGCAGTTAAAAGCCATTTTCAGTTTTATTTAAGCTTTTAATGCATCTACATTGCTCTAACAAAAAAAAGTAGTATGTACGATTTGAATGCCCTTTGTGATCATGACAATATAGCTTGCATTTCAGAAGTGCATTCTGCCAGAACCTGATAAAAGCGCCTTTAATTTCAGATATATTTCGGGGTTGACCCAAGGTCGTTTCAAAATTTGTAGTTTTGTTAAGGCACTTGTTTGACACCCTGCATAAGACCCGAATTATTGTAGTCGCTCTAGAATAATTCTGAGATGGCGTTTGCGATGATAACCTCATCCATGTTAACGTTGATGAAGGACCATAAGAAACTGCCTAGGACGATTACGGTTAGCTTCTTGGTTCTAAATGTGGCGATGGATGAATTTTTGTCTGCGTACAATTTGTTGCAGTGATTGTTCGATTTTAAATGAGCTTACTGGCAACACTGAAATATCACTTCCACTGTCCACTAAAATTTTTATTATAGTTAATGGATCTTTGATATTAAAGTCTGTAACTAATTTGTTGCACGTCGTTTTGTGGGCGACTTTTAAATTCCGCGCCGTTAGTGGCCTCTTCGGGCTCGAATACTCGTTTCCCGATCCATTTCCGCCGAAATGCTTACACGGTGCTGCACATTTTTTCGCCATTTATCGACTTCGGTTTTCTCCTTGTTATCATTTGCTAGCCCCAGTGTTTGAATTTTTGACCACCAGGCCTGACTAATATGAAATCGACAACCGACAATTTTCGTTTCTCCATATAGTTTTGACAGCCATATGAATTGATTGTTCGAAGTCAATCACGATTTCTTTGGACTGGAGTTGAAAACGGTTTCTTTACATTTTGTTTTTATAAAACTTTGACATTGTGCGTACATCTTTGTCTTTTTATCGCTTAACAAACAAAATGCCAGTGCGATATAATGTTCATTACAATGACCATGAACGGTAAATATTTGCATGAAATGCTTGGACAATATTTAAATGTTCCATCTATGAACAGACATTCGCACCGACTCATATGTCTGAGGTTTGTTTTTCAGGAAAATGACAATATTAGATTCAACATAGTTTACAATCAGAAAATCTTGGCGATTTATAGAAATTTTCTTTATCATATTGTCCAATGTCTGATGTAATTCGAAAGAAGTTGGCAGCTTAGGAAAATCCTTTCTTCTTTCTGTGCAAATATTTCTTTTGTCGGATTTTATGTCGTCCACAGCTGGCCAGTGTCCGCTTCTTTAAGGACATTGAATAATTCTTTTAGGCTGCAATCCAATGGCCTCAGAAGCCTTGCGTTTTGTGGCCACAGCCACGAATTGTTTTTGTAACACAGCATTATCCAATTATTCATGCGAATGTTTTAAATTACATCTTGATATTGTCACAACCCTCGGTCTTGGGTTGTGCGCCGTTGAGCTAGAAATCACCTGAGGAAACCTGAAACAGAGAACTAGGGGCGAAGGCAGGAGAGATACGACTTAGGTTCTAAACAACTGTTTATCTGTAAAAAGTAACATAAAATACACATTAATAACTGTAACACAGTAATATATTAGAATGACTACTGAATAATTTACCTTATTACTTACATTGTGCTAGGAGGGCTAGCTCCTGCCAGAGGGGCAACGTCTACATTGTGCAGTACCCTAAGTTATTCCCCAGTTATTCACGATCGATTTATCCGCGTATTTATACTCAACTTGCTAATACGTCATAATGTTTCGCTAGCATTATACTCGGTGCTAGCGGGAAGTGCAATGACACAAAAATGCTGACATATTTAGTAAACGTTCTGTTCTAGAATGTGTAACGATTTAATTAAATGAATTTAGAATAAATTTAATATATGGCAATATCAAATGTTCTTCACCCACAGTATATAATGTCGTGTTACACTTTGGAACTCTACATGTCCATATTAATTCACCGTTCATCATCTGATCGGAACAATTATATTTAAAATTATTTACAATCAACAACGCTTTTCTTCGTTTAAAAGAGATTTTTGCACTTTTAGGTTTTCCATCTTAGATGATCAAGTAAAAACCATCCCTTTATCATGGTGAAATGTAAACTTTTGTTTCACCCCCAAACCGCGCAAATAAGCCATGCGCAACCTTAGGCAAATTATTACCAGGAATTTCCAGCATAATCTCTAAGTAAGGCTGCTAGTTCCGGAGAAACATATAATATACTTGCTGGCCCGCAATTAATCTCAACCCACCCGCAGCGCATCTACCTGATCAATCCTTGGACGAAACTGTAGACTTTAAATTTCATGAATTTGCAACTTCTGGACAAAAGTGTATTCTTTAATTTATGCATAAAAGGATTACGGACGAAACTGTATTCGCCGGTGTGAACAGGCACTCGTTACGTTCTGAGTGTAGCCACTGTGGACCAATGATCCAAGGTGAAAACCGAACTAATTTCGCAGGTGTCAGGCCGCGGGAGAAACCATTTGCGGGATTACACTTTTCATCTACGTGATACCAAACAACTGTAAGCAGGAGAGCTTGGGTTTGGGATACACGGTGTGCTACAAATGTATAAGAAAAACCGCTTATCCAATGCAATGTAACAACTGAATGAGTAAAGCAAAAATGGCGTCAAGTCAGTTCAAGTAGTCGAGCAATCCACAACATCTTTAAGCAACTTAAGTAGAACAGCAGCACATAGTTCTAGTATTGCTATCGATACAACTTTTAACGGAGCGGTTAACGAATTTGCGCCCGAAATACTTTTGCAGGCATCTGCAAAGCCAAGCAGATCGAAATAGGAATTCGAATATCTTGCAGCAATGGTAAATTCGTTATGAACCCTGAGCCATAATTTTTAATGTTTTCTGGATTAACCTCGTCCCATCCTATCTTCTCATTCCACAATTCTTTAATAAGTAATTTTACGCAAATAGTCACTACTGCCGAGAACCCCAGTGGATTGCAGATGCGCGATAAAGATAACAAAGTATTTCGCTTCGTGCGTTTATTACCGCGAACGAGAAATTTGAACGATGTTGTTTTAGAAACATCGTCAAAGTCAATAGTTTGTGCAATTCTTATATCAGTAGGAATTTTTCCCAAAAGCTCTAGAATTTGTAGACCACTTGACTAAACTGAAACCCCATCAGCTTTGAATAAACCTAGTAAATCTTTATACACATTTTCAGCTTCGCTTGCGTCAGAAATACTACAAGTTTTATCATCAATATAAATATTGGTTTCAACAGCCTTACAGATGCCAACGGAAATTTTGAAGCTTCATTTTTACAAAGTTTTACTGTACGCAAGGCTAAATACGGTGCTGGTTTTACACCAAACGTAACGGTATTTAATTTCAAAGTTTGAATAGGTTCCTCTGCTGAGCACCTCCACAAAACACGTTGGTACTGCACATACTCTGGACAGATCCAAATATTACGATACATATGATGCACCACAGACATTATGCCAATTGCAAATATCCTAAAATTTAGCAATATTCTTACCAAATCCGTTTGAAATTTTGGATCCGCCTTCAAAACAACGTTTAGCGATTTTCTGTTAAAAGTTTTGGTACCGATATCAAATACCATCCTAAGAGGGGTACTCACACCATCCTCTAGAACGGTAAAATGGGGTAGGTAATAAGAACTTGTTATTTTGTTGTTAAGGACTGGCTACGTATGCCCTTGTTTTAGATAATCCCAATGACATCACTATAGCGACCACAAAATTCTGGTGAAGCCTGAAATTACTTTTCTAACGAATTAAAATGATTTAAAGCAACACTGAAAGAATCACCTAGAAGAGGCGGAAAATTCTGCTGTAAAGCTGCTGTATAACGACTTGTTGATTTATAGAAATTTTTGACTTCTATATTCGCTTCGCTTGTAAACGAATTTGGCATAACGGCTAAAGTACTAAATTCAAATTTTAGCTCGAATCGAAACGTGAACTAACAAGTAGCCAAAGAACTTCGCCTCTAACAAAATACCAATGCCAATAACTGTCAGTTGTTTAGGCAAAATAGACAACTGTAGTTCCTTACAATTTACAATTATAAAGTTAGACTGACTTGCTGTGCCTAATAATACACGAATGGGAATTGTTTGCAGTGGTAGGCAAATACAGTGGCAAATGTAAAATTTTTTGTAGCTGATAGCTGGAGTGATAAATTATTGTACTGCGGATATCACAACATAAAATGACCATAACCAGGTGCCAATGGCAAACCAGTGCCAGCAGCAGATGCTCAAGCATACCTAACAGTAGAAACAACCACGGACACAACCACAACATTTTTATTATCACTACTTATTCAACCTCGGTCATTTTCATGTTTGGCGTTTTATAGAAAACAACTACACTTATGTTAGTAAAACTTTATTGATGCTTAAATAAAATAAGTTTGGACAATTTCTTTTGTATGAGTTCCCCTCTAATGGCCTGTTTGCTTTTTGGCGATATTAAAAACCTAACCCTAGGACATATAAACAATGATTTTAATTAGTTTCATAACATAATTTTCGACATAAGGAATACTTTTAAATACATGATCTGTTAGATCTGGAAAGCATTTATTACTGCTCAATAAATGGTTATTTATGCCAGTGAAGAAATGCTGAAAAAATCTTATTATTTGGCAAAACATTATGAACAGATAGGACCCGTTTTATAAATATTTTTGTTTGTCTACAGATAAAAATAACATCTTCTGATGTTTTAATTAAACCACCTCTACTCTTTCGCTGTATAAGCATGTATCCAAGATCATCGACACTGTGCTTACACAATGCACTGCCGACGTGCTTGTAAAGGCACTTGATTTTAATATAAAACAACACAAAACAAAAACACCACAACAGAACAAAACAAAAACACCGTAGCCCGTAGAGTCGTTGCTTGATACTTGATATGACAAAGACAACTTGACATTGACAGAATGACACGAACACCAAAATACTGACACTGCGCATGCCTACGAAGAAATAAGAATTGTTTTAAAAGGCACAATATTTTAATGCCACATACCAGTTCTCTGATGTTCCATATTTTATAGTGTTCGGTGGTCGGAATAGGCTAATAATTTGTCCAATTTTTTGTGTTTTTGATTGCATTTATATAAGGAATACAAGATAAGAAAGTAAACGGACGTATATTACTATCATGAAACTACCTAGAATGCTTATTCACCATTGCAATTACACCATATAAATATGAGTAATAAGCGCAAGCGAAATTAAAATTTCTCGGCTGACGAGAAGGAAGCTATAATAGACTTTGTCCGTTTAAATGCAGACGTACTGGAGTCAAAGGTAGCCAACTTTAGAAAATGGCAAAAGAAGTCCAAGTTATGAGATAAGTTGGCAGAAACACTCAATTTCCTTGGATATCAGCGCACTTTAAAGGAAATAAAAAACATGTATGCCAGGATGAAACAACATGCAAAGAAGGTCATAGGGAACAGATAATTGGAATGATTTGTTCTTAAAATTTGCTATTGCCAGGCATCAGTGATTGCCACCGATTAGCACAGGCAGTGTAAAAGATATAATGTTATAATCATGCCATTTATAATCAAATAAAAAGTTGTTCAAAACTATATTTAGGTCAATAGTTTTGCTGTTATTACGCAAGGCCTTAGCAAGTGCTTTTTTAACCGTTTTTACCGAATTTTCGGCTTCTCCATTAGATAATGGTCGAAACGGTCACATGTTTAACATTATTTTTGAACATAAAATGTTGAAATTCTTTAGAAGTAAAACTCTGCCTATTATCCTTAACCACTATACGATGTAATCCAAACCTAGCAAAGCAAGATATTAGTACTTGTATAGTATTTTTCGCTGTAATTGACGCCATTGGAAATACCATTAACCATTTTGAGTGAGCATCTACTAAGAAATAAGCATTGCAAATACGGTCCTGCAAAATCTAAATGATTTCGTGACATGACTTCGTTTGGATAAGTCCAGTTTTTTAATACTACCTTCTTCGGAGAATTTTCACAAGAGTTACATATTTTTTCGATGTCAAAATTGAAATCTGGCCACTAAACATATCACCAGGCTACACTGCAAACTGCTGGGGATAATGAGTCTGTGATTTCATAAAGAACAATCGGATTCAATAGTCAGTTCACCTTTAATTTTACTATACGGTTTAATCTGCACTAAACTTTAGAGAAAAATCTTTATTACTACTGAAATAGTTTAAGTAATCTACGTCTTCGTCTTCCGCAAAACTCTCTTCACTATCAAGAGGCAATCCGGACAAACAATGCGCAATATCTCTTTCAGACTTAACAAATTCAATTTTGTATCTATAATTTAATAGAATAACTGCCCATCTTCTTAGTCTGTTCGCAGAATATTGTGGAATGCCTTTCTCGGAATGAAAAGTGGTAGCAAAAGGCTTATGACCTGTAACTAGCGTAAAGTTATTGCCATACAAATACTGATTGAATTTATTTAATCCAAAAATAATCGACAAACCTTCCTTTTTAATTTGTGAGTATCGATCTATCGATGCTCCTCGATTGATAACATACATCACGCAAAAGCAATAGGCTTTTCAACACCGTCTGGGAATAGGTAATTCCATAATCTGAAGCGTCGGTGCTCATCCTAACAGGGAGATCGGGGATTTTAGTGAAGTAATACTTCAGCTGAACTTAAAATATCTTTAACTTTGTTAAATGCACGGTCACATTCTGGTGACCAGTTCCACGGAACATTAAGCTTCAATTTGATAAAGTGGTTCTAATAATGTGGCTAAATTTGGTACAAATTTCCCGTAATAATTAACCGAACCAATGAAAGACTTTAACTGTTTAATATTAGTAGGTACTGGTGCTGCTTTAACTGCCTTGACTTTATCTAAATAAGTATGCAACCCCTCTTTATCAATCATGAAACCTAAGTATGATATCTTTGGTTGGAAAAAAATGGCATTTATTAAAAGTAATCTTTAAACCAGCATTTTTTAATCTCGCAGAAACTTGATCTAATCTATTCAAATGTTCTGCTGTATACTTACCAGTGGTCAAAATGTCAAGATCTTCTGAAACTTTGAGGGAATGTAAGAAATTCCATAAGGGGCTCCGTGATATTCATACAACCATTTATGTAGTGATATGGTAACCAATGACTTTGAGCTTTCGTCTAAGCAATTGGATAAGTCTAGTTTTGTGAAGTGTACACCTCCTTGCAGTTTGGCAAATAGCTCCTCGATTCTGGGTAACGGATATTAATCCACTTCTATAAGGGGATTTATTGTAATTGTGAAGTCGCCACATAACCTTACTGTTCCATCCTTTTTAATGACTGGAACAATAGGTGTCCTCCCCTACTGGCTATATTGTACTGGACGGATAATTCCCATTCTTTCTAACCTCTCCAGCTTCGTTTCAACCTTTTGTCTAATGGTAAATGGTAGCGGCCGCGGTCTGAAAAATTTAGGGACACAATTACTAGCTGAACTTTTAAGCCACAAACATTCCCTGAATGAATAGTTCTGCGCTGCATGGTTCCTTGTTCCTTGCCATAAACTTATCAATTTTATTTTGCTTACAAAATAAAAAGTATAAGTATTCTGTGAGAAAAAGGAGAGAGGTGTAATTGCAAGATATTATGTCATATTTTTATTTGGTGTTTAGTACGTTCAAAGCTATATCAGTTAAAAAGTCGGACAACGATTTATGTCATATAGTGTGAGATAATCAGAAATTAACAGCTCATCTATGTCGTTGTTTTCGTATGTTATTACTGTGTATCCCCTTTTCTCGGATAACTTTTTGTAAGAAGATGTGTAACCACTGGCATACTAAGGGGGGGGGGGGCAGGGCCTGTCCGTCCCGGGCCCCACTTGCAGAGGAGATCAATTGTCAGCTTAAGGAATTTAATAACTAAATTAAAATGCGGTAATCAAATAAACTCAAAGCGTTAGTCCTACMAAATCTACCATTACACTCYATCTGTTTAGAAAAGAATACAGGAGCGTCATCGTTTGCATGCGCGATGCGCACGTCATAACCAGTGTCGCCATCGTTAATAGGGATCAGTTAATAGGTTGCCGTACAATACGCAGCACTCAGCAAAATAGAAGGATATATTATGCAGACAAAACACTAATAATAAAGGAACCATGCTGTATAAACAGTAAATACGAAATGCGCTAATAAAAACACGCACTCTGACCGTCTACTCCAAACGAAAAGTGAACGTTGAATTAGACGAATGTGAGCACGCCACTGAATGGTATCGTTAGCTGGCAACGGTTGGTGTCGCGTGCGAGAAATGGTTTGTGCGCAAGACGTGATTGATGATGCCCTGTATTCTTCTCTATTCAGATAAAGTGTACGTAGTAATATTTATAGGAAGATCTACAAATGACGCTATTATGTATTTAAGCAGACACCGTGGCTGACACTATTTCTGTCAACCAATTAATTAGTTATGTAGATTAGTGTGTGTGTGTCACTGCTTTGCTACCGTTGGTAGCTATGGTTATGCTATTCTACATTTTGTACCCTGATCTGCGGGAATCATTTGAAATATCCCGTGAATCCTAGGAAATCGGAATGAAATCCTTGCTGTTAGAAAACCACTTTCTCGGTCTAAATCCACCTTTGGATAAAATATCTACGATTTTGTCGCGTATAACAGACAGCTCTTCCGGTTAACAGGTCGTCTACGTAAAAATCCCACTTAATCGCTCTGGTTGCGCTACCTTCTTGTTCCTCGCAAGCTAATTGATGCAAGCATCTAGGTGAAAGAAACGAGTTGCTAGATGAACTGTATGTCACTGTTTTCAGTCCGTAAATTTTAACTGCTTCCGACTTGTTCTCTCGCCAGAATATTCGTTGTAAACTCGACTGTGACCCACCAACCTGACCTGACCTGACGGTACATTTTTTCTGGCATATTCAGATTTCGTTTGCGGATGTTTATCTAATTTTCTCTCCAAATTATAAAACCTTTTGAGATCCATTGTTTTAGAATCACGGACACTAGATGAATGTTTCTTAAATGGTAATTTTATGACAAACTTACCGTTGTTATTTCTAGAGTGAGTTAGGCGAAAATGTTCCGCGCAAGCCATTTGCTCGGGTTTTGTCAAATTTTTAATACCTACCTCTTTAACTTCCCAAAATGTTTCAATCTTTTCATCAAGTTCGTATGCTTCAATCGACAAATTGCACACCTTTAGCGAATGCTTCTAGGTACTTGGTCCAGATATTATCCATCCTAAACGAGTCTTTTGTAACTATGGATGATTTCAATTGGATTTAATCTGACCAATGCACAACTGCCAAAATATGTCAGCACCTAACAATAAATCTATATCGGTACATTCGTTAAAGGTAGGGTCAACAAGTGTTATACTCTTCAGAATATAAAATCGTTCTCTCTCAACAGTAATACCGGTCAGTTTAGCTGTAATCATTGACTACAGCAGATACTTGAAATCAGACATGAAATCGTTGAACCTTGATTCAACTGTTACGTTAACTGCACGCTTAACATACGTTTCGCATTGGCTGACACCTTGCATAGGAATACTAACATTTGTCTCCCTTAGTGCTTAACGATTTTGCTAATTCAGCTGTAATTAAGTTTGTCTGCGGTCCAGTATCCAATAAATCTCTACTAGTATGAGTGCATCCTTTGCTATCTTTTATGTTATCAGCCGTAGGTATTCTTGGCTTCATCAATATTATGACAAAAAGTCAACAACTCTGCAATTGAATTAATGTCGACAAAGGCAAGATGACTCGTATAATGCACCAAGAGATTCCTACGAATGTACTTTAATTTAGTGACTTCATCTCCACTAAAACGCAAGTTCCGCTTATAAACCGGTACTGTTTTCGACACGCCCTGTATTCCGACCGGGACTTCTACTAAAGAGGGCTTCGCTGGAGATTGTTGACAAGGGATATCGTTCTTTGTGGACACCGATGATTGAGCTTCCTCTATTTTATCGTAAAGTAGCGCATCTAATTCTAGACAAGTGGCATGTGATTCATTCTTAAAGGTTGTAACAATATCATTGTGATCTACAAGAACTACAATACGTTTTACGCGATGAAATACATGAATCAAACGCGATGTTATGCGTTTATATCCCGAATCGCTAACAGGTCCGTCAAAATCATCTATCAGCTGACGAATTGATTCGGAAATGCTATTAATCGCGACAGTTTCTGTATCAAAATCGTACTCGGGATTGACTAATTCCGTATTACGAAAGCGCTCAAGATCAATAGTCCGTGCTAACATTTTTCTTTTAACACTCGCATCTTTTCGCGTAGTGACTATACCGCGTATACGAAGTTCATAATTTAATTCTTCTGATAGTAAAAATATCGGTTTTAATTCCGCGATATCCATAGTTAAAGTTGCTACAAGTGAATAAAAAAGTTACCCGAAAATGTAAAGCACTCATGTACGATTTACAAAAATTAACGCATATATTCAATCCTAAAAATCACTTTACCCATTCAAGCAAAAAAAAGGGTTAGAGAACCCAACCTGTAATGTTAACGTTGGTCGTCAATTGATCAAAAATCTTTATTACCTAGCTACAGTAGAAAAAAACACTTACCTTCAAGTCATTTCAAATAAATATATAATACATTAAACTTGGGAAACAGATAAGTTCACACAACCTCCTTTAAAGGACGATTTAAAATTATGTGCAAATATTTCAAGTGAAAGATAACGTAATGTTAAAATTGGGAAACAAATAAATTCGTGTAACATATGTAAAGAGGTGAAATATTAGAGAATCATATTTATTTGTTTGACACAAAAATTCAAGATGCAGATGAATTCGGGAAGCATTTAAATTATGTAAATGTTGATACATACTTCATAATATAAATGAAACTGGTATTCTTATTATAGTTTTGAATAATGATTCCAATTTATCTAAGAGAAATAGTCATGTTTATATTAAAAGTGAATCATAAAAATGTAATGTATTAAAATGATGGAACATAGGACTTTGTATTAAACATGAAATGTGTTAAATGTGTTATACAATTTTCCCTAAGAAGCTACGATAATAACAATTAATGACACAGTCACGTTTAATACGGTCAGCTGACTGCAAGAATAACAATGTGATGTATCTACATATATATGTAATTTGCATTATTTGTTGTAATCTCTAACCTTTATCATAAGATTAAAAAAAATTGTTAATTTCAGATTTGGGGTTCTCTATTATTTATTTGATCATTCACTGTAGCAAGAAATTTATCACAGATTTGTTGCGATCATATGACAAACTTTTGTAATATTATTACAACTCTACAGAATGCTTAATGTGTATAAATTTTTACTATTAGCTGTATTTGGTAATTGCATAATTAGACATACAAAAACTACTGATTTATATTTCAACAACTCTAGGAACGCTTTTGATAGCAGTCCTCCTAATAAAAGATGAGCTGAAATAAAAGCAAAAAGAAAAAGGAATTGAAATACAGGGCCGGCACAACATGTTCAACCCGAGTGGGTAGTAAAGTTAAGTTGCCCCCCCTCCCCCGCCCCTCCCCCGCCCCTCATCATAGCTGTACTTACCTATTGTCATAAGCAATTAACTTAAGAGGAAGCCATAGAGCCATCAAATGTGAGGTTTTTCTTAGATTTTCTGTGCAACTTTTAACAAAGGATTTTGAATTTTTTACAGTTTAATGATTTGACACGTCTTCTGATATTATACCTCAAGTTGTGTGAACTCATTGAATTGCAAAAAACTGAAAATCATTTGTTAAAAGTTGCACCGAAAATCTGAGAAAAACCGCTCATTTGATGGCTCTATGGCTTCCTCTTAATACGAAAAGTGAGGAGTGTTCAATGGTAGTTAGGTTAAAAAATGATTCAATAATTGTTACGAATGTTTTTATGGGTACGTAAACAATTTATTTGATCTTTTGCAGTTTGAAATATATCAACATTATAGCAAAGCAAAAACAGCAGTTCGCTTCGAATTTCGAACAATGAACTCATTCATTAAAGGGTCTAAATCAAGGATGTCCACTGATTCAGGGTAAGAATGTAGAACCGCCACGTGATTTAGGCGATTTTGGGCCATAGTAGATCTTAAATAATTTTTGACTCGACGCAATACTGAGAAACTTCTTTCGTTGGAGCACGTTGATCCCGGTATTGTGATAATTAATCTAATGAATCGCACGAATTCCGGAACAAGATTCATGTAACATTCGTTTTTTCTCAAATATCTGACGATTTCACGGACATTGCCAGTCATTTTTCGTTCCCGCTGTAAAATGTCTAAGAAAAAATTTCTATCACCCAATAGTCGTGACTCGTCAAAGTCTCCGCGATAAAAAGTCGCGATTTCCTTGACTTTGTTGGATTGACCTACAGCAAAAGTCTCTAAAGATTCGAAAAATTTGGCCGAATCCGTGTCAAATCGATCTCTCAAAGAAGAATACACTTGGTCAAAAATTTCGCAGTATACTTTCCTATAATAATCTTCAGGAGATTTGAAAATAGTACTCTCGGAATCGGAATTTTCCAATCGTCTAGTCACTTTGCGCTTTCTGGGCAACTTTTCTTCCTGGATTTCAAATTTCTTAGCCATTTCTTCACAATTTTGCCATATCTTTTTGAACTTTAAATCTCGAGAATCGTACAGAACATCCGCAACAATTTTTACTTTCTTGAATGAATCAACGACACAAAGCTCCGAGTGCTGAAGATCTTTGTTAAGAACTTCGATACGATCAAAGATTTCGATCATTGTTACCAAAAGAAACAAAAAATTGAATGAATCCATGTTACGGTGGAATCCTGAAGCCTTAGCTACAATAGTGCTGTCAATATCTCGATCATGAACAAGCTCTTCAAAGAATAACATCAGCGTTCCGTAGTTAGCAGCCACCGTCTTCAGGGATTTAATTCGAATGACCCATCTAGTCACAAAATTGGTTATGTAATTTTGTATTTTACATAAATAATAACAGAGCTCAAAATATATATGTACCTTATAGTAAGCAGCTAGGGCAGGCAAATTTTCTCCGTTTTCTTTTTCCTCAGAAGCTTGGAGGTCCTGAAATCGTGCAATGCGTTTCGGTGAGTCTCGCACAAAGTTTATCAAATCCTTTATCACCCCGATAAATTTTCTCGCTTCCAGGATATTTTCTATACCGTCTTGAACTGCTAGATTTAGGTTATGGGCATTACAATGTATAAAAATAGCTCGATCTTCTTCTTCTTGTATCCGCTTTTGTAAACCAGAGWTTTTTCCAGATACATTAGCCGCTCCATCATAGCATTGGCCTCGAAGTTTCTCTAGCGGCAGTTGAAAACGTACCAGGACATCTTTCACTATGTCAAATAATGTCTTGCCTGTAGTACTTGTTGTTGAATAAAACCCCATAAAATATTCCGAAGACGTAAGATCTGGAGAAGCAATTCTGAGGTAAATGGATATTTGTTCCATTCTTGACACGTCTGCTGTTTCGTCCAAAAGTATGGAATAGAATTCGGCTTTTCTGATATCCTCAAGATTTTCGGTAATAATTTTGTTGGCTATGAGTTCCAAAATTTCATTTTGTATTGTATGATGCAGCCATTTATTATTTGTTCTTTTAAGCCATGATTCCAACTCTGACACATCTTCGGCCCGCGCTCGTAGAATCGTCATAAAATTTGAATCTTCGTCGTTTGCATCACCACGAATTGCCAAACCTTGTCTGCCCAAAATCCTTAACGTGCTGAAAATCTTCTTCAACGCTGTACGATGGTCCATCATTTGTTTAAGGGTGGCGGTTGACAATTGTTGTACAACGTTAACTGTTTTGTGATTTTTCAGAGCTTCTGTACACTTGAAGTGCAAAGAACTTACGGAGTGCTTTCTGAGTCGATCAGCTGCATGTTTCCAATAAGAAAATCCAGTCTGTACCCACGTTTCTTTAGATTTAAGTTCATGTGAGTCGAGGTTTAGAACCAAGTTTTCAATGCAGGCTTCCGTGCAGATAGAGCAAATTGCCGAATTGCTTTCGTTGTGGTGAAGCCACGGGTTTTCTTTCTTCCAACGCGAAAAAGAAGCTGGTAGTTGCGTCGGAGTGGAATCAGGTTCTAGAAATAAACATTTACCTATTTTAACTTTTTAAATAATATTTTCTGAGGTAAGCATACAATTTATTCCATTGAACATTAATACTCTCATGTAGTGTATGTCTAAATGCATAATGAATCTCTGAATGAAAATGTGATAGTTTATCACATATGAGAAATTTACCAGGGCAATTGAATAATTTTGTAAAATTGAAATTTGAGTTGATCAAAAAAATTCCTATAAAGTTTCGCAAATTTCATTAAAAACCGTCAAGATTTATAAAAACTGTATCAATTTTTCAAAAATTTATTTCAAATCGTCATTTTTGAAATCTTTTTGAAAAATTTCACGAATACATTCGCGAAAAATTTGAAAACATGGAAAAAGCAAATGTTGACATTTGACTTATGTTGTGGGACCGATTGACTTCGGCCGTTTGATTGCCGCCTTTCACGCTGACAATATAAGAGGCGGAAGTCGAACTACTGAAGTCAACCACGTCACACAGCATAACCTCAAATGTCAACATTTCCTTTTTCCATGTTTTCTACTATTTTGCGACTGCATTCACGAATTTCTTGACCAAAAAATTACTTGTTACACTCAAATACATTCTACGTTACAGATTCACTTACCAAAATCGGCCTTATTTTTTTGCAATTTTCACGTAAGTTTTCAAAATGTTTTTCGCTTATATGAGAGAATTGACAATATTTTTGTTTACTTACTAATAAAAGCAGTAAGCTTTTTATCACTGTTTTCATCCAATTTCGGCTTTTTAGCAGCCGAACGGTCACAAGATGATGTTATGGTGGAGAAAAATTCACCACTGCTTGCCTCTGCTGTTTCTGTCGCAGTTCCCTCCTCTTGTCTACCAGCACATTGATCGTTAGACTTTTTGTGCCGGATTACAAACCGGTCCATATTCTTTTTCAGCTCCAATATATGAATGACGACAAAACACTTCGTTCTTTGTGCTGAAATAGTGGCGACAGACGACAGTCGCGTGACACCGTACAAAATACAAATGCATCAATACGTAATAGTATTAATAATGTATCGATTATCTATCGATCTCTGCGCTGCGTGCGCTCTATAATACTTAATCACTGCGCAAGTGCTCTCACGCTCTTCGAAGAAGCGCGCATTTTTCAAATATTATATTTTATATTGAATATTATAAAACACATTTTTGAAAATTTTCCGAGTGGGTAATTACCCATTCTGGAATTTTCTGAGTGGGTAGGTCTACCCATACTACCACGAGCTGCCGCCGGCCCTGTTGAAATATTTTTTACATGCTCCAAACAACATAAAATTCATCACAATTTACTATTTATCAGGATTAACAATAGTAACAAACTTCTCAGCATTTAATATCGAGTGTATATCTCCCAATGGTTTAGTTTGCTTTCGAAGCCAAGATAAGACGTAATGTATTGCTTGTCTAGAGCAGAACAGACAACAGGCAGTGTACAAGCTTCAGAGGTTTATGTATTTCCCAATTGCATTGAGCAATTTTATTGACACTGGTAAGTATATCTAGCAAATTTAAACGCATTAGATGACGGAAACGGGTGTATTGCCCCCTTATATCGCGTGTCGCAGCGATAGACATTAACAAAGTGTTGTATGTATCTGTTAGATGGATCGAGTGTATATCACCCAATGGTTTAATTAGCTTTCGAAGCCAAGAAAAGAGGTAATGTATTGCTTGTCTAGAACAGTACAGACAACTGGCAGTGTATAAGCTTCAGAGGTTTAGGTATTTCCCAATTGCATTGAGCAATTTTATTGACACTGGTAAGTATATCTAGCAAATTTAAACGCATTGGATAGTGGAAACGGGTGTATTGCCGCCTTATATAGCGCGTCGCAGCGATTCGACATTAACAAAGTGTTGTATGTATCTGTTAGATGGATCGAGTGTATATCACCCAATGGTTTAATTAGCTTTCGAAGCCAAGAAAAGACGTAATGTATTGCTTGTCTAGAACAGTACAGACAACTGGCAGTGTATAAGCCTCAGAGTTTTAGGTATTTCCTAATTGCATTGAACAATTTTATTGATACTGGTAAGTATATCTAGCAAATTTAAACGCATTGGATGGTGGAAACGGGTGTATTGCCGCCTTATAGCGCGTCGCAGCGATTCGACATTAACAAAGTGTTGTATGTATCTGTTAGATATGTCGAGTATATCACCCAATGGTTTAGTTTGCTTTCGAAGCCAAGAAAAGACGTAATGTATTGCTTGTCTAGAGCAGAACAGACAACAGGCAGTGTACAAGCTTCAGAGGGTTTATGTATTTTCTAATTGCATTGAGCAATTTTTATTGACACTGGGAAGTATATCTAGCAAATTTAAACGCATTAGATGACGGAAACGGGTGTATTGGCCCCCCTTATATCGCGGTGTCGCAGCGATTAGACATTAACAAAGTGTTGTATGTATCTGTTAGATATATCGAGTATATCACCCAATGGTTTAATTAGCTTTCGAAGGCAATGAAGACGTGTTGTACTGCTTGTCTAGAGCAGTACGGACAACTGGCAGTGCTATATAAGCCCTCAGAGTTTTAGGTATTTCCTAAATTGCATTGAACAATTTTATTGATACTTGTAAGTATATCTAGCAAATTTAAAGGCATTGGATGGTGGAAACGGGTGTATTGCCGCCTTATAGCGCGTCGCAGCGATTCGACATTAACAAAGTGTAGTATGTATCTGTTAGATATATCGAGTATATCACCCAATGGTTTAATTAGCTTTCGAAGCCAAGTGAAGACGTGTTGTACTGCTTGTCTAGAGCAGTACAGACAACTGGGCAGTGTATAATAAGCCTCAGAGTTTAGGTATTTCCAATTGCATTGAACAATTTTATTGATACTGGTAAGTATATCTAGCAAATTTAAACGCATTAGATGGTGGAAACTGGTGTATTGCCTCCTTATATAGAGTGTCGACAGCGATTAGACATTAACAAAGTGTTGTATGTATCTGTTAGATGGATCGAGTGTATATCACCCAATGGTTTAATTAGCTTTCGAAGCCAAGTGAAGACGTCTTGTACGCTTGACTAGAGCAGTACAGCAACTGGCAGTGTATAAGCTCAGAGATTTAGGTATTTCCCAATTGCATTGAGCAATTTTATTGACACTGGGATATATCTAGCAAATTTAAACCGCATTGGATGGTGGAAACGGGTGTATTGCCGCCTTATATAGCGCGTCGCAGCGATTCGACATTAACAAAGTGTTGTATGTATCTGTTAGATATATCGAGTATATCACCCAATGTGTTTAATTAGCTTTCGAAGCCAAGTGAAGACGTGTTGTACTGCTTGTCTAGAGCAGTACAGACAACTGGCATTGTATATAAGCCTCAGAGTTTTAGGTATTTCCTAATTGCATTGACAATTTTATG
>QCXZ01000086.1:18527832-18597101 GCA_025024175.1 Rhyzopertha dominica | reverse complement strand
GTGTTTGTGAACATTGACTTTTTTTTATTATTGGTTCTTCCGGTTTAGTTTTCGGACTGTTGTTGTTGAGGTAAACTATTCTTTGCTGTTTAAATCTCTCAGTGGTTTTGTTATGGGTTCATATACCCTTTCTAACGCCAATTTACTTTCAATCTGTCTCTGTCTAAAGGCATTAAATTTATTACGTACAGCTTCACTTGCATCCAGCAAGTTCTGGTTTAATTTAAGCTCTGTGATCTGACATTATAACCATATTTAGCTTGAATATAGGTGTGAACAGCTCGTTGTCTAATATGCAATTAACATATTTGATGCGATATTTACGGATATATGCAACTTATCAAATCCTTTTCGATATCTGCCCTTATCTATGGAATTATCTTTGCATATAACTAAAAAGCCGTGTTTATCTTTCCAACATTCAGCAACATATTTTCTGAAACGTTTCATAGGTCATGTCAGGTACTACATGGTCATTAAAAATATGGCCCGTATAATTTAATGAATCCTGCTTAAAGCACATAATGTATTGACATTGTCCCTTATCAGCTGCTTTGGGACTTTCGAATATGTTTGACATAGATAAAAGCAGTCGATACCCCTATGTCGTCCATAACTAAAATAAGATTGGATAATACTTTGTCCGTTCACAAAGAATATCGTCAAATATAAAGATGGAGTCCGGTTTCTGCATTTGATGGATCCACAATGTCTTCACCATTGTCAAATGTGTACACTCCTAAATCCTCTATTGGTTCTAAGACTTTTTAGCAGATATTGGTATTTGGGTTGGTAAAGTGATTTGGAATAATGTAGATGTTGGAAAAATATAAACCTTGTGGATGTAGGATTAAACTGATTACAACATTAGTCTTTCCTGCATTCGATGGAGCGACAATAAGAGCACGAATCGTTGATGGCAAAAGAGGCCCATGACATTGTACTTGATGCTTTTGATTCAATTCGTTCACTTTTTCATCTAAATTTTCAACTTCTAGGCGATGGTTTTGCTGCTCGATACGCATCTTGCCGCGGTTTGGAATATATATAAGTTCGTTTCGCTGAGTGATGCGTTATTTAAATGTTGACCTTTGAGCGAGAACGTCAGGGTGGTGGACTTGTCAATTCCCTTGATAGATTTCTCTACCCTTTGAATTACATTATCAAAAAATTACCAATTCTGTGGCCCGGGAAACCAGATTAAACTTCCGGTTGGCACGTGGGGACCCAGGATATAACGAACTTGATAAAAGCTTGTAAAGTGCATGACATTGCTTATAGAGATAACAGCGATTTATCGAAACGTCACGCCGCTGATTACGAACTCGAACAGAGTGCTTGGAAACGAGTACTTTCAAAAAGACGCTACCTTAAAAGAAAAGGCTGCAGCTTATTTAGTTTACAAACGTCATGAAGCTTAAACGAAAAATGGGAATGGGATGTGTCAGCATTGACGGTAGGTTCATCTCAAACCTCAAAGGAAGCGTAGAAATATACGAAAAAAGAAGAGAACTAAGACAACTTTGAAACAGCGTAGGGGTTTAGGCTGTTTTGCAAAATCGAGATCAGAAGCAAAAATATGCCGGAAAAGGCAGGGGTAAAAAAAAAAGTTGGTGGTAAACTATCATTTCAATCTAATCTCGTGCGAAAGAATACGTAATGCTTTACAAAAGAGAGGTCGTTCAAAAATTAAAACTAATTCCAGTGATGGAGATATATACCAATACTGCAAAAATAGCTCTAAAAGCAGCCCGTCAAACTCTTAAAAACACTCGGGCGGGAGACAAAGAATTCGTATACCACGGGTAATTCCTGTTCCAAAGACTGGTGGAATTTTACCACTCATACCCATATTTGCCGGATTATCAGCGCTTGGATCAATTGCGTCATCAGTGTCGGGGATAGCTAAAGCTGCCCATGATGCGAAAAATTGCTCGAAAGCATTTAGAGGAAACAAGACGACATAATAAATCAATGGAAAATAATAATAATACAGCAGTCCCTATTATTAACGGAAGCGGATTATATTTAAAACCGTATCAAAAAGGGCTATGGATTGTTATCTCGCCTCCTATAATATACTAACAAGCAATCAAAAACTAATTGCGCTGCCTCGAAGACCCGCTTACAAACTACGATATTGAACACTTCGCCAAAGACATTCTAAACATACCATTATTTTAGGGGTGTGTTTATGCGTGAAGAACTAACCCACTAAAGGACCCTATAAACGTGAATGCTTTGTGGATAAATTTAGGCGATTTGGAATCTGCAGGCACTCACTGGTGTGCTGTAAAAAAGAAAGATAATATCGTTAATTACTATGATAGCTTTGGAGATCTACAACCACCACCAGAACTGACTGAATATCTAGATCGAGCATCCCCTCAGTGCAAGTGTTCTATAATTACGAGCAGCAGCAGGATTTTGACACAGTTTTGGTGCGGTCACCTGTGTTTAGCGTTTCTCTCGTCGTCTTCCTTTCATTGTTCTTAGTTAATTTCGGCAGCATACAGTGTTATGGATAGAGAATCTATAAAAAGGATGAGTAATTCGCTCAAGGCGTATTTCGAAACACAAAAGACTAGACAAATGAGTGCTGTAAGAATTGCAAAATATGCCGAAAGAGGTAATCATTGCCAGCGCATCAGAAACAAATTGCTCAAGTATGGGACAAGTTACCAGAAAATTTAAGAAACGACGAAGGACATATTGCAAGTATTCTTACTGTACTGAGCACTTTTGGGAATACAGCAAACAAAAACTGATGAAGATGAATTCGATGGCCACCCCAAAGAGGTTATTCTGTTGTTACTGCAACCTGTCGGATGTAAAACATTGACGTTGGGAAGTCTAATTTTGATGTCGCCGAAGTAGCTGAAACAGTCGTTTCGAAGAAAAGGACCAATCAGAAGTTACCAATGATACGTCAAAAATATAAATTATTATCGTTAAATTGCTGTAAGCAACAGTAATAAAAGACTTGAAATCATTCTGTAGTAATCAGTTATCTAGCGCCTGTTCAGAGCAGTCAAAAGTATGTCTCGTACTTTCACGCTTATTAGTGATACAAGTGTTTTAACCGCTAACTTTTATCCTCCGATTGAATTAGAACAGTTCAAAACATATGGTTTAGGACTGTTAGGATTTTATTCGTATAACTCTATATTCAATATTGACGAAACCAACAACTGCCTTACGTGTGTGAGAAAGAAATCGTCTTCATCATCTCATTACATAGTAAGCATTCCACCGGGTGCTTACGAGATTAGTGAAATAAATACGGCTATTAGAAGAGCTATCATTGAATATTTTGGTGTTGTTTCTGGATATGAGAATCAAATATTTAACTTGCAAGCTAACAATAACACCCTTAAATGTGAGATCACTTCATTGTTTGAAATAGACTTTAATGTTCCTAACTCAATAGGTCCTGTTTTGGGATTTGATATAAAGAAAACATTCCCAGGCAATAAAAAACATGTATCTACACAGCCAGTTAACATTACTAAAGTAAGACTAGTACGTATTGACTGCAACATTGTATCCGGCGCATACCTAAACGGAATAGAAAAGCACACACTTTTCGAATTCGATATAGACGTTGAAGCAGGATATAAGCTTACCAAGGAACCATCTAATATTATATATATGCCTGTTCATCCAAGCGGCCGTCAGTTTATTGATAACATTACTATACGCATATTGGATGACGAAGGAAATCTTATCAATTTCCGCGGAGAGAAGGTTATTGTTAAAGTGGAATTGAAAGAGATATAATGGGTTTTGTTTACAAAATAATGCTACCACTACAACAGTAATAAAAAATGCTGATGATTCAACTGTCAAATCTAAAACCTCGAGCAATAAAAGGAAGCGATCGTGGGACAACGTTTCCAGTATTACACTGAACACGCAACGTCTACAACATCCACGTAACAGCAACAGCAGCAGCAGCAGTAGCTTCGTTGACCATCATCATAAAATTTCAAAACGAGACGTTCAGTTTCTCAAGTCTATAGGACTACAACCGACGCAATCATAAATTTATCAGAATGGTATCCAGTAATAGCTCCAACATTGTCAGGAGTGAGAAGCTTGAAGTATTTGATGAGCCTATTTTTGATGATTCTCTACTAAGTCTACATGAACATACATACAAGCCCTATGGATCACCACAGTTTAATAATTCTGATGAGGTGCGAATAGCAGTCAACTTCCAAGATTTAATACTTGACATTGCCAACAGTTACCTATATATTGAGGGTTCTTTTACTCCAACCGAAGAGAACAAAGTCTGTTATCTCAAGAACAATGCATTAGCATTTCTATTCGATGAGATTCGTTACTTGTTGGGCGGTGAGCAGATTACACTGGTAAGGAAGCCGGGCATTACAACAACGTTGAAAACAATGGCGTCTTTCGGCAAACCACGCACTCAAACGCTCATCACCAGTGGTTGGGGTTTGAATGCTAATAAACAATATTTGTTAGACGTTGCTAGTCATACTTTTAGTGGCAAATTGCCACTTAGTTATTTGATGGGTTTCGCTGAAGATTATAGCAAAGGACTTGTAAATGTAAAGCACGAGCTGGTACTTATAATTGCACGAAACTTTAAAAACAGTTATCACGGAGAGGTCGATGCCAACATTAAAATTAGTAAGATAGAATGGAAGATACGACATATAGTGCCAGAGGATCGTCAGAAATTAAAAATCCTATCTCGTATGAAGAGAAATGCTATTATAAAAGTTCCATATCGAATGTGGGATCTATACGAACTCCCTGCCCTACGCCAAACCTCTTCTGATGTATGGTCTTTAAAAACCAGTACTAACCTTGAGAAACCTCGTTATGTTATCATAGCATTCCAGAATATTGGAAACTATGATAACCGTCAATCAGATCCAACCGCGTTTACGCATGCTAATGTAAGTGATATTCGTTTATTTTTAAACTCTAGCGTATACCCATATGAACGGTGGAATCTAAATTTTAACAATAAACTTTATGCCCCGGCCTATTATGCATACGAAAGATTTCAAACTAGCTATTACAACCGAACAGCTGAACCTCTCATGGATTATGGCGAATTTCTAAACAATCCCATATTTGTGATTGATTGCTCTCATCAAGCTGATGCGTTAAAAACTTCCACTGTAGACATTAAGATTGAATTTGAAACACGCGAACAATCTTTCCCAGCCAATATTAAAGTATACGCCCTCATTTTTCATGACGCATTTATAACATATAACTCTCTAGATGGAACAGTTAACAGAATAACCTCATTGTAATTTCCCCTACCTTCATCTTAGAAAAACTATACATGACTTGCGCTCTGGATGTGCTAGTATTGGCTGTACCACTACCCCCACTCCTGTGAAACGATTTTTCTGCTTATTCTTCTCTGAACTGAGGGTTTACGCATCTTATTCCTAAATTGAGATCGCGACCGTGCGTATGTGTGTGTAAAAATGATCAAGCAGCCAATATTCTTGATAGTAGATTTCCAAGGATTTAAATATGGAAAAGATGGTAAATTCTTTATGAAAGAACTTGCAGCTGTTTGTCAAAATGATGGGCGACACACGTACTTCCTATTCAAACCGCCTAAACCGTTTAAGGAATTATCTAGGCAACAGCAAGTGCAATATCGTTGGCTCGAAAGAAACTATCTGAGAGGCATCAAGTGGTCTGATGGATACACCGATCTAAGCATGCTGCCAGCATTGCTGCTCAAACTAGTTACAAATGTAATTAATCACAGAGATGACAACGTTTACATATTATGCAAAGGAAGCGAGAAGAAAAGTATTTTACAATCACAGCTCGAACTAAACAACATAACCGCTACAATAATCGACTTGGACGATTATCAAGCATACTTACCCAATATAACAAGTTTAAGTGGAATGCAACGATCATCGGATATACCAACATGTCTTTTTCACAATCATCTGCAGGCGCATTGTGCTCTGAGGAACGTATGGGATCTCTATTATAAGCTCACAGATTATGATTTAAGCACTATCCTATATGAATAGATAAGAGACAAATATGATTGTTAATTTAATTTCTAGATAACATATGCAGACAGTGTCAATTGAGCTAAGATATATATTTTTAAAAGTAAATAAATAATATATGTCCTACAACATTGTTTAATTCCCCTAAACGACAATAATAAATCTTAGTAACTTTCCACTTTYTAGGTCAATTTTTGATTGTTCTTTAATCGAACGAATCGATCAAATTTATTTTTTTTGCTATAATGATAACTAAATAATCAAATTAAAAGTTCCACTCCAATTTCTCATCAGCTAGCAATCATCCATCACATCACCAACCCCCCACCACCTAAATCCACACATTAAATAATCAAAAATCCTGAAAAAGTTCATTAGCGTCAATTAATTAAATGCTTAATTACTTCAATTAATTATCAATTAAAATTTTGCAACAGAACATACAGATATGTCCTACTCATGTCTTTCTGGCAGACTTCGAGGGTGGGCTGTTAATTCTAGAGTGACACATGCACACATTACAAGTTTACTTCACATGCTTTCTGATTACCACCCAGACTTGCCACTGGATGCACGTAAATTAAAAAACATATTAAATAATGGCGATTATGCACATTTTGGAAATTTCTAAAAAGGTTTTTTGATAAAAATCCAGAATTGCGGTCTACAACATTATATTTAAGTTTCAATGTTGACGGCATTCCTTTATTTAGCAGTAACACGCAGCTGTGGCCTATTCTAGGACAATTACAAATTTCCAAAGTAAGCCTTTTGCAATTGGAATTTTCTGCGGTTCTTCAAAACCCTATCTCTTAGACATATATTTGGAAGACTTCATTATGTAACTGAATACTCTCTGTAATGTATTTGTTCTTTGTGGATTTCAGTGCAAATTAAGAATTCACGGTTTCATTTGTTTGTGACGAACCAGCTCGAGCTTATTTAGAGCAAACAAAAAGTTATGGTGGCTACTCAGCCTGCGAAAAGTGCATTTCAGAGGAATATGTTGAAGGGCCTATTGTTCTTAATTCATTGACACCGCCAAAGCGAACAGACGATTCATTTGTCCAACAAATTGATGAGGATCATCATATGGGTGTTTCGTCATTAGGTAATACATTTACCTGTGGGAATGGTAACTTCGTTTCCTACAGATTACATGTACAACATTTGCTTAGGTGTAATAAGGAAAGTTTTGAGTATTTGGAGTAGTGAGCCACTGAAAGCAAGATTTGGTGGTTACATCTATTTCAACAAATTTAATGTCGTTTAAGTCTTATTTCCATGTGAAGTTTAATAGGAAACTAAGATCATTGAGAGAATTGAACTTTCCCTTTGTATGTGGGCCCTATTGTGCTAAAGAGTAAGTCACCCATACCTGTGTATGAAAATTGTTTGTTTTGCATACTGCTATCTTAATAATGGTATCTGAAAAACATCTTGCCAAATTTAGTCCTGAATTTTCTGGTGAACTGCTTAAAATTTTTATAAAACACTGTGAGAGACTTTATGGTTTACAATTTATTATCTATAATGTACATTTGCTTTTGCATCTTTATACTAATGTTGAAAGATACGGAATACTAGACAATTTTTCAGCATTCCCTTTGATTTTTTTAGGAAAACTAAAAACACTTGTAAAATCCACTGTAAACTATCTAAAAGAAGTGTATAATTGTATATTTGGCAAGAGCTTGCATTCACATTCCCTTCTGGAGAACGATGTAAACTTCAAGTTTAAACTTGAACACAATGCTGGGCCTCTAGTTGCTAACATGAACCATAATTTACAACAGTCCAAAAAGGTATACTTGAAGAATATCATTCTAACTTCTGTTTTATATTCAGCAGAAAATTCATACTGCATGTTTCAAAATGTATAATTCAAATTCATAATATTATATAGTACAGAAATTTCGCTCAGTACGATCTTTATACCCAATAGATTCAAAGCATTTAAATATTTTTATTATTAGTAATTTCGACGATACCTTAAAAATATGGCTCCTATCTAGCTTTCTACTAAATGTCTTGTTTTTGTTGAATGGATTCAAAGGTGCATTCATTGCGAAACATCCTGAATCAGTTAGGTAGCTTTGAAACAAGCTGACTGAACGTATGTGCTTTGTCGCACTTGATTTATCACATAACTCTGACGAGTGAGACAAAGCACATACGTTCAATCAGCTTATTTCCAAACTAACTAAATGATGTCCTGTTTTACCTTATAATGAAGGGCAGAATGAGTGGGTGTCAATGCCCATCGTTCATTCGACAGAAGCAGTATTATATTAAGTTATTTTAAATCCCTTATTTATTTTTTATTTTTGTTTGTATGGAGACACATTATAATATTATGTATGTATTAAAATATATATTTTTTAAAATTAAAGCTGTGTATGTTATGCAAGAAACCACATCAAAAATTACGTTTTACGTAATAAATAGGTAGCATATAGGTGTTGCCTATATACGTGTTATTTATTACGTATTTAGTCTGATATTGTTAAGTCTTAAATACGTGTAACTGGCGTACTATTTTGCGTATATACGTGTAATAATAACCCATAATAGTTACGTAAAATTTACGTGAAAAATTTTTAAAAATAAATAAATTAAATAAAAATTTACGTAAAAAATAAATAAGGGATTTAAAATAACTTAATATAATACTGCTTCTGTCGAATCTGTGTTTGCTGGGAAGATAACAAAACCAGGCCGAAACAAAAAAAAAGAATAAAAAGGCGGGAACGGTGAAAGCGATAGCTGAAATCCGAAACGTTAAAAGTTGAATTTCATCCCTTCTAAATCATATTGTGGATAGCATTCCTCCTTTAAGGCCTGAAACAATTACAAGTGATACGGATGAAAATCATTGCCGTTAATTATTCGGTGTACTGAAGACAGATTAACACCGGTTGCTCTCGAGACTACTCTTTGACTAATACGAGGATTTTCGTCAATCATTTCCAATACCCTAATTTCATTGTCAGGGCCTGTTGCTGTTCTTTCTCTTGACTTTTTCAGTGGWGGCCAGTTTGTCCTTAAAGTTAATTCAAGTCTCTTGAAAATTGTATCGGCAGGAGCTCTTCTGTTTGGAAAACGTTGTCTGTATAAACAGGGAGGTGCGGAAGCATTTTTCTTGCATTCACCATAAATCAAAATCATATGTTTTTTTCATCATTTTAATACATTTTGACCTTTAATAAATAGAGTGACAGGAACCATAGCGCATAGCCGTTCTGGATTCCCAATTTATTTTTAAAATAATACCATTATGTAAAATAACCACATTGGCTATGAGAATGTATTTTGGGTTACATTTTTAATTTCGTCAGGGTCATTATCATTCGTGAAACATCCTGTAGAAAACCACAAGCTGCTTTCTGATTGTAATTCTGTTCCAGGTACAATCCCTGGTTCCTTTAAATCAAATATAAGTAAAGCGGGACCGTTGGAGGTCGTCCAATCACTCAGTGGTGCGTGTCAAACACTTTCATCAAAAAGATCTAATAATGCWTAAAGAATATATAGATGGTAAACGAAACAAAACAAAGTACAGAAGAAAGAAGCCGTTCTTGAGGGATTGTGCGATACCGACACAACTTCAAAACTTACCAACCTATTTGAGCACTTCATCCCCATGTCTGCGACCAATCCCGATGATAGGAGAAGATTCTGTGCTGGCGAAAGCCAAAAGAAGGCGGAAGCACTTGAAACAACGAGAAGCGGAAGATACAGTAACTGACTGGAATGAATTCGGTAACAATGTAAGAAACGGCAAGCTTTCTCCGAATTGGTTTGGTAATATTTCCAATAATGTATGCACATTGTATAAAATGGTTGTAAAAAAGTACTTTTCATAAGTAGATCTTTAAAAGTTGATGTTAATTGACAAGTAACTGTTCATATTGATCAGAGACTGACATCATACTGGAGTTATCCTTAAAACAATCAATTTTTTGCGGTAGTAACGTCGTTTTTTCTTCCTAAGTAAACCTACAACCTCATTCCGCTTTGATTTATACAGCTGCCAACTGAGTACCCTGCTTTGCTGGTTACTAGTCCTAAACGCTTTATATGTCCCGTTCCCTAATTTTATATTAAAAGTAATAATCGGTGCAACTGCCTTGACCACTTCTTCACAGTTTTTTATAAATTCCAAGTACAGATTATCTACATCAACGGAATTCAAAGACCATTTACACATTCGAAGTTGGCTTGCTATCATATCAAGATTATAATCATTCATTATACGAACTTTTTTAACTAGGTTGTTCAATTTTAGTGTTGAGTGACAAATACTTACAGAAATAATATAATGGTCAGTGATTCTCGGGACAGGATGCACCCTTATCGCAACATATTCTGAATTAGTTAATACATCATCAATGAGCGTACTACTAGTATCCGTAACTCTTGTTGCCTCTGAAACACATTGCTTCATACCATTCATCAAAAAAAACGCTTTTTAACTTATTAACATAGTAACTGTCACTGTAAGCGATCTTTGGGTTATAACACAGAATGCTGTTGCAGATTTCATCGAAATGACTTGCAAGAATTTGACTGTTGACATATAAGATATCTGAATTAAACAATATACCAGAAGCACAACTCAGTTTTTGGCATTACTGTAGATTTCCGATTTACGATCTTAAGAATGCCGTTTATGAATTTGATTGTTTTATTGACGTCCCCCAATGGTCGTCCCACACATTAAAATTTGATAGTTTTAACCTATGCCTTTTATTGCTTACGTCATGGATACTAGTGCTACGCATCTATTTTGCTTTTAGATGAATTCAACCCGTAACAAACGGCGGTAGAAAAATTACCCTGTTTCAAACGTTTTCTTAAATCCGCCAACAACTACGCAAAAGGTTCCTAATTTCCGTCATGCGCATTGTTACAGCTCCCAAGGTAACAAGGTGCTCACTGTTGTCAGTTTTATAAATAGCCAGAGAAATGCAATAATGCAATGGGAGTGAGAGAGAGAGAGAGATAGAGAGAGAGAGGGGGGGGGCGAAGGTATACTTTGACATCTTGCGCCACCACTTAATCTGACAAATACGAAACTCGAAAGTTTGACCGAACTATGTAAACAAACACGCGTGGCTAGAGTTAGGTTAGGGTTATTACGTTACACATGGGACCATCGAGGTGTCTGGAGTCAGTGGTTTACATTTTCAAGTGAAGCCAACATGATAGTCACATTCTAAGGTGGAATTGGAGAAAAACAGAAACGTACTGGTGAGCAGAGCAATACTCAATGCATTGTGCGATTGAACGTCTTCACGCGCATTAGACGGTCCGCTGTACTACTGGTGTTTAGAATGTTCTGTATTGTTGAGTAGTGTGGTGTAAAATTTTGGTTAAAAAGAGCTTATTGCGAGCTGTGCAAGGACAAGGCGTATAAAAAATTAATCCAGGCGATGGTGCGGATGTGTCAAGTATGCAAAAACGTGAGCTCTAGGGAGAAAAACCGTATCATTTCACCGGTAAGCATTGTTCAGGTTATGTTTATATTTGTTGTTATAGGCGTTGTTTGATAAATTTAGCGAAATTAGTTACTTTATAGAGAAATACTTTTATAAAATGTAATGCAGTTGATAGTGAAGGATTATTACATATGGAAAATGGTTACTGTTATTGGTAGACGTTTTAAAAATAAATAGAGAGCCGAAGTGTTCGGAGTAAGTAGTTCAGTGATGCCTGATGCGGATTTTGATTTTATGTATTTCTTTTTATTTGACAATAAATTTCATTTTCGCAGTTTCTGATTTTTTTGCCTTACATTTCTATGTGTCAAATGTTTTATCGTTAAGTGTTGATTAGTGGTTAGTAATGCTAGTACTTTGTTGATACTTTCATTCGGCCAAGACTTTTTTCCTGCTTGTAACGAAATTAAATTAGTGTTTGTTATACAAAAAGATGTTTCTTTACTTTAACTGAAAAATTTTTCAAAATATTATTKATGTACGCTCCGCTTTTGTTTTTAGTTGGAAGTTAAATTATCTCCCCGTTGACACTTTTATAACAGTACGCCAATGTACTTGGAGGAAAGTGTATCTCCCCCTCGTAACCGCACATCCCTCACCATCGGTGGTCTTGGCGTCAGTTCCAACCGTATTTATGAACGAGATGTCGTGTCGTTTAATAATATATCAATGCATGGGACACATGCAGCACGTGCGAACGTGCGATGTTGTCAGTGGTACTTTACCGTTTTCTTCCTAACGACGGTCAGAGACAGTCCTGACAGTTTCAAAATTTATCATATCGTTCTCACACGTAAGTATACAAACTTCAAACATTATCTAGCGTCAAGCGTCGTTTAATTCCTCATAATAAAAACATTAGTTCAAAAGCAGGTTCGATGGTTAATGTGCTTTCGTGTTTCAGCAAAAGGCTAGTGAATGCGCTTATTATATTGAACTGTTCACTACAGAATAAACTTACTGAAGGATGATTTAAGTTATTTTCACAAATACGCCTTAAGTTGACCTTGGTATCAATGTCACAATGCCAGTTTACGAGTACAATCCTCACGGTATCGCGAAAATTTGCCCACATTGGCAACGCGACACAGCTCAAAAATATGTAAACAAATATTACTTACTATTGGCCTTTCTCGCTTTCGTCACCTTGCGAACCTTTTACGTCATCTCCGTGGCGGAATATCAAGGCATTTGAAACGGATATTGAAAATCCATACTTTCGCATTTTGTTCTCGGTAAACATGAGCCGAAAAAAATCGCAAAAAATGTCTCTGTGCTTCAATTTTTATGTACATTTTAAATGTAAAATAAAAAAAATTGTAGGACGACCCCATTCCTGAAGGTTCTGTTTTACATGGCGAAAGTAGTCCCTCTGGGCCTTGGTTTGGTCACCAAAATTTTTTATCGTACTAGCACATAGTTTTTGCTTGTTCTTTAACATCCACAGTGCATTCTCCGGTGAATTAAGAATCACTTTAATTGGACGATTTCTATCCGACTTAAACAAGCCCAAACGTAAAACCTTTAGTCCTTTTAAATTTATTTCAGCTCCCTCGAAAGTCTCATTGACTGTCTGAACATCCTCAGCAATCCGTGTAGTATGGGTTGCGCCTGTTGGTTCTCTCACATTTGCGATAATAATATTGGATCTGGACAGCTTTAATAAGCTTGGGGACTTGTATAAGGCCCTCAATACAATCCCCACAGTAATAATTTAAGAAACGCCTGTTTTTTTTTAATTCTACGACTTTTAATTCTGTAGGGCAAAGTCCAGAGCATGCCTTGTGCAAAGATCTGGCACAGCTATCACACTGCATCACAGCAAGATGGTCTTCTCATCAATACTACACGGAAAACACTTCATTATCGGCGTATTCTAAAACAATTAGCGAAATGAAACTGATGAATAAATTTTAATTTTGAGATATAAACAAACGAGTATTATAGGTTAGGAAACCGCGTGCGTGCGGTACAGTTGAGCAGTATGTACTCAACGAGCGAGTGACAAAGTCACGAGTAGTCTTATTCCATTAGTAGATAAACAATCTTTATTGCCGTGTACAATAATTTTTTTCTGTAGCAGGATTTCAAGTTTAATAGAAAAAAATAAATTTCAAAAGAAATTACAATTTTTGGCAAAAAATTGCAATTGTGTTGTTCCGTTACTCTACATGTTAAACCAATTATCTATCATTGCTGTGAAAGTATTACTTTATGTGCTCAAAAGAGTTGATAAAGAAACAGTTTAACATCTGCTACAGAAAAAGTCATATWTCTGTACTGTTATGGCTGATTATGAAATACCTACCACGGCTTTTTATCGGGAAAAGCAGACCACTTCTGTCCGTGGTTCGTGGTTAGGTAATTGGGCACATAAATGTAAAAGGAATCATTTGTTCATATTTAATACAAAATATTAGGTACAAGAAGCAGGTAACTATCAGGAGGTGGAACCTTCATCATCTTCAAGTTATCATCACCAAATAGAAACAGAAATGGACATCATTGGTTATACAGATAACGAGAAGTGCGTTCAAACAGATATAACTTGTGAACAATTAGCACATATGATTATATCGACCACAAATATTCCATATATGGAAAAAAATAACGATATGTGTTTAAATTACGAGAGTTTTGTGAATAATGATGTGAAAACAAAATACTACACCGGATTAGATTGATTTAAAAAGTTTGAAATTTTATTGAAGTATGTTGAACATGCATCTAACAGCATTTGAGCAGGTTTTACTTACATTAATTAAACTTCGATTGAATTTAGATTTCAAAGACTTGAGTTACTGGTTTAATATTATTAAATATAAATATTAAATAAACATAATAATATGTTTTACATGCGCGGCTTAAGAAAATGATTGTGTGGCCACAGAAGGATATTTTGCAAAAAACTATGCCGGTATGTTTTAAAAATTCTATTCATAACAAAACAACTGTAATTATAGATTGCTTTGAGATTTACATTGAAAAACCATCCAATTTGTTAACTTCGGCACAGTGTTGATCACATTATAAACATAGTCATACTCTAAAATATTTAATGGGAATAACTCCGCAAGGTACGATATGTTTTATATTAGAGGAATGGGTGGGCGAACTTCCGATAAAGTCGTGGTACAAAATTCTTCGCTTTTAAATAACGTTACTCCTGAAGATGTTATTTTAGCTGATAGGGGATTTGTACAATTGTTTCAAGCACAAGTCAGGTTACCGGCTTTTACAAAAGGAAAAGAACAATTACACCCAGTTGATGTCGAAAATACTAGAATTCTTACAGGCACTGTCCCAGTAAAGGCCGATTCCCACTTACGCCGCACGGTGCGGCACGGCACGGCGCGTTACGATGCAGCAAAATGCTACTTACAATTGTTTGCATGCATTTAAATGATACCGTTCCCATCTAAGCAGCACGGCGCGGCAAGCTGCAGCAAAATTTTAATTCACCAGTGCACGTTTCCACGCGACTTGTTATTTGGTAACACAATATCATTTTCTACTGTTTCTTTTATTATTTATTAATAATAATTTAATAATACATAATCAAAAGCTACTACTGTATGGATGGAGATAAAATTGAAAGTTTGATACTACTTGTGAGCGAGTGTAGTGAGCTCTAAGATATGAGCAACAAAAATTACATAAACCAAAAAAGGAGCTAAATGATATGGACACAAATTGGAAAGAAACTAAATGAAAGTGCTAAATAAATACTTAATTAATATTAATGTTTTATTTTATTATTTAAAAATATGTAATATAGGTACATAACACTATTCCAAATAATCACAGAACTTTTTTGCCATTTTTGCATAATATATTACATTATAATATGAAAGTGATAAAAGTAAGTTGTTGGAGTTGGAAAGCGAGAAACTTATCACTTTTACACTCAGAATGGGATCTATAACTAAAATGATAATTACCACACTTAAGAATTAGAAGAAATGGTAAAAAAATAGCAGAAAACACATTTTTATATACTTTTTTTTATAAATATCTAGGTTTTCATATAATATACCGGCATTAACCGTGTTAAGTCCTGCCAAGAAACTGCACCCACAGGAAACATAAAATATTGTTTAAAATTGTCTTTAATTTCAAGGGCGTCGTTAGAGTACCTGCCCCTAATAAGGTTCAAAAATTTGTTTCTTTTCATTTTCTAAAATGCTTAAGAAATCTTTATCATTTTTAAGGAAGTTGTGGAGACATAAACTAGATAAAACAATTTTATCTGCGTTTTTCGTTGAAGTTGAATTTTGTTTAAAAAGATTCTAAACTTATGGCAAAGTATCCCGAAAGCATTTTCAGATACCCTTCTTGCTCTAGATAGCCGATAATTAAATACTCTCTTATCTTCGGACAATCCGCGGTCAGAATAAAGTTGCATTAGATAGTTTTTTAAAGGAAAGGCTTCGCCACTCACTATTACAAATGGCAACGATTTATCATTTTCACATATTGCTCGATCCTCAGGCATTCCAAAAGTATTGCTTTTAAGAGCCTTTCCCATATTTGAATTGTTAAATATTCCGCCATCACTATTTTTCTGTAAGCTCCAACATCCACAGCGGTAAATTGTATTCTGGGTCCACTATAGCCAATAAAACAATTGAAAATGTTTTTTGTAATAAAAAAAAACATGATTCCGTKAAAAATGTAGTATTTTTTCAGATTTACATTGMAGAAGATGCTCATAATATTTTCCTTTTACTTCCTGGCAGTAATGCACCCCTGAGTAGAMRTTTTCCAAACAATTACTATTGTCTTCCTCAGTCGATTCTCTCAACGGAATATTCCTATTTAATCGTACAAATTCTAATTTGAAATCATATCCTGACAAAAATATTGCATAGTGTTGTAATCTGTTTGCTGCCATTGCAGGAATCCCTTTATTTTCAGAAAAAAAATATCTGTAACCAGTGTAATCGTGCGTACGTATAAATAATGATTGAATTTCTTCCCAGCAAAAACAGCTGAGTGCTTCTTTTTATATCTGTGAATACTTTCTTTCACAGTCACTCAAGGTATGTGATGAAAAACTTTTTTTCAATCTTATTCTCGTATACATGAACAAGAACGGCTGCTAACCCGTAGTCCGATGCATCACAATATTATTTTATAGGCAAATTTTGGTCATAATGAACTAGGCGGTTTCCGATGAGATTACTCTTTTTACAAAGCTTTTTCACATCGTCTGGACCAATTGTTTTCTATTTTTTAAAAGATCTTAAAGTGGTTGCAACTGGTATGAATCGTTCACAGAAATTTATAAATCCCAATAAAAATTTTAATTCTGTCACATTTGTCGGTGCTGGTGCTTCTACGATAGCTTTAATTTTTTTCCTTCACTATCTACGATGCATCCCAGATTCGAAATATTGGGTTGAAAACATATGTATTTTTCTTTTTTGACCCGGAAACCATTTTCCTTTAACCTTTATAGTAATTGATACAATCGTTGCACGTGGGAAGTTCCTGAGCACCCCTCCATGATTTTTTGAAACAACGAAAAAAGATTTGCCAAGCTATAAGGAGCTCGATTGTACATAAATGTCCCTTAATGAGTGCCTATTGTCGTTAAACGTTTAGATTCCTTGCTTATCAAAATTTGATGTGCCATCGAATGGTCAATTTTAGAGAATGTTTTGCCACCTCGCAATTATGAAAACAGTTCTTTAGTACGCGGCAGCGGATACTTTTCCGTGTTTATATGTGGATTTGCTGTCAGTCTATAGTCTGCGCAAATTCGCACTGTCCCGAACGGGTTTTAATACCGGCACGATTGGTGTCCCCCACTCACTATAATTTACTGGTTTTAAAATTTTTACTTTCACCAATTTGTCGATTTCGGTTTCTACCTTTTCTTTTAATGCGATGGGCAAAGGCCGTGGTTTGAAAAATTTGGGCAATGCATTTTCTTTTAAATACAGCTTAATGCAACTATTATTGGATGTTCCGAGGAAGAGTTCGCTTATATTTTCCTTTCCACTTTCAGTGATTTGCTGCAAGTGCAAATGCATATTATCCTTAAACATTCTCCTAAATTTTTGCACAACATATCTACCTATTTGTCTTATATTTATATTTACATTGCAATTTATTACATTTAACGGGCGATGTGAGCTACTCTCCCAGTAGCTGAATAGTAGTGTCTGTAGTCATAATAGGTAGGAAATTAAAATGTATTTCCCCACAGTTGTTTTGACATAGCTCTGTCTGTGTCGAATTCAATTTTCATTTCTCTTTGTTTACTATCTATCCGGCTACAAACAGCTGCAAGATGTCCTTTTTACCACATTTCCTACAATAATAGAAACTATACCTTCATGCTCAGTTTGGGTGGTTCCTGCCGCACACGTGACACCCTTCAGTCAGCCTCGACGTAAGCATGATCGTTGCGGATGATGTAGTTGTCGACGTTCCGGATGTTGATGACGTAGTACCGTTTCCCCGAGCCATGTACAGGCCGACCTCCCCCAGAATTCTTCTTTCCGCACGTGAATTTGAATATTTTTTGTCCTTCTTCCTTGATAACGATATAATCAGTTCCATCATTGAAGTTTTTTGGTTGAGATAGCATCGAGGTGTTTCTATTTCTACGCTCTTTTCAAACGTTAGGAGTCTTGTAATTTTCTGCCAGTAGTTTCTCGAACGCTTTTGTGTTTCGCTTGATTCGGAATATAAACTTGTCGCGAAGGCACATATCCATGAAACTCTAAAATCACAGTCAGCAGCAAATGTTGAATGCKAGCAGCGCWCATTTGCATGACTTCGTCATTCTTTATTTTTACTCTGGGGCGTTTCTTATTGTCATCCACTACATTGTTTATAAGAAAAAACTGATGCAATTGTCTTTTGTCTATTTTTCAATTGTTTAGCTTAGGATCAAATTCGCGCACTATTCCAACTGATGCCGTTGTCGCCATTACTGCTTATCTTTCCACGTTTTTTCCAAGTAACTCTTTTCGTCGTCGCCATTTGTAGTGTTTTCACCACTCACTACAAGAATGTCCAAATGAAACTCCTTAGGTTTCACGACACTACATTTATTTTGCGAAACTGCTAGATATACACATTATATACATACCGGCATTTTGGGTAGCTCACGTGCATGTCGTATTATATGCGCACATGCGTTTTACCTATACATCACATACTCTCTACCATTATAGATAATCGAATACTTAAATCAGCGTTTCTGAAATTCACAATTTTATATTTTACCATAATGAATGTGCTTTGTGTTGTATCGCAGAACTAATAACATGAAAATCTCTACTACAAATACTTTTATTCATTAACCTACTTGAACAAGTGAACTAAAACATATGATTTTCACGTTTGACATTTTTTCGGTGTTGCAATATGTCACAACTACCTCCCGTCATAGGTGCAAACGCTGGGGCGGCTTGATGACCCTTTTTGAGGAGCGCGTCGCGGTATTCGAACTTGCACTTTTTGCCTCTGGAATCGCCTGTTCTATCGCACTAGGCAATTCACCTGCCGCACAGGCCGCACCACTATCACATTTAGAATCTAAATTAACCGCTACAGTTTCATTCGTTTGACACTGATCTTCCTTCTTACAGCTATTTGGATACATTTTAACATCTAAATCTGAGAACATATCTTGAACAATTGGTACAACATTCTCCTTTGTGTTCAGGGCAAAAGGTTTAAAATCTGGTTTAATATCACATCCCTTACATCTCATCATCTGATTCAAGTGTCGCTTCCATATAATATTTTCATCTACTAACTTACACAGATATACTCTATCACATAGTACTTCGTCTATGATACATCGAACCCACTCTTTCTTGTTTGGATTTCTATAATCTCTACAGTAAACCTGCTCACCCACTACAAAACTATTTTCTCTCCCCTCTTTATGTTCCTAACTTTACTTTTAAAAACAAGACTTGAAGGAGTCACATTGGTACTGCTGTGTACTGAATTCCGATATTGAAATAAGTACCTTAGCATCAAGGTTTCAAAACATACATGTTTATTGTTGTGATCTTTCAATGCCTTTGTTAAACCCATCTTGAAATTTTTTACTGCATTTTCGGCAATGCCATTTGTCTGGGGATGATATGGAGGAGATGATAGGTGCTGTATACCATTATTAGATAAGAATTTTGAAAAATCTTCCGAAACAAATTGTGGTCCGTTATCCGTTACTACAGCCCTTGGTAATCCGAATCTAGAAAAGCATTCTCTAAATTTTGTAATAGTAGACTGAGAATCCGTTTTACCTATAATAAAGGCTTCTGGCCATTTCGAGTATGTATCAATTATTATCAATATCATTTACCATAGAAAGGACCTAAAAAGTCTGCATAAATGCGTTCAAAAAAATATGATCCCTTTTCACAAGGTATTAATCTACACTTTTTTGCTCTGGCCTCACCGACATGCAAATGTTACAGTTCCCTACAAAATTTTCAATGTCAGAGTCTAACGAAGGCCGCCAGAAATAGCTTCTAGCGTTACTTTTCATTTTGACAATGCCTTCATGAGTACTGTGTAATTCTTTTAATAATTGATATCGAATTGATGTCGGAATAAACTACCCGATAGCCCCACATTACTACATCTTGCTCGAAATAAAGCTCATCTTTACGGCTAAAAAATGGTTTAAGTGACTCATTCTCATAATGTTTAGGAAATCAATACCTTATTAAATTTATCAAGTTACCCAAAATAGGATCTTTTCTAGTCTCAGAGCGGATAATGTTTGAATCTATTGGTAACATTGACTCCATAAAATCTAAATAATCATAACACGCTGACGTTTGTTCATTACTGTCCGGCAAAGGAAGTCTGGACAATGCATCAGCATTTACATTTTCTAAACCCTTAATGCACTTAAATGTATAGTCAAAGTTTGATAAGAATAGTGACCAACGCTGTAAACGTCCTGCCGCCATCTGAGGTAAGCTTTTCTTTTCACCGAATAATGCATGCAAAGGCCTATGATCCGATACTTACGACCTGCCAAATATTGATATAATTTCTGAACTGACCAGTAAATGCTTAAGGCTTCCTTGTGTATCATGCTATAATTTTTACTTCGGGTTTTGATAATACTCTGGATACGAAACATATAGGTCGTTCCGTACCATCCTTTTCAACATGCATCACAAACTAATCTTATAGGCTTCCCGGGTTCATAGTGCACCAACACTTTATCAGAGGTTATATCTTTTTTAATTGTCTGAAATGCCCGATCACACTCACCCGTCCACTGAAAATATTTATTTTTACCAAGCAAATCATGCAAGGGCTTTAATTTCACCGAAAAATTAGGAATAAATTTTGCATGATAATTTGCCAGGCCCACAAAAGCACGAACCTGGTTTATATTTTGTGGTTTAGGTGCTTCCAATATAGCTTTTATTTTATCATTTTTCATTTCCGAACTTGCTGAAGAAATTCTATGCCCTAAATAGTCAATACTGTCTTTAAAGAACTCACATTTTTTAAAATTTAAACGAAACCCAGCTTTTAACAATCTACTAAGTACTTCCCTCAAGTTATTCAAATGTTCTTTTTCTGTCTTCCCTGTTACTACAATGTCATCCAAGAAATTTACAGTGCCATTACACCCCTGAAGGACTTTCTCAACAATACTCTGAAAAAAAGCACATGCTGGCTTAGTGCCATAAGGAAGTCTTTTAATTCTATAAATACCCTGAGTAGTACTCCAAGACAACAATTCCCCTGTTTCCTCGTCTAACTCTAATTGATTATATGCATTTAGGAAATCGAGTTTTGTAAACTTTTCTCCCCCTTGCAAAGCAACACAAATATCCTCTATTCTAGGCAAAGGATGATTAACATCTTTTAGAAAACGATTTACTGTTGTTTTATAATTTGCACAAACCCTAATGCTTTTACCATAGGTTTTCATAACTGGTACCGGAGTAGTTCCCCATTTAGAGTTACGTACCTTTTCTATACACCCTGCCTTTTCTAATGGTCGTAACTCTTCATTAACCTTTTCTTTAAATGCAAATGGGACAGTTCTTAGCTCGTGAAAAATGGGCTTAACCCCCGGCTCAACTTCTAATGAGATCTTTTCACCGTTATATCTACCAAACTCATTATTAAACAACTCTTTAAACTCATTTAAAATATCATCTAAAGTTAAATTTACAACATTAATTTCACAAACTGAAGTGAGTGGCAGATTAACATCAGCGAAGAGCTTTAAAACATCTCTACCCAGTAACAGCTTTGTTGCTTTTTGCTACCATCAAAAAAGAACAATGCCTAACAACATTTTTAATCTCAAGTTCGGCTTTGAACTGACCTACCGGCAAGATTTCTTGACCACTGTGCGTTCTTAACTTGATCGGGGTTGGCCACAATTTGACATCTTTAAATTTAGCTTTATAAGTCGAATATGACATACACGATACACCCGCATCGGTGTCTACCTCCATATCAACCACAATACCATTAATTTTTACCTGTAACATAATGGGTTTTACATGCACGTAATTAACGCTTTCTAAAGTAAAAGCATCATCTACTACATAACCAACCATTGAAGCAGAAGCCTCCTCCTCAACAAGAAAATCATTTTCTTTAAATTTACCACAAACGCTGACAATATGCCCTTTTTTACCACATCTTTTACATGTAAATCTTTTGAATTTGCAATGTTTAAAATCATGATTGGGTTTATTACAATGAAAGCATTTGAGCTGCTTACTTGACGAATCTCCTTTCTTCTTCCCCTGTTCTCTTGAAAAATTAATTTTCTGTTCTTCTTTCCACTTCCTGCGATTACGGAATTCTACCCTATTCACCGGTATGTCAACTCCTCCGACGACAGCTTCCCTGCTTAAAGCTATCTCCAACAGTTCCATTAATTTCTTGCTCGGTTCCTCTTCGCAAAGCCTATCTTGAATTTTCCCTTGCAGCATTCCAGCCACAAACTTGTTTTTAATAAATTCTTCTAAGTTGGTCCCAAACTGACAACCTGCTGCAAGCTTCTTAATCCGCGCAAACCAATCCATTATTCTTTCGTTATGCAATTGTTATAAGTTGTCGAACTCTATTCGCCTCTTAAATGTTGGTACCCTAGGGCTGAACTGTTTATTTAAATCGTCCGTCAACTCCTTATATGTACTATAGCTTGGTTTTTTTGGTCTCACAAACGTTCCTTAAAATCKCATATACTTCGACTGAAATGGATGTTAGCAGTACCGATACCTTGCGGTCGTCATCAATTAAATTAGCTGTAAACAACTGCTCCAAACGTTCTTCGAAAACTTGATAATTGTCGCCTAKTTTAAATACATCCAAAGAAGCGTTATACCCAGATACAAGCTTAATTGTTTCACCGGGCGACGATCCTTGGSTACGGCTCATCGTGGTAACGTCAAACCTCAAACGTGATCGCCAAATTGAAATTCACGGCAATCACAACAACAATCAAAACTTTTTCCGTAAAATGAGGTGCTTCAATTTTAACAATAATACGTTATCCTCGTCGCCATATTATTTGTTGTATCGCAGAATTAATAACATGAAAATCCCAACTAAAAATACTTTTATTCAGCATACAGCCATCTTGTGTAGCGTACAATCAAATTATGAATGCTCTACCTTAACCTGCTTGAACAAGTGAACTAAAACATATGATTTTCACGTTTGACATTTTTTCGGTGTTGCAATATGTCACACTTTGTAAACAATAATAAAAAATCTCACCAAGGTATTTATAAAAACTGCTATATATTACTTCACGACTGTAAAACTTCTGTCCTCCGATATTCTGTTAACACCCTAAGTACCTGTTTGGGACATTCCCTGAAGGAAGAACTAAGAATATGTACAGAAAGAAGATTTTTTTCCGTCCACTTGTTTAGACATGGTAGGATTTAAAATACAATTTAATTGGTCTAAGAGCTTATTAAAGGCATTAGGTATTAATTTTTTGCAAATGGTGCAAATATGAACCCAGTTCATAACATGCTGAATTCACAGAGAGGKGATATKCTCATTTTGTACATATAGAGCTMCGTTTATAAGAGGTTTTTCGACTCCAAAGCGACTTTTTGTACTTAAAAAATGTTAAGTTTCTTAATTTTATATATCATATTATGTACTCAAATAGTTTTTACAATTCTTAATAATTTTACTTAAGGAAATAGTAAATTTGCTGTTTCTCACGCCAAAATAGGTAATGAGGTAATGGCGCTTTTTTAAATTAAGATTTTCCTTTTTTTTCCAGACAAAATGGTACGACATTACCAAAGAAAAACTAATAGAGGCCTTAGTTATACCCGTCAAGATCTTCAAGATGCAGTTGATGTCGTAAAATCCAAACGACTAGCATTGGCCTCGGTAAAAGATTTTCTGTTTCAAAACCAGCCATAGCTGGTTATGTTAAAAATAGAAGGGGTGTGAAATCAAAAACATTTGGAAGACCGACAGCCTTATCTTTAGAAGCTGAAAATCAGTTGGGCGGCTCATAAAATTAATGGAAAAATAAGGTTATGGTTTATCCAAGCAAATGTCTTGCAGTTGGTAAGTGATTATATAATTGAGGAGAACATACCAAACCCATTCAAATATAACTTTCCTAGAGACTAATAGTTGCAGAGTCTAAAAAAATACAGCGTTTGAGTATTGAAAAGCAGAAAGCGTGGAAGTGGTCGGAAAAAAGACTCAAAATCCTTTTACAATGTTCGGCTATTTTGACTGCTTAAAAATAACTTTGGAAGAACTTAGTATTCAGCCATGAGACATATGGAACCTCGATGACTCGACGTTCTAAAACTAAATAGTAGGAGGTAAAGGACTGCCTGCTATAAGAACTGTTACTGGACCCGGAAAAGAAAACACTATTATTCTTCTAGCCTATAGTGCAATGGGGGACAAGTGTCCTCCATTATTTATTTTCAAAGGATTCCTAATGCAAAAGAAGGATTTACAAGATCAACATTTGTTGCATCTCAAACGGCTGGATGGAATCTTCAGTATTTCTTAATTTTTTTGAACATCCTTTTGTAAAAGCACCATAGCCGTCTGCTGAAAATTGCGTTTTTCTGCCCTAAGACGGTCCCCCACCTAGAGGACGAGGTCGTAGACGCGGTGGTTCTCGCCCGACTATTCCCTCGAATGGTGAAGATTCACTGCCTATGGCAAGTGATCCCCCAACAACTTCTCGCCGTCCAGATGGGTCTCAGAAATTTCGTGACGTGAAAAATGAAACCGTCATTGCCGATTTTGCTAAGTTAAATTTAGAGAAATTAAGAACTGATTTATTTGGAGAGTTCGCGTCGTTGAAAGACGCATAAACAACCGCTCATGTCGGGCCGCAATTCCGCAACTCGAGGTTGCGGTTGCGCAGCTTCCCGAACTAGACATTCCTATATCATCCTTTTATCGTGTTACACTTTTGCAGTTCGCTGCGAAGCACGATACTGTTTTACTTAACMAAGGGGTTGATTTTAGCGCGCCTTTGGCAGACGAGGAAGAATTAATCCTAAACATGCACGTCCGCAACTTAGTTGAGATGAACTCACAAAATGTGACTCCCGTCGCAGGAGTGATCAACTGTTAATAAGGATTTACAGGATCAACATTTGATGCACCTCAAATCGCGTTCTTCTGGACGGTCCCCCACCTGGAGGACGACGTCGTGGACGCGGTTGTTCCCGTCCGAGTATTTCCTCCAGTGGTTAAGGGCACACTACCTACAGCAAGTGATCCCCCAACCACTTCCCAAACTCGACGTTCTCGCCGTCGAGATCGGTCTCGGAAATTTCGTGACGTGAATTGTCATTGCCGATTTTGCTAAGTTAAATTTAGAGAAATTAAGAAATTATTTATTTGCAAAGTTCGCGTCGTTGAAAGACACATGGACAACCGCTCATGTCGAGCCGCAATTCCACAACTCGAGGTCTTGGACCCTATTTGAGACAGTTAAGCGCATTAATGCGCAGCTTTCCGAACTAGACATTCCTACATCATCCTTTTATCGTGTTACACTTTTGCAGTTCGTTGCAAAGCACGATACTGTTTTACAACCAAGGGGTTGGTTTTAGCGCGCCTTTTGCAGACGAGGAAGAATTAATCCTAAACATGGACGTCCGCAACTTAGTTGAGATGAACTCACAAAATGTGACTCCCGTCAACTGATATGGACTGTTCACTCTTGACGACATAAAGTACTTCCCTTCAACGCTCACTGAAGTCTCCCCGTTATGTTTTGACATTCAGCGGTTGCGAGAGGTAGTTCTCATGCTTGCAAGCCCAGAGACTCCAATCGCCGATAGGCGTATGGACCAAGTAGAAACTTACGTAATCGATCAGGGTATCGCATCTGAAATAGACCACCTTGCGGCACCCGAGATATCCAAGGTAGCACCCGAAGAACAGACACAAATGTCGAAATAGGTAATGTTACCTTACTAGTAAACGACAAACAAAAGATGCAGAACTCACTAACCATTGAGTTAAAAACTTATGGAATATTGCTACTATCAACAATTTCGTCTTATAATCAGCGAAATCAACCAACTAAAAAAACCAAGAAGTGCTTAGGACCGAAAGTTATTACATTTCAAGAATGCACGATAATTTTAAAGAAAAAGGAAGACGCCGAAAAGCAAAAAAGGCTATAAAGGAATACAAAGAAAATCAAAGGAAAACGAAAAAACACAAATAACGAAAGACAAGAATAAAAAACCAAAGACGACAAAAGTAGTTCAAAAGAAAAATCTAAAGCTGAAGAAGTGATGACAACATCTGCTGATGAAGTGCAGATCCGGAATTTGAAATAGACAACCTATCAATCCATCTAGAAAGAGAATTGCAAATTCATGATCCTGAAAATAATAGATTTCCTTTCTTAAAACCAAACGAATCAATAACTTTGGAAGTTACAGAAATTGCTATTGGTTCAATTTTAGCTACTGGTCAAGCTCTTAAAAATAAAGCCTCTAATTTCTTCAAAAAATCCCGATGATTTCGTATTGGTATAAGTACGAATATATGATTCGGAGGAGTGTTTGATTAGGTATTTACGATGTGTGGATAAAGAAAAGAAGATTCCATAAGACTAACCAACACATAGTCCCATTGCATGGGATTGTGAGCATAACAATTACGCTTTTTGAAATGGACTCTAAAGGTCGTTATGTGTTTAAGATTCCGGTTCTTGTTCTAGGTAAGTGTTTACTGTGCAAAATATTTACCAAAGTTACTAACATGTATCTATTTATCCTATATTCTACGTTTTCTAGAAATATATCCTTAATTTTTGTATAATATAGAATAAAATATTAATTTCTACAATATAAAACATCCATTTGACCATATTCTTCTTAATATAACAGATATTTATCTAACTTCTGTTAAAGCTGGCTGATTCAGATTTTTTTATATATAATGCTCTTGTTTGCTAAACAGTAAGATAAACAATTTAAATGCAGTTGCCCCATAGCTAAGGGCAATAATGTGTGTGTGATAATTAATTTTTTTTCTTGATTTTAAAGTTAACTTTGCATTTGAGGGTATGCACTTCCCCAAATTGACCTTATAGGCAGAATAATGATCGATTAGTATACTTTCCACTTCAATAGTGTCAATGTCACGCACTAATGCTTATAATTAAAAATTACAATGATATCACTGCACTTATGATCACATTAAGAGAGCCGCACACAGCGTCCATGGCGTGTACACCTCATGTTAATGGTTCAACTATAAGGCATAGCGTTTGGCCGCTTCTCCATTTTCATCATCTTCTTCATCTGAATTACCGCCCTCGTAATTCACGAGTCCCTGAAAAAAACATATTTTTTATAATAATTAATAATTTTATATTTTACAGTTACGAATGCACTTTGTAAACAATAATAAAAAAAACCTCACCAAGGTATTTATAAGAACTGCTTTATATTAAAACTTCTGTCCTCCGATATTCTGTTAACACCCTAAGTGCCTGTTTGGGACATTCCCTGAAGGAAGAACTAAGAATATATACAGAAGAAAGATTTCTTTCCGTCCACTTGTTTAGAAGACATGGTAGGATTTAAAATATAATTTAATTGCTTTGAGAGCTTATTGAAGGCATTAGGTATTAATTTTTTGGAAATTATGCTTTCCCAAACTACAGGAACCCAGTTTGTAACTGAATTCACAGAGAGGTGATATTCTCTACCGCCAAAACTATGTTAACACATTATGGTCGGGTTACATGGTCAAACAGACCTACTGGTTCGCCTACATACTTTCTTTCATAAATGCGTTAATAAGTTTGGCTACACTGCATTCTACGTGACTAACTTTGTGTCAAATCTGGTCTCATTTTGTACGTGTAGAGCTCCGTTTATAAGATGTTTTTCGACTCCAAAGCGATACTCAAGATGCAGTTGATGCCGTAAAATCCAAACGACTAGCATTGGCCTCGGTAAAAGATTTTCTGTTCCAAAACCAACCATAGCGGATTATGTTAAATATAGAAGAAGTGTGAAATCAAAAACATTTGGAAGAACGACAGCCTTATCTTTAAAAGCTGAAAATCAGTTGGGCGACTCATAAAATTAATGGAAAAATAAGGTTATGGTTTATCCAAGTAAAATGTCTTGCAGTTGGTGAGTGATTATATAATCGAGAAGAAGATACCAAACCCATTCAAAAATACAGCGTTTGAGTATTAAAAAATCACAAAACGAGGTCTTGGACTTACCCTATTTGAGACAGTTAAGCGCATTAATGCGCAGCTTTCCGAACTAGACATTCTTTTATCATCTTTTTATCGTATTACACTTTTGCAGTTCGCTGCGAAGCACGATACTTTTACTTAACCAAGGGGTTGGTTTTAGCGCGCCTTTTGCAGACGAGGAAGAATTAATCCTAACCATGGACGTCCGCAATTTAGTTGCGATGAACTCCCGTCGCAGGAGTGATCAACTGTTATGGACTGCTCACTCTTGATGACATAAAGTACTTCCCTTCAACGCTCACTGAAGTCTCCCCGTTATATTTTGACATTCAACGGTTGCGAGAGATAGTTCTCATGCTTGCAGACCAAGAGACTCCAATCGCCGATAGGCGTATTAGGATGCAGCTGAACTCAATTCCAGGAGCTGTTTTTMCAACTGGRGACGACCTTCTGTTACTAAATCCGGATGACGCGATTCCCGGTGACTACAATTTGCCGTTGATGCGAAATGACTTTCAACTAGTTAATGCCTGTATTGACAGAATAGGCCGCAAAATTCCAAAACTTGCTGGTTCTGTGACATACAATGAAAAGGGCAACAAAGGACAACTTTTGTCAACTGTCCTGCGCGACACACCTCCACGTATTTGGGGCTTCGCTGATGCCGCTGAAGACGCCCAAGAGTGGCCTATTACCATTCCACCACATATAATTGGTGACGCAGTTGAATGGCACACGGCAACAAAATTAACTCAAGATCATTAGCTTAAAATTAGCGGAACTGGCTTTGAAAAAACACGTGACAATTCTTTTACTACCCCTCCCCCCACAGCCACTCGATCAGTTTTCAAATCCATTAAATCATCTTGGGATGAGTATTTTTGCAAACGGCTGCGACAACAGGGATGTCAAAAAATTTCCAAACGATCAAAGGCAATTAAAATGGTAGAACTATGGAAAAGCTTGGATACCGATATTATTAAAAGTTTGGAAAGATGGGAACAAGAATTAAAAAGTCAAATTGATCAAGATGTAATACCTGAAATCGACCAAGCAGTGGAGGAATCTGAAATTGACCAAGTAGAAACTTACGTAATCGATCAGGGTATGGCATTTGAAACAGACCATGTTGCGGCACCCGAGATTTCTGAGGTAGCACCCGAAAAACAGACACAAATGTCGAAATAGGTAATGTTATCTTACCAGTAAACAACAAACAAAATATGCAAAACTCATTAAACACTGCGTTAAAAACTTTTGAAAGATTGCTACTATCAAATATCAACAGATTCAGAATTTGAAATGGACAACCTGCCAATCCATCTAGAAAGAGAATTGGAAATTAATAATCGTGAAAACAATAGATTTCCTTTCTTTAAAGTTACGGAAATATTGGTTCATTTTAATTTACTGGTCAAGCTCTTAAAAAAAAGATACTCTAATTTCTCCCAAAAAGTCCGGTGATTTCGTGTTGGTATAAATAAGAGTCTACCAGAAAAACAGTAAAAATATATTTAGGTGCAATCACAGAAATATGTGATTCGGAGGAGTGTTTGATTAGGTATTTACGATTTTTAAGTTTCATAAGACTGGCCAAGATATAGTCCCATTGCATAGGATTATGAATATAACAATTACGTTTTTGAAATGGACTCCAAAGGTCGTTATGTGTTTAAAGTTGCGGTTCTTGTTCTAGATAAGTGTTTACTGGGCAAAATATTTACCAAAGTTCCTAACATGTATCTATTTATCCTAAATTCTATGCTTAATTTTTGTATAATACACAATAAAATATTAGTTTCTACAATATAAAACATCCATTTGACCATATTTTTCTTGATATAACAGATATTTATTTAACTTCTGTAAAAGCTGGCTGATTCAGAATTTTTTCTATATAATGCTCTTGTTTGCTAAACAGTAAGATAAACAACTTAAATGTAGTTGCCCCATAGCTAGGGGCAAGTGCACTTCTGTGACAGTAGGATATAATTTCTTTTTTTTAATATTAATCCTAAGTTCTAAATATTATTACTACTATTAATTAACTAATAACTAATAAACTAATATTATTACAGATAAATTGCTACTTTTTGTGATAATCATTTTTTTTTCTTGATTTTTAAGTTAACTTTGCAATTGAGGGTATGCACTTCCCCAAATTGACCTTATACGCAGAATAATGATCGATTAGTAAACTTTCCACTTCAATAGTGTCAATGTCGCGCACTAATGCTTATAATTAAAAATTACAATGATATCACTGCACTTATGATCACATTAAGAGGGCAGCACACAGCGTCCATGGCGTGTACACCTCATGTTAATGGTTCAACTATAAGGCATAGCGTTTGGCCGCTTCTCCATTTTCATCATTTTCTTCATCTGAATTACCGCCCTCGTAATCCACGAGTCCCCGAAAAAAACATAATTTTAGTTTATCCAATAGTTTGATATTCAGTATGAAATAAAATTCAGTCTGCAGTCATTAAATAAAAAATTGAAAGTTTGGTTCTCCAGACTTTGCTACCAGATTCAGGGCGTTTTCCAAATTTAGCTAATTTCTATTCACGCTTGTATATCGATTACTATTGAAGATATGCTTGAATACTTCTGAACTCACGTTGACACCCCTGTACCTTGTAAAAGGTTGTTTTCGAAAGCTGGCGTGACAGTCACTTCTTCAAGCAATCACGAAAACACCTCGGAAAATTACTTTTGTTGGGGAGTACATCCAAAACAGACTTTTTGTCTTAACTTATATGTGAGCATTGTTGTATTGTGGTGTACTTCGCATGAGGCGTAGTGTGCGTAATGTGAGGGGAACGTAAGCTGCTACGTATGTGTAAACTGATTATCGAAGAGTCACATAAAGGTCATTTATATATTGCCAAATACATTAACCATTGTCAAGTATGTCTAGAAACAGAGCAATTACAATACAGTTAAAGTCCGATAGAGGCGCTGTCGTTATGATTAGGTATAAGTTTGGTACAAGAGAGCGTCGATTTGTGTACAGTTCTGCCAACTTAAGGAAAAATTTTCGAAATTTGGGGAAATATTTTAATGTAAGGGGGTTTCAAATTATAAACTTGCTGTTTGAGATTTTGTAATATTCTGCTGTGATTAAATATCGCGTGAAGATTGAATTTTCGATCAATAACGCCGAAGACAGCCCCGAACGTTTCCGAGGACGACTGGATATGCGCAGCCAGCATCGACATTCGCGCGACAGTAGCGTTAACGATATAACCTAACCTACAATGTAGTTAAAAAAAGTTTGTTAAAAACATTGTAGGAATACGGAAATAAAAACATTTATTACACAATCGATCAAGTTGTATTATTATCGGGAAGAGAAAAGAATCGTACATAAAATTTAGTCTTTCACAAAGGATACAAATCGCATCGACTATTGAGTAGCAATGACAACGAAATTGTTTGTTTCACAACGAAGAACAGCATCATAGAAGATCGAACGGAAAAACATCGTCATCGTATTCAACAGCGACATCGTAACGAGTAAGTCCTTTCCAATTTACTCATAAATCGTCATCGTTTTCAATTAACATAGTTTCACATCTTCATTCTCGCAAGTGGACTGGTCTTTGATTGTTTGTTTGTACTTGGGTCACGTTGTGGAATCAACGGTTTACTTTTATATCATTTAGATATAATTGCTTGTGCGTCGTCATAATTTAACGAAAATATGTCTGAAAAAGAACGTGAAGGTTGGGAGACAAAGCGTGAACAAGCCATGGCGCACCCAGAAGCTTTTTCAAGGATTCATGAACACATTCGATCCTGAAACACGTAAAATTGAAGCGCTCGATTCTTGCGAAGCGCAAAACGAAAACTGAATCGCATTTGAAAATGGCTACTTCACGTTGGTACCAAGGACAAAAGATATTTTGGATGAGCACATGGTACACTAGAAGTTGCGTCATCGTCAATCGATAAGCAATCGATAATTAAATTACCTACTTTGAATTTACCAGAATTCGACGGTTCATACGACAAATCGTTACAATTTAGCGAAACTTTTGAGGCCATTATTAACAAAAATTAATCGTTAACGAACATTCAACGGTTTTACTGTCTTCAAGCTAGTTTAAAAGGTGAATCAGAACAATGCATTCAATCACTGCCAGATTCGGAAGCCAACTATCATGTAGCCTGGCAACTTCTTCGCGCAAGATATAACAATAAACGAGTAATAATTAGTACTCATGTACGCGCGCTATTTGAATATATTAATATTAATCGAGAATGTCAAACAAGCTAAAGAACATGGACTTAAAGAAGTAAGTAATTAATTCGCTGCAGAAGTATTTATTTCATACGATTTGTTTTAAGAAAAAATCAACTTTTGTGTGAAGCATGCGGTTCAGAATTTGCTAGCATGTCGACTACAAACAGGCATATTAGGACCGTACATAATACGGAAGTGGAAGGAAAGAGTTTGAAGCATATTCATTGTCCATTGTGCACAGAAGAAGGAAGAAAAGCCTTTGGATGCCATGATAATTTATTACAAGTTTTTGAGCATATTCGTAATATAAATATTAAAGAGTCTGTTTTAAATTTTAGGAATTTTATGGAATTAGAAATGTGGAGGTGTCAAGAAAACAGAGAAGTTAATTATGTTTATGAAAGAGGACAAAAAGGAAATGGCTGGGAACATATACATTACACATGTAATCGAAGCAATTTTAAAGGTAACATTCTGTGATGTTACCAGTTGTAGCTTATTACATAAATATTCTAAGGTTTTGTAAGTAACAGCAAGGTTCGCAGTGAAAAATCTGAAGGCAGTATTAGGATCTCAGGAATATGTGCCTCAAAAATAATAGTGAAACGAGTTGTAGATGGTAATAAAATAATTATGTACTTAATCCATAGCAACTTTCATTCAATATGATTGTAGGATCCGTAACCGTAAGGTATATTGAAACACACGTAGGATATGAGGATGAATTAAGAGCCAAGAGACTGACGAAAGCTGAGCAGCAAATTATTGTTGTCCAGTTGTCTGCCGGCGTAACCCATGACAGGATAATTCCGGATGCAACGAGAAGCAGAAGCGATGAGCTGCAACGCATAAATATAATAACACGTGCCGATTTGGCATATTTGTTAAGAAAATTTAATATTGATAAAAAGTGAAATGGTGATGACATGATAGCTACAGCACTGAAAATTGCAGAATGGAATAAAGAAGGCAAAAATAATTTTGTTTAAACAAATTAGTAAGTAAGGTAGTGTGTTTAATAGAACGTATATTAGGAGTAGGTAGCAATATGGTGGTGGTGGTGTTTAATTCACTAAAATTTAGGACAGTTACCTTGGTCTGAGGGATGAGGATTTTGCTGTAGGATACATGGATGCTACAATGGAAAAAACTGCGACATTTTAAGCGTGTATATTACATATTGTATAGATGGAACGCATGGGACAAACAGGCGAAATTGGGATTTGACAACAGTGGTTGTTAAGGATGAAAGAAATATTGATTTCCCTGTGGCATTCCTTTTATCTAATAGATTAGATCAATTTATTCGAACAGTATTTTTCAGTTATTTCAAGGACAGGTTAGGAGAAGACATTCAAGCTGAGTACATTATGTGTGATGATGATCCGAAATATTACAATGCATGGACCCAAGTTATGCAAACAGAGAAGGAACTCAGACGGTTACTTGTACATGGCATGTGATCAAGAATTGGAACATACAAGGACGAAACAAAATTAAGAAAATGGAAAACAGACAAGCGATGAAAAATTAAATGAGAAGGATATTAAAGGAGACTGATGTTACCAAGTTTGCTGAGCTGATGAAAACGTCCTGTGGAAGAGGATGAAAGTGAATTTTTAAACTATTTGCAACAGTAAATAGCCTTTTCAATTTGTTTAGTAAAATATACATTACTATTTTGTTTTCAGACATTACTATCAGAGTAAGTAAGAGGTGTTATGATGTGGGCTCACTGTTATAGAACAAATGTATGCATTAATACAAATATGGTCGTAACGATAAGTTATTCTTTAACTGTAATAAATATGTGTAATAATATATACAAATTTTCTTCATAGACTTGGAAAATTAATGGATTTATTAGATGAACTGGTTGATGAGAAGATGTGGAAGAAAATTATAAACACTCAGAGACCAAACAAACAATTATCAACATAAGGGTTATAATGAAGCTCACAAAAAGGCAGAATGTGATATGATGAACAAGGTGAAGACAATGTAATTTGGTAAGTTTGAGGTACAATCATTTTCTGTAAGTAATAAGGTTTATATTGTTTCCTATAATGAATTTTGTGATGATAACTGTCGGTCATTATATTGTTACAAATGTAGAATTTGTATACATAGGTATGAGTGTCAATCTCCAGAGTACACTGTAAAAACAAACATGTGCAAACATATACATGCTGTTGCTTTATTTGAGAAGAGAAGCGAGTCTGTTGTAGGTGAAGTACGAAGTATGGAGGCTATAAATCCTATATACATTAATGAAACAACTACAAGCCAATTATGCTACCATAATGAATTAACCCAATTCATGCAACATAACCATGAAAGTGGGGGAATACGATCTAAATTTTGATCAAAGGCGAGAGGTATTTTTGCTATCACAATAATCAGTGTACATTTGTATATAATTAATTCTATTTTTTAGACTATGTCGGTATACATGAAGAACTTTACAAAATCTTTAAATAAGCGAAAATTAATGAAGTTACTGGACTTCTGCATGAAGTTTAACAATGAAGCGGACCAGGGGAATACTGAAGTAACTAGCAAAAAACGAAAGATTGAAAAACAGTTGTATTATACAAATAAAAAATAAAATTAAAGTTAGTATTAAAATAAGTAAGTAGTAAGTAGTGATATTAATTTTGACTGGTTTTATAGCAACATCTGAATATGGTGATGGGCCGGGAAGGTTAAGAATTGCATTTGTGGTGTAGGGACGCTTAAGGATTTAGTTATTTCTGATTTATTGTTGTTTTTATCCTTAATTGTATCAGTAGAAGACATACAAGAATTAGGTCAGAAAATGTCAACCAAATATTGGGGATATTTTTTACTTTTGGCTCCTTTTTCTAAGGTGTGACGGGTGTAGCAATTGCCTTCAAAATAATTAAGTGGATAATTGATATTTTGATACATGCAAAAACACTACATGCGCTGTAAGGGTTTAGTCTTGTTATCCTCGGAGCTGTATGGGACAGCAGGACATTATCTCTAATCCATAGCAAACAACAAGAGTCCTCCTTTTCCTTCACAAGAAGAGGGGGAAGCCACACAAAATCAACACGAAGGTAATGTGCCTCTCAAAGCCAAAGAGGGAGACAATATCGAGATGTATCAAACAAATCAAACAAGAAATCCCTTATATCCTAAATAACGCCAACACGGCGCGACAGTGGCCCATAGGGCGAGTCGTTAAAGTGCACGCTGGCATAGTGCGGGTTGTCGATGTAAAAAATCGCCAAATGCGTAACGCGATGTGCAGTGCACAAGCTGTGTCTCTTGCCGAATGAGGACGCTCAAGACTGATAATGTTTTATCTTAAGATGCTCTCTATTTTACCTATCTATGTCTAAGCATTTATCATTCATTTCATTTGTCAAATGTTTATTCGACTGTATCGTTTCTCTCTATTACCCAATGTTTTGTTTTAAAAGTCATATGCTTTCAAGGGAGGAATATGTTTCAGATTTTTTAATATTCTGCTCTGTTTAAATATCGCGCGCAGGTTTGAATTTTCGATAAATAACGCAGATGACGGCTCCGAACATCTCTGAGAAGGACGACTGGACATGCACAGCCAGCATCGACATTCGCGCTGTAGAAATACGGAAATAATAACGTTTATTACACAATTATCGTGAAGAGAAACAATCGTACACATGCCTAGGGGTACTTTTACGGGCTTTTTCTTCAGTATTCTCCGTATTTCTCCTTAATATTTACCAAGCTTAGTACAGACTTCTTGATATTTTCATATTTCATCTAGCGGTGGGTTATCTCTATGGCACCAATGACACCATCTTTATTTTATTATTATGTGGTTAGAATGTATTGAATTAAAACATATCTTGCCTCTTTTAATGTTTATGTTTTGGTATATATAGTTAGTTCAATGTCAGCTACTCCTTCCACGGGTATTAATAAGAAACGTTATCAAACTTACTGTAAAGGGTGGGAATTATATCCCGTTTTGAAAAGTTGGTAGGTTACCTACTATAAGATAATTATAAACATAATATTTTAGCATGGATTTCCCCTGACCCAACAGGATTAACCTCAAATCATTCTGCAAGTATTGCAAGTGTACATTAACCACACATAAAAAAGATCTGGTGCAGCATGCCCAACAACAAACTGCAGAACTCAAATTGGCAGTTTTTATAGCTGAACGCACTTTAATAAAGACAATTGATCGTTTAGCAAACGTTTTACCTACTCTTGATACTAACTCATAAGTTTTAGCAGATTTGAAACTCCATCGCACAAAATGTACAATGTTGTTAAAAATGTTATTGTCAAAAATCTTTGCACTGCCCAACTTTGAACAGAACGGCCAGAACTTTTCGATTGTATCCTGGTATCAACGAAGCCCTTCTGAGTAGACTACAGGCAAAGATAGCTCCTTTTGCTGATTTGGGTAATATTGCACACTATCAATTAAGGCACACCTCTTCTATGACATCGGCAAAGATAACGTTATTGGCCTGGAGGATCTGGAACAAGGAAAAGCATTTAGGCTAGCAATGAATGTATCCGTTGTAATGTTGAGAGGTATCTACCAGAAATGGAAAGTCCCATTAGTATATTGCTTCCTGCATACTACGTGTTCGGCAGCAGATTTGAAAAACATAGTTGTCACCTCTGTAAAAAAAGAACGAATATGGGCTCCAATAATATTAAATTATGTAATGTGTTTCTGAAAATAGTCCAATTTTTGAAGTTGATTCAGAAAATGTATATTTTATATTCAATGCTCTACACTAAATTAAAACAACACGAAACAATTTATTAAAAAATATATTTCACTGGAATCATGGTAAGGTGACATCGTGGGAGTACATTGAAAAACTGCACAATAGTGATAAACAGCTATCAACTTTCTGATTCATATACTTTTCCAACTAATATCGAAAAAATGAAAGTCAACTTGGCTATCTAATTCTAAATGCTACAGTGGCTGCTGCAATAGCTACATATGTCAGTTTGGGTACATTACCAGATAAAGCATTATGGACTGTGGAGTTTATTGAACGTTTCGATAAACTGTTTGATGTGTTCAATTGATCAAGAATCAATCGAAGAAATACAATAGGCTATTTAAGGATGAGATGTTTCAGGGAGAATTTTTAGGCGATACGCTGCAATTTCTTTCAGGCATTAAAGTGCTTGATAAAAAAGGAAGGGATATTACAGAAATTATTAAATCTATGAAGTGTTGGAAGATATCCATACAAGCTATACAACAGCTTTGGAGTTTGCTTCAGGTTAAAGGTTTTTCTTTTCTTTTAACAAGGATGTTGAACCAAGATGCTTTGGATAATTTCTTTGGAGCTGTCCGACAGCAAGGTGGGAACTGTATAAACCAATACAGAGCTATACAACTGTATAAACCAATACAATTCCAAAGAGCATTTAAGAAATTGTTTACAGCATACGTTTCATTCAGGCACAGAAAACTATGCTGAAGATTATGACTCTATGTTGACATCCTTCGCAGAATTTTGCAATCAACAGGTGTTTTCATCTAACACAGAGATAGAGGACAGCTTTGCACTATCGACAGGGGACCTTGACTATAATTTTTTGATACCTTGGAACAAATTGCACTCCGATACATCTGTGGCTATTTGAGGAAAAAAATGCCTTTTGAAACAGAATATTCTAATGCCCACAGTGAAATGGACGATACTACCATTTATTCACACTTTAGGGCATACAAAAACAAGCAGCAGTACCTCTTTGGCAATTTATTAATGCCACATGCTAATTTTTTATTATATTTGTTTATTAGAAGAAACTTTTGCTGATCATTTTAAAGTAGTTTTGCCATGTGTTTTACGAAATTTGATAGGGGAATATAGCAAATTTTCCTTAAATCATCCATGTGATCACCTTCATTTTGCTTATTTAGTTAATCTGTATGCGAGAGTCAGATTATTTTATACATAGAAATTTATTAATAGAAATTTCAAAAAGTGTAAGTGGAGCATCTGGTAAAAAAAAACAAATAAAAAATGATAATATGGAGGCACCAATAAATTATTTTAATAAACTATCCCTAAATTATGATAGATCTGTACTGATATGTTTTCTGTTTACGTTCTAATGTTTACTTTGTTTTAGTAAGTTCATTTATTTTTTATGTTGGATTGTATTTTAGAATGGCCGGCTCTAACAAGGCCGCGGCCGTAGTGAATGGCAACAGCGCATTTGTTGTAGCACAAGGCCGACTTCAGGTCTTCGGCTAATGAAGCAATGGATTTCGTGTCCATAGCACAACGTTTGGAACAACCGGTACATATAAATAGTATAGAACTACGGTCGGGTGAGGCTACAGCATTAGATCCTCAAGAAAAAGAACAGTTGTGTGAACTACTGAATAAGTATGAAGATACGTTTGCTTTAGGAGAAAGCACCTACAACTCAAGCAGAGTATTGCATAGTTGTTGCAGAGGCACAGCGACCGATCGCTTTACCTCCTTACAGTTTGCCTGCCCCAAAGAAAGAATTGCGCCAGAAGGAATATAGCAACATTCACAGACGTCCTGCACCAAATTATGAAGCTGGAAGCCTGGTGCTATTGAAGAACCATATCTTAAGCCAAGCTTCTAAGGCATATATAATCAAACTGTCTCCTAAACGCGACGGTCCCTATCGCGTTCGGAAGGAAATCACTCCGAATACATATGAGCTAGAGGAAATTCAAGAACCTCATCAAACCATAGAAAAGTATCATACCTTGGAGATTACCCCGTTCATTGGAGACTTGGATACAACGCAGCCTTTACAGCCCAAACGTAGAAGAGGACAACCTAGGAAGGAACTGATCCACTCCCTAGGACGTCAGAGTGGACCAGAGGGGGGTGTGTGGCAAGAACGCGTAAGATGACGAAGGGCCGGAAGGGTAGTGAGAGGGTGTGCGGTAGCAGGGATGGAGAGTAGCGAATATTTCGAACACACAGTGTATGTTTAGACATAATACGGAACGTGCGCGTCTGTCAGCGTGTTATATAGAATCAGATCCCGATGTTCTTTCGTCTTTCATACTTGTAATGTAGAATCTACGACCACAACAATAAAATCTTTTATACCGAAACCGTTCGTAAGTTTACGCTAAAAAAGCTACGTTATGTGATTCTACGTAAAAATATCTATAAGGAATCATGTTTTAAAAAATAAATATAAAAACCCCCGGGTGCTACAGGGCCCTTAGGATTTTTTTCAATTTTTAGCTATAACCCAAAAACTAAAAAAAAATGTAATCAAAATCTGTATTATCCTGCTAATTTATCAGTATCCATCTACAAAATTACTAACTGCAAATCAGAAATTATAAGGATTGTTCAATTAAGAGAAAAACAAGTATATATTCAAACCCACATCGATAACCCAAAATAACTATGGGAGAAGTTGGCAAAATTAAATGTTCACACCAAGGAGCCAGCCTCTGTGCCAGCAGGTTTGATTCAACCAAATGATTTGAGCATCTCCTTCGTTAACTGTGCAAAACCGCCACCCGTGGATGACTGATCACTTTAATGCTAAGAATACAAAGTATGAAGAGAGCACAACAATGGACCCTTTTTAAACACTTTCACTTTCACTCAACAATATAGGAACGTACTTTCAAAATTTTGTTCTAAAGCTTAAAGCTTCAGATAATTGCTGCTACTTAAAAAATGGAGATGTGTTTGTAACAGGGAACTTTGGTAAATGAACTGATGATGATGAAATAGTAATGATAGGCCATACATTTCTGGATGTAACTTATTTTTTATTCGAGTCCATGTGATTCACTCAGATGTATCCTTTACGTGAAGTTGATTATAAAGGGGTCAGTACAGTAATGATTCCTTTGTTATATTTCCTCTTATACACACAAAAAAATGATATTTGACTTGTTTGCTTTTCTATTAGGCCGAAGTCCCACTGTAACGTCCTCGCGTTATGTACTTTATTTTATTTTATTTCATTCCTTTTCATAGTATAACGGGAAGAGAACTCTTTATGTTGTTGCTACGTTTGAGCTCTTCTAACGTAAAACCGTTGCTTTTTGTTATCATTTTTTGTACATTTATTTTGGGACAATGGATGACCATAAGCTATGCTGATGTCGCGCACGCCGAACGCATATAAAAGCGGAATGCCCGTATCGTTCGCAAATCGTCGTTTTTCGCTGACGCTTACATAGAAGAGGTTTCACCACCCCCCTGGGCCAGGAAGACCAAGCAGAGAAGGTAGGTCACCCATTGCGAGTAAATTTTGTTTCTGAATTTCCTTTTGGGTTTTCATTTTGTGGCGCTTTTTGTCCACTGCACATTCGCGCGTTAACACCCACTATCAAAATTTTGAGCTTTGCTGTTATCATTCTTCTGGTTCTTTTTTTTTAGCACAATGTCACAAGTTATAAGGACATAGACAGTCGTCAACTTTACTAAAGATAATAGTGTGGAGGCAGTGCCTACACAATGGCTTACTGTTGAATACATCCTCCAGTCATCGAATTCATATATAGGACTTTGTTTCAAGCTTGAAAAAAGCCCTAAAAAAATTAAGCATTCGCTACTACACCAGATTATTTGATCAGACATCGTATATAGAATGCTGAGTGTTTCCTTACCTCTGTGAGATCTTTTTCGCCATCTTCGCTGGGTTCCGAAGATTTGGTGTTCAAGGACAAGTTCACTGGGTTAGGGGAACCGCCGCAACCTTCGGATTCGTTGTCTTCGGCGTCTTCGTCCTCGTCGTCCTTAATTTCTCCCTCGTCCTTCTCGTCGTCGTCGTTTTCTCGTTTGACCAACACGGGCGGGAAGTTGTCGTCGTTTTCAGAAGTCTTCCAAGCGCCGTCACTATCCTCCGACTGTTTCTTGGCCTCTTCCTTGTTGGAAGACTGTCACACGTCAGACTTGATCTGCAGTAGCTCGAACAACTCCTGGATGCTATCCAGTTCGCTAGACTACGCCGAGAAAAAAAAAGCAACTCCCCCAATACAGTTTTGTAAATAGCTAGTGGACTTTATTAAAGAACTAAGGATGCAGCCCATAATGGGGTTGTTGCACCCCGGTCGCAAGGAGCATTCCCAAATCATGTGTTGTATAGGCTGTGTTGAACAGCAATTGTGTTAATGGCCACCTTCTGGTGGTGACTTATTAACTAATGCTATTAAAAGAAATGAATCCCCTAATACCGAGGAATGGAATTTGGATCCTTTAAAAACGGAACATTCGGTATGTAAATGATGACAATGGAATATTCATTTGAAATATACGTTCACATTCAAAAACATATTCTTGTGCACGACAAAAAGTAAGGAAGGCAGAGGATACTTCTGAGCAGTGTTCCGATTGTGGTGGAAAGCGGTGTAAAAGAAAACCTGTACTCGTATCACCAGATTCAGATGAGGAAGAAACATATGACAAAAATATCTTGCTCCCACCACCACCAGAACCCAAAAAGGGTAAATATTAACTTAATGGGTTGTTGCAATTTCTCCTTCTCTTAATTGGCTAATTATTGTATCACTGCTTTATGACAAAACCCACATGACTGACCTGAGTTAATTTAAATATAAGGATGCGATAAAAATCAGCAGAAATTCTTCAGTACCTACAAAATTCAATATTGTACTTACATTTGTTACTAAACTCACTACAATATGAAGTACAATATGACAGTTTCTGTTGATTTTAACTGTAAGGGCCGATTATTTAAAGCAGTAATTAGCTTAATCATTGTCTAACAACCGATTAAACCAGTGGTTGCTATGGTCTGATCAGTGGATAAGCAGTGATTAATAGTTAATTACAGCTTCGAACAGCTGGCCCTTATTGTACAGAGATCAGCCCTGCTGAGTTGATACTTCCATCATTCACCATTKGTTCCTGCCTTACACTCGGTGTAAAAATCATGCAGCCACGACCAAAGCAGCAGTTGGTGTTCATACTACGGTAATCTTTACATTCCAGCATTAATTCCGCTAAATGCTTACACATATTTCCATTTTAGTCTTACCATCAGCATACAAACTTGGCTATTATAATCAAGCGGCAGTCAATTGAAAGAGCAACAGTTACCATATTGTGGTCGACAATGCTGAAATAAAAAATATTTAAAAAATGTTTCAGTGCCCCAAGGGGAAACAGCTCCGGTAACGGAGTCCATTTTCAAATGCATCGATCTGCCAATAACAAAAACCGAAGGCCCTCATATATTAAAAGATTACCGGAAAAAGAGATAATATAAACAAATCGATAACTTGTGCTTTTTTATGTTTTCAGGTTACTGTTCTGAATATTTACATAATTTTTAGATTATTGAAATTGCACGATTTGGGGGAATGATGGATGGTGAGCGCTATCACGGTTAATTGATGATGTAGTCTTGAAGGAGCATAACTAGGAGGGGAAGAAGGGGAAATTGACTATGAAAAAACCTTAACACATAAGAATTAATGCTAGGTAAGTTATCTTATTTTATTTATATATATATATATATATATATATATATATATATATATATATATATATATATATATATATAAATACACACACCCTTAATAATAGTCATCTTCATAGAACAGTCAGGGATCAGCCACCAGCGAAAATAATATAAAAAAAAGTTTTGTGGCACAAATGCACTAATAACCTATCTATCTACTTCTAAATTTATATACATACTTCTTACCATTAAATTGCGTGTGTACCATTAAAAAATATTCTTTAAGATATTTAGCTACCTCGGAATTATTTTCTAACAAGTATACAATTAAGAAATAGGAGTAGTCGTCCAGAATATGTTGTTTCATATGTTGCTAGAGTGACTGGACCACATAGATCTGAGTGAACGCATTCTAAAATATGCTTACTTTTACATACATTTTTATAAAAAGGTAACCTTGTTTGTTTGGCTTTTATGCGCGTTCACACAAAATACTTTCTTCTTTTGAATTATGTCGTTCTATTAGCTTTTTTTATACATTCCTTTTACCTTTCTTTCGCAAATGTGTCCCAACCTTTTATGCCATAATTTATCTTTATTTTGTATAGTACTCGTATATGCCTTGAGGACACTATTTCCCAAGCTTCTTAACTTAAACTTTATCTTTAATTTTTGGATTTTAGATGTGAAGCTATGGTACACGTATCCAAAGAAAAAAGGCAGAAATGGGACTCTAAATCAGATATGTTAATATTTATTGGTTATTGCGATGATACTAAGGGCTATAGATTTTTTATAAGTCAAAACATCGCATAACAAAAAGTAGAGATGTTGTATTTTTAGAAAGTACAGTAGAAGAAAACTATATGATGATGCCGTTAACTGGTTTAGAACCACAAGATACAGAGACAGAACTTTACGAAAGCACAACACAGACATTGAACACTAGTCAAACAGATAGAGGAACACCTGTTGAGAGTGATATTCCAAGTAATGACACTGACGATGATGAAAAACCTGTAAAAAGCTTAATTCCAAGTTCCAATGATACAATTGTTGTAGAACCACCATGAGATTAAAAGCTGTTATTATTATAAACAAAAACGAATATTATTTATAGTTAAATAAATAAACAACACTAATTTAAAATATTTACCATTTTTAAATTTAAAAACGCGTTTTTCTAAATTAATCTGCTAAATGTATTAAATTTATAATAATTCATTTGAAAAAATATACATTCTTTTGCAGGAGGTACCAAGATCATAAAAGTCACCTATGCCATTGCGTATTTTATATGAAAGCACAGCATGTCTTTTTCAACGATTGAAGGTGAGGGTTTCTTGACATTTACGAAAAAAGTTGCTCTACAGTATCGAGCTCCTACAAGAAATACTTTTAAAAATTTAATAGATTAAAGTTTTAGAATAATTTCCTATTTATTTAAAGAAAAATTAAATTTGATAGATAATATTATATTACTTTCGGTAAAAATAAACATGTACCTTGTGTTGTCCACACTTTAAATTTAGTTTTCAAAAATTCAATCAAAAACACAATTATGAAATTGTATCATAGTTTAAAGGTAGCGTTCATGCCAGCGGTCAATTGCGCAAACAACAAAAAGACAAAGCCGTACCAGAAGGTAGTCAAAAGAAAATTATTTTAAATGTAAGAACCCGGTGGAATTCCACATTCTATATGATAAATAGATCTGTGAAACTGGCACCTTGAGTGTCTAATATTAGTTTTGAGGATGTTAATGCACCAGACACGTTATACGCGGTTGAAATACAAAATTTAAAGTTAGTAAAGTTATATCAATGTTACGGTGCGTTTTAGAACAATACAATTCAAATATAAATCCTGCGTATTGGATAAGACGCAAACTCAAAGCTGCTCTGCAGTCTGGATGTCATAAAAGATTTGGATAAATTAAAAATTCCATATTTCAGTTACCGCAACAATTCTTGACCCCCGATTTAAACAGCTGTATTTTAAAGATGCTATGGCTTGTTCATCAATCATCAATCATTTAAAACGAGAAATTGCTACAAAATCATCGGAAAAAGAAAACGAAAGTGAGTCTGATTAAATTACCGAATCATTTAATCTATGGGATTATCAGAAGCGCTTGGCTCAGTTCAAACGTAAGAAAGAACCGCACAGCGACGAAGTGTCACAAATATCTACGATCCCCAATTTAAATATTAAGTCTCGATCCCTTGGAATTGGGATGAAATAAAAACCATTTTCCGAATTTGTTCAAAGAAGCAAAACATATTTAGGTGTAGTTGCAATTTCAGTTTGCAGCAAAGCTGGTGCTACTGCCACAAAAACCAGAAATCAATTAATAGGAAAAAACACCCAAAATTACTATTTTTGAAGTCACTTCCTAAATAATATTGGAATTAAATTATACCTTACCCATAATTTTTGTACATGTTGGTTCTTACTGTGTTACGAATGTACTATTAAACTTATTTTTTGTAATAAATAATAAATGTTTTAGTTAATTTTTTATCAATGTTATGTATAAATATATGTTTTTTGTAAAAATAAATAATTTTTGAATTTTCTATGTTGCTTTTTAAAGTGATATGGTTAAGTGTAATTACTTTGATTTTTCGTGCTTTCTGTATCGATATATCGGTAATATTAGATATATCGATATATTTATTTCGATATATGATATGAATAGATATATCGACCGAATTACCATAAAAGGTCCTATTTTCGGAGGATGGCTAAGCAGGGTCGGATTATTTAAGGTTCACTACCGGTCAAACCAAAGCTAGCATTCAGTCTAGGTACACTGTGTGCGAGACAGAAGCTAAAAATCTTTCGTCCTTGGGAAGATGCTGCTCCAAGCACCGCTCAGAATGAAGTTGCTGATGCACATGATAGTGCAAATTGAAGAAAACCAGAGGAGTCGTCGTTAACTTACCCTAAATGCCAAAGAAATCATAAAAAATGTATACATTTTTTTACAAAAAAACGAGTGCAGTACTCCGTTAAAAGTTACAAGTGAAATGGTTGGTGTCCCCTACACAACTGTGAGATATTATTGTAAATAAAAGAAATTCAAGAAAATCACGCAATTCTGAGAAATTTCCAAATATATCAAAAGAGCTTGGGATAGAAATTAAATAAGTGATTTACCAAATATATAAGGAAAATAAAGTTCCAACTATTGCAAGTCTGAAATTAAAACTTTTGGAATTAAGATACGACATAAGTTATTCCTCAGATCGAACAAATCTATTTTCTCGGTGTTATTTATTTAAACGAAATAACTCATTTAATTTATATGAACAAATAGTTACCTTTGCCTTGAAATTATGCACCTTCTTAACAAAAGAAATAAATGTGCTTTAATAAAATTTAGAAACAACGTTATTATTATTTAATCTAACATAATCGTCTATTTGATTTAAAAACAAACTCATTTTCAAACAATATCCTAAAGTATATTTGACAGAAGAACATGTCAAATTTTATGTCAAGAATTTATAAATTTGCATTAAACGTATTTGCTTTAATCTGATAATATAATGCGGTAAGGTAAGTAACAGATTTTCATAAACTGAAAAGATACACTTCTCCAGTGAATATATATAATTCAAATTAAACAGCATCATTCTTGTTTCAACACACTGCAGTATTCGGATACCTGTCACGTGATCTCAAATGCAGCGTGCTATTGGTTTACGTCTCATGCCACCTGCTGCTGCCTGTAGATAGAAAACGCGGGATTTCACAACGTCGGGCGTCGGTGCTTTGCTGGCTTACGCAACATAACGTTAGTTGGTTTGGTGATCAGCGTTTAATGATTAGTTTGGGTTATTCGTTCAGAAAATACTTGAGGAGCATAGGTTTTAATTATAGTACATTAAACCAACGTTTGTCTATAATGGAATCAACCCGACTAAAAAGAATGAGGTGGGATTATATAAACGAAATCATAAGGTACCGCCAAGAAAATCGTAATATTGTATATTTGGATGAAACATTGTACGACACCCACGACTTTATAAAAAAAGTCTGACAGATAGGACAAATAACTGCGTTCTGTAAGCACCACCTTTGGCTGGAAAAAGAATTATAATTCTTCATGCGGGAGGAAGTGATGATTGGGTGGAAAATGGCTGGCTTACTACTGTCAGCCAAATAGAACCAAAATTGCTCTGCTGACTACCATTGCGACATGGACTCTGCACTTTTTGAAACTACCACCAGGATCTGTTATTTTGTTTATCATGTACCTTTTCTATACCTTAATAATTTATAGATTGACATGGCAGCTATTACGACAATGGGGAAGGATGGATATAAAAAAAAATTATCCAGAAACTAGGCGACCGCATGCCAACATWAAAATTTTGCAAAAAAAAGTTCCAAGTGCAGGCGGCGCCTAAGTTTAGTRAAATGGATACGGAAAAATCACCAAGAATCTGAAAACGGYTGCAAACGTCAAGTAACATAACAAATTCAAAAAATCTGAATCGCGCACCACAAGAAAATCGAGTAGGGTAATAAGCGTTGGTTAGGTGATGGATGGCATGACAATTGGGAGAAAAATGGTGGCAGTACACGAAATTTTTCAATAGATAATAGTGGCAAATGATGTGGGTTGTAAACGTCGCGTTCAAATTTCAAATAAGTGCGCGAAGTGTGGCGGTAAATTCCCCCGTGCGAGAGAGAGACGATTGGTTCGAGAAGTAACGAATGCGATGCTCAACAGTTGCTGGGACGTCTCCGCTGCGTTAGCTGGACGTTACATTACTGCTAATGTGTTTTTGCGTTTACATACGAGTCGCTGCAAACTTCTGAAGTTCACCTTTTGTAAACCCACGAAGTAAAATATAATTATTAAATCCTGAGTGCTGAGTCCTCATCACAAAAAAAGATGTTTTAGAGTAAGGTTTTAATTTTTTCTTTCCTGGTGGAGTTTCAGCGAAATATGGACGACGCCCAAATTACACATATGATTTACTACATTTTAAACAACAACTCATAAATTAGAAGTGTCGTCAGATAAAGAAGAGCGGCCTAAGAAACTGACAAAGGTAAACACTCCCAGCCAAGGAGATAAAACTTCCATTTTTTAACATGAAGATATGAACGATGTTACTTTACACATGCAGGATTTTTTTATTTCTACCAAACGAGCTTGAATTTGTAGTTAAAATTGGTGTTGTAAATGAAGTGACTGTTGAGGGAAGCTCCTTCCCTGACGTAACATCTCCAACAATGTATGAATCATTATAAGCATCAAAAACATTTGTGGTTCAGAGATGACAGATATTTAAAGAACCATCCAACTAAATTAATGTATACAGACAACCTTAATACTTCCATTGAAAAAGAAATCACTGGCAGAAATGGTGAGTGAGTTTGATGGAGGTGGTGTTTTCAAAGCTGCCCTCATTAAATTTAAATTCTATGGAACGTTGTGTGAGGGTTCGTCCAACAAAATTTCAGAAATTAATATGACAACGGAAGAAAAGTGGAAAGCTGTCGCAAAACTTTTTTAGGATTTAAACAAGTGAGATATTGCTCAATTAAGTTAGCAAGACCTATTGTGGAATATGCAGATCTGCATACATCTGATTATGTGAAGCATATTTATACACCTTACTGCCCTCCACAACGAAAAGGCGGTATGTACAGAAATTTTTTGATACCAAAACACTTCTTATAAATTAATTTGTCTTCTTACTAAGTTTAAAAGCCGTATCTGGAGTATTACCTATGCTGTATGTACATTATAACTGTTTTGCCGTATCCGCAAAATCTTCTATGTTTCTTAATGAAAACACAGTATCTGCTACGTGCTTAACGATAAAGCGGCAAATGTATATGTTCTGGATGTTCTTGCCGCGTTTTCATTAACACGCTGTACTTACCGCCCTTTTATTTGGAATCTCCTTGTTAATATCGCCACTGGAATTAGTTTTAAACAGTAGTAAGTGTGAAACGTTACGCTACCGTAGCACGCAAAAAAGTTGTTTTCATATTAATATTGTTTATAAATTTGCAACTAAATAATGGCTAACAAAAGAACAAAATTAATGTTAGAATTGGCTTTAAAGGATATGGGAGAAAGTTAGCATGTCTCCACTGAAAAAAACTATTAACGCATCCACTAAAAGTTTAGTTTCCATTAAAAAACAATAAAGCATACACGACTGTTACGCATGTTTATAAATATGTGAATGGTAAATGGTTAATCCCTTTTATATTTTGCCGCAGAAATTATGATACCGAGAACAGCCATAATGTTTTTGGGTGAAAACAAAAGCAGCGGTTCAGACTATGTATTACACGAAATGCAGCCCATACAAATCTTGTTATTTGAAAACCTGGAACCTGATAAGGCCCAATTACCGGATAACTTACAACCAGTTTTTTTTAGAACTAGACGAATCTTGCGTAATTAGCAACAATAAAGTCTCAAATTGGTTAAGTAATTATTATAATGACTTCGATAATACTTGAGTGATATTAACTTGGAAAAAGAGCCCTAAACGCTGAGTGAATAAGAAAATCCTAGTAGTATTCAAGGTATATAAATTGCTTGAGGGTTTTATATATTTTTAAAATTTACAGACAGTATTGAGCTACCAATAATTAGGGTCCCTAATGCATTAGAAATTAAAATCCACATTTCCTTTATTACTTCAACCTTCTACTGAAAATCAAGATCTCTGCGCTGAAGGTGTGTAAAAATATTTCGGGTATGCAGGATCCGCCACTTAAAACTCCCCAGGCTCGTATTTTCGCTGTTTTTTAGGTACAACCTTAAGTTATATATGAAATTGTAGGTCTTTTTAAACTCTTTAAAAATAGAATATTGGGTGTCCAAATTTTTTTTTTGTTAATTATCATATTTTGCAAATAAAGTTAATTTTTGTAAATATTTTTTAACCTTACCCCGTATAATAAATATTGCTTTATAGTTAGATGCCGGCTTTTATTTTCTTCAATTTGTGTCTTTACCACGTATGCATAATGTTTACTCCTTCGTGAAAAACAAGAAAAACTATTCGCCGCCATTTTTGTTAATAGGGTTCCGAATTTTTTAAGTGTTATTTTAGTAGCTTATTACGGTACAAATTATGCCTACATACCCATCGCTGTACACAAAACCCCAAAATTTGGAGTAACTTTTTAATAAATAAAGTACAAAGTTCGTTCTACTGAGAGAGAGGCTAGAAAACGAAACCCTGCGATGAGGCTAGTTTGGTTTTCTACATCACGCACTAGCCTCATCGCAGGGTTTCGTTTCCTAGCCTCTCTCTCTCTGCAACGAACTTTGTACTTTATTTATTTAAAAGTTACTCCAAATATTGGGGTTTTGTGTGCAGTGATGGGTATTTAGGAATAATTTGTACCGGAATAAGCTACTAAAGCAACACTTCAAAAATTCTGAAAAACCCTATTAGCAAAAATGGCGGCGACCAGTTTTTATTGTTTTTCACTAAGAAGGAGTAAAAATTACGCATACATGGTAATGACACAAATTGAAGAAAATAAAAGCCGGCATCCAACTATAAAGCAATATTTATTATACGGGGTAAGGTTAAAAAATATTTACAAAAATTAACTTTATATGCAAAATATGATAATCTGCAAAAAAAAATTTTTGACACCCAATATTCTATTTTTAAAGAGTTTAAAAAGACCTACAATTTTACATATAACTTAAAGTTGTACCTAAAAAAATAAAGAAAATACTAGCCTGAGGAGTTTTAGGTGGCGGACCCTGTATATTACATTGTCGAAATCGCAAAACAAAAAAAAACTAGGTCAAGAATATATGACTAGGAAGAGTAAGATCGTTAACGCAAAGATCTGCAAAGAACTCAAAACAATGTGGAATAAATTGCAAGGAAAATGTAAAGTATGAAACTAGAAAAAAACTGTTTGACGACTTTTGGTCAGCGGGAAGTTTCAATAAAAGTGTGCAAACAGTGATTCAAACAGAAGAAAAAAAACTTCAAGAAAATTGAAGATATATCATATCTCTTATCGATATAATTTTCACGTGGATGGAAAATTTATACACGTATGCAATACGTGTTTTCTTTGCACATTTGATTATAACCTCTAGATTTGTAACTGGTGTTCTTCAAAATAAAAAGCAATTGACAGCTGGTGTTATATATGATTGTTTATGTATGCAATACGTGTTTTCTTTGCACATTTGATTATAACCTCTAGATTTGTAACTGGTGTTCTTCAAAATAAAAAGCAATTGACAGCTGGTGTTATATATGATTGTTTACCTTGATAGTGGCATGATATGGAAGGGTCACGTTTTGGAACTGTCCAAGGGTCAAGCTAGTAAGGACTTTTTGATAAGAAAATTATAGTGCGAAATTAGCCCTGATGTTTTGAGAACTGCTTACTTTGGTATTTTCCACGGTGCAATGAGCTACGAAATATTATCATGGGGTCATTCCCGTTATAGGGAAAAGCTAATGAGAATTTATGCTGCTGGAACAGTAAGGCTGAATAAATTTGGCAAGCCACCACTACTATCTGATGAGAATGCAATCAAAAAGAGTAGGGGTTTCAGCGAAGAAGTTATAAGTGATAATGCAATTGTATTATGTAAATGGGTAGATAAGAGAACACTTTGGGCTCGGATTTTGTAGGAATTGGACAAGAGGATTTAGTAAGAATATGGGACAAGGCAAAAAAAAGAGTACGTGTACATAAAGCGCCCAGAAGTAATTCAACTCATTAATTCATGTATGAGTGGGGTTGATAAGACTGGTTGGACAGTACAGAATATTTGTAAAATAAAAAAAATGGACTCCAAGAATAATTTTTCATACATTCGATCTTGCATGTACACATAGCTGGCTGGAATTTAAAAAGGATGCTGCAGCTAAAAGCATAACTAAAAATCAAGAATTAGACTCTTTATATTTCAAAAGGCGTGTTGCAGAATCACTAATACTTGCTGGGCGGCCCTTGTCACACAAACGAAAAGTGGGTCGACGAAGTACAGAAAATGAACCGAGTCCTAAAACTACTAATAATAAGAAACAACTTTGTGAAGTACGGCAGTTGCGAGAAATACAGAGTGACTAAATAAATCATTTTCCTGAATATCACGATAAGCAAGAGGCTACTGGATGTAAGAACAAAAACTGTATGTATAAAACTCATGTATTTTGTATGAAAAGTAATGTAAACCTCTCTTTGTAAAGAGTGGGAATTGCTTCCATATGTTTCATAAATAATAACTTATTGCATTGTAATAATTTTTAAATAAACTGTAACATCTTAAAACCAGTTTTTGCTTTTCGATCCTGATGTCCATGGGAATGGACATCGTGTCATTTATTTACAGTTTTACTTGCGTTTTCTGCAGCGAGCGCCAATTCATGTCCATGTGTCCATGAACCTCGACTGGTTTTTGAGTAAATCAGTATCCGGCTCGATGAGGTGTGAAGTTTTCTTCGAGTACTTAGTTAATGGCCTCAACAATTGGCTAAATATCAATGTTCCTAGACCTGTTATTCTCTTTATAGATGGACGTAGCTATCATTTCTCATTACAGCTAAGTAAGTGGTCTGGCGAAAAACAAAATAATTCTTTACGCAGTCAGTGGAATTTGTTTCAAAATCAGAGAATCTAAATGCCGTGGTGAATAAAAACAACTTTTGTTCCTTACTCAAAGATTGCCTTGATTTGCCATCTCTACATGAAGACATAAAAAGCGGATTCCGAAGGTTTGGTTCGTTTCCACTAGGCAAAAGTGCAGTTGACTACAGCAAACGTATAAAGTATTAGAAATCGAGACGGCGAAAAAAGTTTTAGATGTCTTTAAGGAAAAGCTCTTCCGCAAGGGTATAGGCAGTCAGATTGTTATGGAAGCATTGGGGAATGAAGGTTAAGATTTAAACATTCAAACATTTGACCTAGAAGAGGTAGTGAATGGGGAAGAAGTATTGATCCTGGATTTTGATTTAACTGAAAATGAAAACAAGACTGACGGAGTACTTAAGTTGACGTTCCGAGAAACTACTAATTTAAGCTGCGATAGTATTGATAAGAGTGGAGGAAAGACTAGTGATGAACAAGTGTTAGAAGCAGATGGTAGCTGCGTACTTGAAGGAGAAACTAGAAAAAGGAAAAGGACAATAGATATGATGCTGTTAAAGAAAAGGCTATAAAGGCAAAAAGAATAGAAGTGGATGGATGCAGCAGAGTATTTGAAGATGATAACGGAATGATGTCTAATCAAGACAGTACTGGAAACGGTGGCAGTGCTAAGACCATACAAGAGAAAAACGGTATGGAGGTACTTGAGGACAACACAGAGAATGTACGTGATACCAATAGAAACGAGAATAACGATTACGGTAATACAACAGAAAAACAAACGCTAGAAGAGAAGGGCAATAATCAAGTACTTAAATCGTCAAGCAGGAAAGTTTTCATGGCCATCTATTCTGGCCTCCAATTCTTCAAAAAAAGTAAAAGAACCAATGAAAGGCTACCGGCAGCTATTTCTTCACGTAAATATCGTGAATACTTAGAAGCAAAACAAATCGCGTACATGAATCAAGCGAAAGGAAAAGGGCGGCTGATAAAAAAGCCGCGCCTTAAAAAAATTGCAGAAAGGAGGATAAAATTCCAACAAAATGTGCACCTGCGATGAAGACCTGATAAATGATGTGGAAGATGATGCATTCAAAAATATTGGCTGTGATAAATGCACAGAATATGTCTTACGCTGACGGGGCAGAAAAGGACTGTGTATCTCTACTGTACCTAAGACTTTATTTTCATATACATAGATATACTATATTTTATATTGACTTAGAATTTTATATTTCTGTTTTATGTTTTTTACGGTTTGTTCGAGTATGTTTTGATTTGTACTTCGGCCGTCTACTAGCGAAAATTAGTATTTTTAGTATTTAATTTTTTCGTTAACTTTACATATGAAGATAATTTAAAAGTTAATATATTTGTGTATACAAACACATGTAGATGAAATAATTTTACTAAAATAATTATTGATTTTTTTCACGTGTTCGGAATGCAGATAAGTGGCCGACTACTAGCAGGTTTACCCTAATACTCTGTTAATTTATTGATGTATAATGTGAAGAAAATTTATAATACTGTTTACATGTTAGTTTAGCTGCGAAAACATTAAGTGGAAGCATTGCGGATGCCCTGCAGTTTCTGTGCACTAAAGTAAAACATTCCAATTTCCTTGACGCTTTATCAAGTGTAGCCTTTATTCGCAGAATAAATAATTTGTTTGACCTTTGTAGTTATCGCCAAAAAAACACACCCATCATTAGATTTATGTTATAGACATTGGTTTTTTCGAAGAGCAATTTGTTTTGAAAAAGTGATTAAACTATCTTATAATGTACAAATGGAGTCAGGATCACTTGGAAATATTTTTTCATAAGTTCGATACATTTCTTATGCAATTTATAAACACACATGTTTAATGATTATGTTTTAGGACACGTAGTGGCTGCAATAATAATCCCGCCACACTACTATTTATATTTAACGTTCAGAGATTGCTTCTGTTTTCAAAGATATCTGCTCGAGGTGGTAATTACAGAGTACTGGATACCACAACCGTTCTGAGTGTGCCAAGCAATCTCGCAAGTTGAATTTCATGTGTTTACTGCCACTCGCTATGGATTACAAACTGAAGTCGACCACGACTATGGTGTTTTACCACTTTTTGTCCCACTAACCGACATTGCTGCTAATCTAGTTACATATATAAGGGGGTATGTAATCAGAATGTTGATAATGCGTTGCCTAGCAACAATCGAAAAAGCTGAAGATATACTAGCATATCATCTTCTATCAACAAAGAAAAGACGTATAAATTTACATATGCATATATTATAGCTAATAGTAAAAAGTGTTAAAGAAATGACTTTTTTGGGAGGTGAACTAGGCTGCCATATGCATGACAGCAGAATACTATGTTAGGAAAGTTATGACTATAACCAATAACAATATTTCTGCAGAAGATGGGTTCTTTACACTTGTGGTGTCCGTCGTGCAAAAATTTTATGGGGGAACTATATGCATAGCTAGAGGATCACTTTCGGGATTATGATTTCTTTGAACAGAACCCTAAATTTTTGTTAATTAAAAACATTGGTAATTGTTACAGCAAAATTAGGTTTCTTAATCTGTCACAAATGTATACAGAGAAAATTCAGGGTGAAATATCCGGCAACACCTGACCAAACTTGTACTGTTTAACCATCAGTTTAACATACTTATGTGCACTATACAATAATAAAATTCCATTTGTTTGTTTGTTCCATATTGCAACAGGTAATTCTTGTAGCACATTAATTTTGTAATATTTGTAAGTAATATTTTTAATATAGCTACCGTACCATTTGCAATTCCATTCTGCAACCTCCAACAAATCAAGCTGAGAAATTATTACATTTAATTAGTTATAATAATTATATATATTTTTAAATATCATTGCACTGCAAAATAAATTTGAATAAATTATTCATTTTTATAGGTATACATAAGGTGCTTTTAGTTCATGAAAGGTACTGCCATTTGATAACATTGTCTGATATTTTCAGCAAAAATCTGTTACTTTTTCAAATTATTAGTAATTAAGGTAATGTAATAGGTGCCAATTCTAGAAGAAATTTTCGGCTCAACATTTTCTCAAATCCAGAGATCATAATTTTGTTTCTTTATGCTAAGTAATCATTATTATTAAAACACCATCCTGAATTATCCATGCGAGCTCCAGAACCCACATCGGCAGCAAGAGCTATGGGTTTTAATAGAACATTCGTTAACGAATTTTTTGAGTGCTTAACCACAGTCTACGATCAGTACAAATTTCGTCCTGGAAAAATTTTCAACTGTGATGAAACAGGAATGTCAACGGTTGCAAAGAGTGCGACAAAAATTGTAGCAAGAAGGGGTAAAAACCAAGTTGGGTGCATTTCATCTGCTGAACGTGGTCAGCGCGTCACAGCAGAAATCTGTTTCTCAGCCGCTGGAAGCTATGTTCCGCCACTTCTAAATAAAACCGATTGCAGCCTTTAGATGCCGTATTCGTGGCACCTTTAAGTGCATATTATAGGCAGGTAATAACGTCTAACAAACACTTAAACTTTGCAGTTGCTTTATTTTGTTTTTTTTTTGTTTCAGGAAATAAAAATGTTTTTAAGGACACACACTGATCGAGTAGTTACTCAATTTCAAATTGGGCAACTGTTTGGGAAGTCCTTCGTGAAAGTAGCTAGTGTGGAAACTGCAATAAACTCATTTGCTAAAACTAGAATATGGCCCCTTAATGCGAACATTTTCACTGATATTGATTTCGCGCCATCAGAAGTTACAGAACGGTATAATCCTGAACACGAAGAGCGTCTTGATTTAGAGTAATGCATTAATCGGGATTGCAAGACACCACCTCCAACAGTTACTCCAGAACTTCCTCCAGCAATTGTTCGCCAAGCTCCATCATCAACACTGAGTTCTGAATCTTCTTCTGAGAATGAAGAAACTCTTGAATATGGACACGAAGCTTCTACAATTCTGCTGGGTGTTCGCATACGAGTAGTTTCTCAATTCCCCCTGGCTCAGTTTGTTCCATTGCAAAGGGCGCGCGTCAAAAATCAACGAAACGCAAGAAAAGAAAGGCCTTACAAGGATGAACTTGAAAGTAAGCCCAGTTTGGTGAAAAGAGCGAAGACGGCTGAGAAGAATTTGAATTCCAAGCCAAAGAAACATCAGAAACCACCCTCACCACCTCCTAATTCGGATTCAAGTTCTGAAAATGAAGACGATTCAAAATGTGGTTCCTGCCAAAAAAATATTCTAAGTCCAAGGCCAGAGAAGGATGGGTGCAATGCCGGATTTGTACCACGTGGTATCACTATGCTCGTACGGGCTCCTGTGATGAAGATATGGACATGTTTGTATGTAACAAATGTTTATAATGCGTTTTCCCGAATGTTTTATTTAGTGGCGGTTTTGCCCCGCAGCGTGGGCGGTTTTACCCCATCCGGTGGGGCAAAATCGACAGTATGCACTGCTGCATATTATATTTTTTTTATTTTCCGTTATCGTCTTTTCAAGAGATTTATGTTTTTTACAATAAATATATGACATTAGCCTACATATATCCAATGCGGTTTTGCCCCGCTTCCCCCTACCAGAACCAGAGAAAAACATAGGAAAACCATCACGGAACATTTCAATCAATACCGATGATTTTTTCACTGATATGCAAGATTTATTTATTGACGGTATCGACACAAATGGCTCCTGTTCCTAGTACATAGCCAAATGTTAATGTTAAAACGTCGCGATTTGGACGTGCAATTCAAACACCCCTAAGATACGATCTTTGAGGGGAAGGTGTGTGAAGTGACTTGGCCACGCAGAACAACTTAGTTCAAGTGCAAGTGGTTTAGTTTGAGTAGTTTAATCATCCTGAGAATAAAGCGTTTCTTTATAGTGTTGTTGTATTCTACTGTCGGACAAAATGTACAGTTGGCTTTGCAAATATTTAATCACATTGTATACCGTGTACTACGAGAACTGGGACCAAAAATTAATCTAGATAATTACAAATATACTGCAGCATTTATAGGCATAGTTTGTAGATAGTGGGTTAATAAAGCTGGCAGAGTACTATTTTAATATAAAAAATATAGTTTTATACTATCAGGGCAAATAAAGAAAAATTAAAAGAACGTTTTGTCAAATATAGATAACAGGTTGGTGCACATTACCACATATCGATTCAGCAGATTTTTTAAACTAAGAGCAGCTTGAGAATGCACTGTTGTGCCGCTAATTTTAAAATCTAAAACTGTTGGAGCTGGATATGACTCACATTCTGCTAAAACAAAACTTAAGTGTGAGTACTGTAATATATTTATGACGTTCTACCACAGAACAACCTATATCAATAGCAAGCTGCTATACATAGAACAAGCTAATTAAAGTGTCATTGATAAACTATATACGGACGCAGTCTAGCGTCGTTGTCTGACCCACAGGGAAATTCTGAAAAATCGTCTCTTATTAAGTCCGCTAACAACAAATACCACGAATATGTTGATAAAGAAGAATATCGATTATATCGGTACTAGGTGAGGTACTTAACATGATCCCATCATCCAATGTATCCCCACATCGGCACAGGTACGGCGTACCGAAAGATGTTACAACGAATTACCTATTACTGTAACACAATGCAAAGCCATGCAGAACAAATAGAGTGTAAGTGTAGTATCCCCCCTGTACAAGATAGATAACAAATAGGTTGGTCTGGCGCCATACCCCTAGCAAAAGACATTCCAATGTAGTTGGCTGTGGATGAAGAAAAGAAACTACAGTTTGGACCCATACAACCCATAGCATCGGGCGGACGGTATACACAAGAGGAAATTAGCAAAGTGCAAGGGATATTAACGTTTGGGGGTTCGGGATTCGACACCGATTCACAAGGATATTCCACCTTGTAGATATTTGACGCCCAGGAAGTTAAAAATCTAGCGCGATCAACCCTCCAATATGTGTGGGTTTGGTTCACTGACCTTGGGATGGTTATGAGCGGTATTATTGGAATCTACGTGGTAGTAAAACTGATTAAGCAATTAATTGAGTAATTATCAATGGGCTTGCAATCTATCGAGTGGATTAGCATTCTTTGGTAGTCTTTGGAACACACCGGCAGTTTAGTTAGTAAATCATCGCCGAGACGACCATTCAAATATTAGAAGGGCAGAAGAAGGTCTTCCTGCCGAAGAAAATAAACAGGTAGAAATGCGACCTTTGACTACCAAAGTCAATAATCAATCGTCAGGTGCACAGGGGACTAAATCATCCCATAGAGAGATGGCAGAAACTATTGTATCCATCCGTATCACATTGGACCCTACATGATGAACCCTTATGAAATAGAATCCACCCATCTCACTTCAACTCTCAACTACCGTCGCTAAGGACCGAGCGAGCATACTTCTTATACTACTGCCTTCTAACTCCTTTGAAAACACCCAAACATTTTTTTAGGTAATAGACAACCGTCGGCAAGGATGACCTTGAGGCGCTAGGACGACAGCCAGAATACATCTACCATCGAGGGACAACTAACCAACGCCAGAGTGCGCGATTCGAGTTAGTGTAGTGGAAAAAAAAGATTTAGAGTGTGCGGTATGTCGCACTGTAGAAGCTGGAACTACGCTTGAACTATTATCACAGACAAATATAGTTTAGGAATAAGTCAATAGCAGCGAGTAATGATAATCTGGTTTACCAGATTTTTACTCTCTCTATTCTAGAAGTGCGAAATATAATTATATAGGAAAGGAATCAGTGTAGGCGAGATGTAACACTGCGTTGTTTATTTTTTTGTAGATACTGGAATAGTACATACAAAGACAGGAAATCATCGGTCATATCGATTTAGCATCAAGTTTTGCCTCGTTAGTCGTAAGTCATGGAAACGCGGGCATTCACCCAGTTTTTTCAACATTTAAGATTTCGTTTCTCGTGGAAAAATTAATGCTGACTGAATGAAAAACCTCAACATTCGATCACCGTCAGGAAATTGGAAAAAAGATAAAGGAAGTTCCTTTTCGGCATTAGAACAGACGGTCAGTTCTGATACGCGATTTGTGTACTGGAACATCATTTGTGGAGATTGAAGAAACCACTTCTCGGTACTTGGGTATTCCGGTCAGGGAAGAAAAGCACAAAGTATTTTTTTCAGAGGCCGAGTTTTCGAAAAATTTATTTCCTTCTTCAGGGCCTAATTACAAAATAATAAAAAACGCATGATAGTACAAAAGAACAGGAACAAGAATTAAAAAACACCATGATTTACAGATTCTGAGTTGAGGTTAAGCGCATCACACGGTATATATAAAAGTTGTTAAACATAAGTGGTCACATCTACTGGGAACGATAGTTATTGGATTGGTATAGAAAACCAATGTCTTCTGGTCGTTACTTACATTTTCATTCATACCATAAGACTAGCATGAAAATTAATTTGGTTTTATGCCTAAAAAACAGGATAAAAATATTTCCCATCAGTCATTTTATAAAAACAACATAGATTTACTAAAAAACCTTCTTATACAGAATTGTTACCCCACAAAATTACTTAACCAACTATTATATAGCACTAACATAGTAAGACCAAAAAACCATCACCAGGATGATTTGAGTGTCAGTGTTGTTCTTGGTGGGGCACCTTCTACAGGAGTTTTATGAAACTTCTACAGTCTCCCTTATATTGAGGGTTTAAGTGTTAAATTGAGCCGGATCTTAAGAAACTTTGGTTTTGAAAAATTTGCTTATTATTCAGTAGTAAAATTGTCCAAACTTTTTTCACATATGAAAGATAACACCCACCGTTCTGGCTTAGTATATTGTATTGACTGTAGAGATTGCCAGGGTGTCTATATAGGTCAGACGGGCAGGCAGTTAGGTAGTAGGGTGGCTGAACATAGGCGAGATGTCAATAATTTAAAGACGAGCTCTTATTTATCTGAACATGCCACGAATCTGAATCACAGTTTTGATTTTGATAGTGTTAAAGTGTTGGTTTGTGAAAAAAAAATTAAAAAAGAGACTTTTCTATGAAATGGTCCAAATTTACTATAGCTCTAATTCGATTAATAAGCGAACTGATATTGATAATTTAAGTAACATTTACACCTATATTTTGTCTCTTAACCATAGCAGGGAAATCACTTAGTTTGGTTGGTTGTTTTGGACAATGGGTTGGGTTGGTATTGATCTGTACCTGATGTCACTCTTTTAAGAATTTGTCAATTGTTTGTCATTGTCAATTTTCGTATGTCTGGCCATTTTGTGCTCATTGGTTTGTGCTTACGATACTGTTTTGTTCATTTCATAAATTTATCTAGTAGCATCTAACTCAGATTATGTTTTAATCGTTGTTATTTTAAATTGTTACGGACGATCGTTCCCAGTAGATGTGACCACTTATGTTTGACAACTTTTATATATACCGTGTGATGCGTTTAACCTCAAGTCAGAATCTGTAAGTCATGGTGTTTTTTTAATTCTGGTTCCTGTTCTTTTGTACTATCATGTGTTTTTTTATTATTTTGTATTTAGGTTCTGAAGAAGGAAATAAATTTTCCGAAAGCTCGGCTTCTTAAAAGAGTACTTTGTGCTTTTCTTCCCTGACCGGAATACCCAAGTACCGAGAAGTGGTTTCTTCAATCTTAACTAGGACGGTCGCTATTCCATTCCACATCATCATTTGTGAAGTTCAGTAAGTTTCGGGCCTGTGCAATTCATTTCACCGGATATCCGGTAACTATTCGGTATCTGGCCCAAATTTACTATCCGGCCGGACACCGGATATTCCAAAACTACGACATTTAACTAAAATGAATAAGGAAATGGCTTATAATTATCATGCCTTTTAGTTCAAGTTGAAAAAGTTACAAAAAGTCACAAAGAAAACTAAAATCACACACATCAGCTTAATTTAGTATTTAAACGAAAAGGTTAAAACAAAAAGTGTAAAATATTTTAAAACCTTATAAAATCCTCACCGATTATCAACAAGTTTTACTAAGCGCATAAAAATATAATACTGAAGTATAAAATGAAAAAAAAAAGATTCTAAAAATGTCCCCCATCTTTTTAATTATTTATGGTAATTTCAAAATATTGCCAAACTGGCGACCTTTTTTTCACTAAAGGCATGTTTCATTTGCGCGTAAGTAGCAAATAACAGCAGAAAACTAGTTTTCGCTAAACAGTTATGCCAGACGCCACCCTGGATTAGCCGATCACTCACGATAACACCTTAAATCGACCGAATTAATACGACTGCATTAGTAGGTATCCGGCGGCCGAATATCCGGTAATCCGACCTAGCAGCTCGCCGGATATCCGGTATCCGGCCAAACAACTATCCGTTTCATCTCTAGTCAATACATTACTGCAACTCTCATGAATCAGTTTACATACAGGATATTAAAYTTTGTTTAGGCAACACTATGGTTTGTAATTTAGAAAAGTATTGTCTGTAAAAATTGTAGTGTGGTTCGGTAATATGCTGTTAAGACGATAGTAAAGATGATTTTATTTTATAATACATTAACTACTTAATATACACCTTTATCATTTTATTTATATTGTAATAAGAGTGTTATACTTAAATAAGKAATCGTGTAGTAAAAGACAATAATAGCAAGCTAGGTGCATGCTTACATTGAAATAATTTCGTATCCGATACTAATTTTATTATATATATCATCTGCATTTGGAATACTTATATTAAATTGTATTAAACCAAGAACATAATTGTATTAGTTAGAACTAGAACTTCTACCAGATACAGTAAATACAACGTACACTTACAGTTGCTAGATAACAAATAAAACAAGTTGTGTAAAGTTTTGCTATTTATTGTAAACTTTATTTCTTACAGTGTGAGTACCCACGTTTCACCGATGTTACATTCTTTAAGCACAATGGAGGCCATTGTTTTAAGTGCTGGTGGCAGTGGTTATCTGTTTCACTTGATCCAGAGCTAGACATTGTTCACTTTCCAACTCCACAGTGGTGTTGTGTATTAGTGTTTACAGCCACCGTAGACTTTGTTAGCCATCTCGTATCATTTTGCACCCCTGATTGTAATATTATAACTTATTTGTCCATTTTACAAATTTCCGCACTCATCACTCTGTATATGCGTAACTGCTATTTCTTCCAAACCGTTTACAACCTTTGTATTGTGAGTTCATAATCAAAGCAAGCACGCAGCACCCAATAAACAGCTGAAGCTGAAGCAAGAACTTCTTACAGCAGTATTGCTCTCGGCTGCGCACATGCACAAAAGTGCTGCTCCTGTCAGTTTATATCTTGTTCTTGTCTAAGATTTAAATTAATTTTATTAGCCAGACTTAGTAAAATTGAAGCAAAACTATTTTATTGTACCTATCTAGTAAAACTTTTATAARGCGTACGCAATCTAATTTTTCAATAATAATGTATTTTTTTCAGCAAAGGACATTAGCAAATTACCGAATATTCGGTTTTACAATACGAAATAAATCTTCTTCAACTTCATATTATCCAACTAAGTTTAAGCTAAATTCAGAAAGGATTAAAACGATTAATTTAATTAGCTTTACTGTAACTGACTTCCACACATGGAAATAAATAAAATATTATTAATAAGCCAGAGTGCCGAAGTTGAAACTTGGAATGTGTAATACATGGTATTCATTGACCCGGCGGCATCCGGCCGTAATCGACTAACTAAGATGAAATGGGAGATATGCGGAATCCATAAACTTCCCGTAAAACATCTTGTCGCAGCAATCTGCCGCGACTGCACAAGGTTCGTTCACCGAACATTGCAAAATTCGCATTTTTTGCGAGTTTCCCGATCGCGTGAAAAATTAAAAAAAAGAGCAGTACCCCGGTGTCCACGGTCGAAGATACTTCGAAAACATCGATTTCGTGTCGCAGTTAACTTTCCCTTTATTCTAGTATTGTGTATATTCTGTTTTTATTACATTTTCGTCGTTTGTGTGAAGTGTGTGGGATTGCCCGACATCGAGKGACTCAAATTTGGTATCGTTATTTCAAAATTATTATTTTCATTTTTTTTCTCCATTCACAACGAGAAACTCGATTGAGATCTTAAAACTAAACCAAATTCTAAATCAGAATCTGTTTTTTTAACTTAAATTCTATTTTCCTTGCGAAGTAAAGCAATACTCCCCGTCAGTAAAATTCTTGCATAGATTTGTGAATTAGTATTATTATTATAGTATTAACATTATTGCTTGTCATTTCTTTTAATAATTTTGTTTCCCCTTGTATTTCGTTTTTATTTTAATTGTCAATATAGTGATTGTCAATTGATTAGGGGAGTTTTCTTTCAAAATTGCTTTTCAGGTTAACTAACTAAATAATAATAATAAAATAGTGACCCGTTTCTTCGAGAAGAACCCGCATTCCGAAGAGCTCAATACAATTTTCCTCGCTAAGCGAGGTGGTGGCAGCGAAAACTTAAAACACCCCTATTAAACTGGAACATTTGGTGGCAGCTAAAGGGATCTCGAAAACGGGAAATGTTATTAAGTTATTTTCGTAACGTGAAATCTCAATCGAAGTTCTTTAGTTAATGTGCATTTTTTATTGCAAGTTTTATGTGGTTTATGATGTATAATAGAGTTTTGCCTATACAGTACTGATTTTATTTGCGTAGTTTGGAAACACTGCATTAACAAGGTAAGTGTAAATTATTTTGTTTTAATTCGTTGTCGTTTATTTCGATTATTGGAAGCATTCGGTTTTATTTAGTATAAAACAGACATAAACCTTTTAGTTGGTTGCATTACATTAACTTGCCCGTGTTTATTTTATGTAATTATTATTAACTACAATAATGTCGCAAGAAAATCTTCCTGCAGCAGTTAGAGAAAACACTGATGTCGTTTTGAATGCAAATATTCCTCAAACACTGTCTTTAGGCATGGTTGCCAATACGGTGGAATCTTTTTCGGGACGGGAACGCGTTACGGAGTACTTTGAAAAAATTAGGTTGCGTGCTCGTTTGGACAATTGGGACGAAAAAACAACCGTAGATATAGTTAAATTTCGTTTGACCGGAGAAGCGTACAGATTTCTAAAACTGACCCTGCATTTGAAGACCCAACACTTTCATTTACAGACTTCGAAGATAAATTTATTAAAAGGTTTTCACCTATTAAAATACCAGGCGAGGCGCTTATGAAACTAAGTCGATGTTTTCAAAGACACGACGAATCTGTTTCCGATTATGTGGGTCGTTTAAAAATTTTAGGGGCAGAAATTTTAAGGGAGGATACGGCTACGTCACAAGCTTTTGAAATAGCAGGTTTAAAGAAAAAATGTAATGAGCTAGTATTACACCAATTTAAGGCTGGTTTAAAAAAAGAATACATGCGTAATATTGGGACTTTATTAATGCGAACTGCTGGCTTAACTATAGATCAGGCAGAAAATTTGCAAGGCAAGAAGAACTAAATTCTTTAATGTTAACGAACAGACAAAATTCTGGGTCTATATTAGCCGTTAAATGCTTCAAATGCGGCAAATTTAATCACTATGCCAACGAATGTCGAAATCGGCCGCACTTTAATGGGAATTCGAATCAGGCGAATCCAAATAATTATGGCGGTAGACAAAACTACCAATTTTCTGGAAATTTTAGACAGCCGAGGCAGCCTCATCCAAATTTTAACCATCATAACTTTGGCCACCATTTTGATCGAAGTCAGCAACAACCAGGTCCAAGTAATAATTATGTCAACCGCAGCCGTCCAAATAATGTTAACGCTAACCAATTCGCGCGTCGCGATGATTACGCCAATCAAACTTTTAATCGTCAACCGCCCCCGAATCAAAATTTTCAAAGTAGTAGTCAAAATTCAGTTTCTAAAACGGTAGCTTCTTTAAACTGGAACAACCCTTCGATTGCTCCCCAAACCGGAGGGAATTAAATACTTCTGAAAATCATCAGCGTTTTATACAACCCTTAGAAAATTTCCAAAATTCCACTTGCAGTAAACAATTTATTGTTAGCGTCCCAAAAATTAATTATGAAAGTGTAGCTGATACTCCGAGTGTAATATATTTGCATGTAGATGGCAGAAACTGTAGTTTCTTTGTGGACAGTGGTTCCCAAGTGTCATTAATAAAAAGTAAATTTATTCAATGTAATAATCTAATACGAACCGAAGAATATCAGCTCACTGGAATAACTGGACATAGCGTAGAAGCTTTAGGAACATCCGAAATTATTGTAGGTACAAGTGAAAAGTTAAATTGTGCTGTTTTTAAATTTATTGTTTGTGATGACAGCCTCATACAGACAGATGGAATTTTAGGAAGAGATTTTCTTAGGGCTAACGCAGCTGAAATTAATTTTAGTGAGGATAAGATTAAACTTTGGGGTAAATATTTTTGTATGTTTTTAATCAATGACGACCAGGCTTACTATAATGTGCATGTTAATGGAAAAGATATGGTGTTGGACTGTGTTTACGAGCGATGTCACGAACGGGTAGGTGTTGATTTCAATAATGCTGTGAAGGTTATCGAAAACAAAATTCCCCAAAATGATAGCTCTTTTGAGGAATTTAATGTTGTAGAAAATGTTAGTAATCCCAGGTCAATTCCAGTGACAGTCGACAATGCTGCGAAGGTTGTCGAATGTAGATATCCCGCTGAAGATATATTAGTTATTAGAGAAAATCCTAGCAGTGCTGCGAAGGCTACTAGTGATAATAATAGTAATAATGATATTAATTTTAAATGTGCAAGGAATAAATCTAATTATTCTGAAACAGGTAATAATTTGCCAGAAGTTATAAATGTTGAGGTTTTAGTTGACGAATATGGTGAAGTAAGTGATTATGATTCAGATGATGAAAACTATTATAGAAGCTTTGCACAGCGGGAAGCTGATTTAAAACAAGTAGAGTTAAATAGAGTGAATAAAATAAGTAAAGTCAGAGTAGAATATGATAGTAATAAACATGAACCCGGTACAAATAAAATGGAATATTCTGATGTTATTTTGGAAGACGATTTAATAATGCCTCCTAGATGCGAAGTCAATTGTATGGGCGTAATTAAAAATAAATTGAAAGGTGAAAATGTTCTAATAGAGACTCAAGATATTGGTATAAATGGTGTTATTTTGGCACGTTCTTTAGCACATAATGACAGTAAATGTAATTTAAGGTTGATAAATGTCAGAGATGAACCCATTACATTAAAAGCCAAAGCTAAAGTTGGCCTAGCCTGTACAAATGTAAAAGTACTGGAAGCCCAATGTACCAGGACTTTCAGACATGCCGATTTGAAAGATTTTCATACTGATCAAATTATAAACCAGTTAGATTTATCACACTTAAATACGGACGTAGCGTATAAGGTACGAGGGTTGATACAAAATTATTCAGACATTTTTAGTAATGAAGATGAAATTCTAACCAGCACTTCAAAGGTGAAACACCAAATTGTAACAGAGCAAGTTGCTCCTATAGCTAAACGTCAGTATCCAGTACCGTATCATCAAAAACCCATTCTACAGAAAGAAATTGCTCGACTATTAGAAAGTAATATAATTCGGGAATCTGTATCTCCATGGTCCGCGCCCGTAGTGCTAATCACAAAGGAAACGCCTGGAGGAGAACAAAAAATTCGTATGTGTATAGACTACCGAGGTTTGAATGCTGTTACTAAGCGAGATTTTTATCCATTGCCAAATCTACAGCAATCGTTTGACTATTTTGGTAAGGCAAATTTATTTAGTACCCTCGACGTGCGATCAGCCTATCAACCAAATAGATATGGTGGAGGGCGATAAGGAAAAAACTGCTTTTAGTACTTTAGGAGAACATTGGGAGTTTAATAAGATGCCATTTGGCCTAGTTAACAGTCCTAGTACATTTCAGCGATTTATTAATGTTACTTTATCAGGTTTGACTGGACAGATTTGCCTAGCTTACTTAGATGATATTATAATTTTTAACTCTGCCGGTATAGATGATCATTTGGAGAAATTGCACTAGTTTTTGAGAGACTCAGAGATGCAAATATCAAATTAAAGCCAGATAAATGCTTCTTACTAATGAAGCAAATAAAATATTTGGGCCACGTAATCAGTGAAGATGCATAAGGCCAGATTCAGAAAAATTCATAGCGGTTAAGAATTTTCCATTACCAAAAAGTGTTAAAGAAATTACGCGGATTTTTAGGACTAGTAGGTTGGTATAGACGGTTCATACCAAATTTCTCGATTATTGCTGCTCCTTTAACTAATCTCACAAAAAAGTCGACCGACTTTAAAATTACAGCTGATGCTCTTACTGCAATCAACGAACTTAAGAATGCGATTACTTCCGAATCTGTCTTGGCTCACCCAAATTTCGACCATCCATTTATATTAGCTACAGATGCTTGTAAGATAGGAATCGCTGGCATATTAAGCCAAGTTGTTAATGGTTACGAAAGACCTATTGCCTTCTTTAGTAAAAAGTTGAATAAGTCGCAAAGCAATTATTCGGCAACTGAACTAGAATTGTACGCGGTAGTAGAAAGCGTCAAACATTTTCGGTGTTATTTATACGGACGAAAGTTCACAGTAATTTCTGATCATGCGCCTTTAAAATGGCTGATGACCCTAAAAGACCCTACGTCTAAATTAGCTCGGTGGAATCTCCTATTGTCTAGTTATGATTTTGAAATTGTACATAGGCAAGGACGTAAGCATGGAAATGTAGATGCTCTAAGCAGAGCTCCAGTAGATCCACAAAATTTTGAATCATACAGTCTAAAGGATTTTTTTGAATATATTAAAGAAAACAAAATTGAGAATAACAATTTTAGAGAGGTAAAAGGAAATTTATTTACTGCTCCAGATAATTATTCTTTGGCACACTGTGTATCAAAAGATTTTGCCATGGAACAAGGATTAGCGCTACAATTTAGACAATTATATGGTTCAATAAATGAACTTAAGAATCAAAACAAAACTGTAGGAGAAGTAGCTGTTTTAAATTTACCTGAACGTAATATTTATTGTTTAATTACAAAAAGTCAGTACTACAACAAACCAACGTATGATAGTCTTTGGAGTGCTCTTATTAATTTAAGGTTATCTTGTGTGCAAAATGACGACTATAATGTGGCAATTCCTAAGTTAGGATGTGGCAGAGATAAGCTTGAATGGAGTACAGTATCTAAAATGATTAAATTTATTTTTGCGAAATCTTCAATTGAAATTTTAGTCTACGAATTTGACCAGAGCCAGGTAAGTATAAATGCAATAGAGGTGAACCCTCCCTTCCTACCAGTATGGGACAGAGACATCATTTTACAAGAACAAAAGAGTGATGATTTTTGCCGTACTATTTGTCAGAATTTAGAAGAGAATGAAGACCCTCTATCTTATTACCTCGATAACGATGGATTGTTGTTTAAAACCACAGTAGCAGAAAATTTTAACGATGTCTTAGTTATTCCAAAACCTATATCAAAAAGGTTTTACATGACTTCCATGATTTGCCTTTCTGCGGTCATATGGGTCAAGCTAAAACCTTGAGTTTAATACAACAGCGTTTCTTTTGGCCCGGAATGAAGTCTGATGTAGTCAAATATTGTCAACAATGTCATTCGTGTAGCCAGCGAAAAACATCACCCCATTTTAAGAAAGTACCTTTAGAACAAATGCCTGAAGTACTGTATCCTTTCGATAG
>QCXZ01000086.1:18398987-18527732 GCA_025024175.1 Rhyzopertha dominica | reverse complement strand
ATTATCCAACTAAGTTTAAGCTAAATTCAAAGGATTAAAACGTTTTGCTTTACTGTAACTGACTTCCACACATGGAAAAAATAAAATATTATTAATAAGCCAGAGTGCCGAGTTGAAACTTGGAATGTGTAATACATGGTATTCATTGACCCGGCGGCATCCGGCCGAAATCGACTAACTAAGATGAAATGGGAGATATGCGGAATCCATAAACTTCCCGTAAAACATCTTGTCGCAGCAATCCGCCGCGACTGCACAAGGTTCGTTCACCGAACATTGCAAAATTCGCATTTTTTGCGAAAGTTTCCCGATCGCGTGAAAAATTAAAAAAAGCAGTACCCCGGTGTCCACGGTCGAAGATACTTCGAAAACATCGATTTCGTGTCGCAGTTAACTTTCCCTTTTTTTTAGTATTGTGTATATTCTGTTTTTATTACATTTTCGTCGTTTGTGTGAAGTGTGTGGGATTGCCCGACATCGAGGGACTCAAATTTGGTATCGTTACTTCAAAATTATTATTTTCATTTTTTTTCTCCATTCACAACGAGAAACTCGATTGAGATCTTAAAACTAAACCAAATTCTAAATCAGAATCTGTTTTTAACTTAAATTCTATTTTCCTTGCGAAGTAAAGCAATACTCCCCGTCAGTAAAATTCTTGCATAGATTTGTGAATTAGTATATTATTATAGTATTAACATTATTGCTTGTCATTTCTTTTTAATAATTTTGTTTCCCCTTGTATTTCGTTTTTATTTTAATTGTCAATATAGTGATTGTCAATTGATTAGGGGAGTTTTCTTTCAAAATTGCTTTTCAGGTTAACTAACTAAATAATAATAATAAAAATAGTGACCCGTTTCTTCGAGAAGAACCCGCATTCCGAAGAGCTCAATACAATTTTCCTCGCTAAGCGAGGTGGTGGCAGCGAAAACTTAAAAACACCCCTATTAAACTGGAACATTTAGGTGGCAGCTAAAGGGATCTCGAAAACGGGAAATGTTATTAAGTTATTTTCGTAACGTGAAATCTCAATCGAAGTTCTTTTAGTTAAATGTGCATTTTTTATTGCAAGTTTTATGTGGTTTATGATGTATAATAGAGTTTTGCCTATACAGTACTGATTTTATTTGCGTAGTTTGGAAACACTGCATTAAACAAGGTAAGTGTAAATTATTTTGTTTTAATTCGTTGTCGTTTATTTCGATTATTGGAAGCATTCGGTTTAATTTAGTATAAAACAGACATAAACCTTTTAGTTGGTTGCATTACATTAACTTGCCCGTGTTTATTTTATGTAATTATTATTAACTACAATAATGTCGCAAGAAAATCTTCCTGCAGCAGTTAGAGAAAACACTGATGTCGTTTTGAATGCAAATATTCCTCAAAACACTGTCTTTAGGCATGGTTGCCAATACGGTGGAATCTTTTTCGGGACGGGAACGCGTTACGGAGTACTTTGGAAAAAATTAGGTTGCGTGCTCGTTTGGACAATTGGGACGAAAAAACAACCGTAGATATAGTTAAATTTCGTTTGACCGGAGAAGCGTACAGATTTCTAAAAACTGACCCTGCATTTGAAGACCCAACACTTTCATTTACAGACTTCGAAGATAAATTTATTAAAAGGTTTTCACCTATTAAAATACCAGGCGAGGCGCTTATGAAAACTAAGTCGATGTTTTCAAGACACGACGAATCTGTTTCCGATTATGTGGGTCGTTTAAAAAATTTTAGGGGCAGAAATTTTAAGGGAGGATACGGCTACGTCACAAGCTTTTGAAATAGCAGGTTTAAAGAAAAATGTAATGAGCTAGTAATTACACAATTTAAGGCTGGTTTAAAAAAAGAATACATGCGTAATATTGGGACTTTATTAATGCGAACTGCTGGCTTAACTATAGATCAGGCAGAAAATTTTGCAAGGCAAGAAGAACTAAATTCTTTAATGTTAACGAACAGACAAAATTCTGGGTCTATATTAGCCGTTAAATGCTTCAAATGCGGCAAATTTAATCACTATGCCAACGAATGTCGAAATCGGCCGCACTTTAATGGGAATTCGAATCAGGCGAATCCAAATAATTATGGCGGTAGACAAAACTACCAATTTTCTGGAAATTTTAGACAGCCGAGGCAGCCTCATCCAAATTTTAACCATCATAACTTTGGCCACCATTTTGATCGAAGTCAGCAACAACCAGGTCCAAGTAATAATTATGTCAACCGCAGCCGTCCAAATAATGTTAACGCTAACCAATTCGCGCGTCGCGATGATTACGCCAATCAAACTTTTAATCGTCAACCGCCCCGAATCAAAATTTTCAAAGTAGTAGTCAAAATTCAGTTTCTAAAACGGTAGCTTCTTTAAACTGGAACAACCCTTCGATTGCTCCCCAAACCGGAGGGAAATTAAATACTTCTGAAAATCATCAGCGTTTTATACAACCCTTAGAAAATTTCCAAAATTCCACTTGCAGTAAACAATTTATTGTTAGCGTCCCAAAAATTAATTATGAAAGTGTAGCTGATACTCCGAGTGTAATATATTTGCATGTAGATGGCAGAAACTGTAGTTTCTTTGTGGACAGTGGTTCCCAAGTGTCATTAATAAAAAGTAAATTTATTCAATGTAATAATCTAATACGAACCGAAGAATATCAGCTCACTGGAATAACTGGACATAGCGTAGAAGCTTTAGGAACATCCGAAATTATTGTAGGTACAAGTGAAAAGTTAAATTGTGCTGTTTTTAAATTTATTGTTTGTGATGACAGCCTCATACAGACAGATGGAATTTTAGGAAGAGATTTTCTTAGGGCTAACGCAGCTGAAATTAATTTTAGTGAGGATAAGATTAAACTTTGGGGTAAATATTTTTGTATGTTTTTAATCAATGACGACCAGGCTTACTATAATGTGCATGTTAATGGAAAAGATATGGTGTTGGACTGTGTTTACGAGCGATGTCACGAACGGGTAGGTGTTGATTTCAATAATGCTGTGAAGGTTATCGAAAACAAAATTCCCCAAAATGATAGCTCTTTTGAGGAATTTAATGTTGTAGAAAATGTTAGTAATCCCAGGTCAATTCCAGTGACAGTCGACAATGCTGCGAAGGTTGTCGAATGTAGATATCCCGCTGAAGATATATTAGTTATTAGAGAAAATCCTAGCAGTGCTGCGAAGGCTACTAGTGATAATAATAGTAATAATGATATTAATTTTAAATGTGCAAGGAATAAATCTAATTATTCTGAAACAGTAATAATTTGCCAGAAGTTATAAATGTTGAGGTTTTAGTTGACGAATATGGTGAAGTAAGTGATTATGATTCAGATGATGAAAACTATTATAGAAGCTTTGCACAGCGGGAAGCTGATTTAAAACAAGTAGAGTTAAATAGAGTGAATAAAATAAGTAAAGTCAGAGTAGAATATGATAGTAATAAACATGAACCCGGTACAAATAAAATGGAATATTCTGATGTTATTTTGGAAGACGATTTAATAATGCCTCCTAGATGCGAAGTCAATTGTATGGGCGTAATTAAAAATAAATTGAAAGGTGAAAATGTTCTAATAGAGACTCAAGATATTGGTATAAATGGTGTTATTTTGGCACGTTCTTTAGCACATAATGACAGTAAATGTAATTTAAGGTTGATAAATGTCAGAGATGAACCCATTACATTAAAAGCCAAAGCTAAAGTTGGCCTAGCCTGTACAAATGTAAAAGTACTGGAAGCCCAATGTACCAGGACTTTCAGACATGCCGATTTGAAAGATTTTCATACTGATCAAATTATAAACCAGTTAGATTTATCACACTTAAATACGGACGTAGCGTATAAGGTACGAGGGTTGATACAAAATTATTCAGACATTTTTAGTAATGAAGATGAAATTCTAACCAGCACTTCAAAGGTGAAACACCAAATTGTAACAGAGCAAGTTGCTCCTATAGCTAAACGTCAGTATCCAGTACCGTATCATCAAAAACCCATTCTACAGAAAGAAATTGCTCGACTATTAGAAAGTAATATAATTCGGGAATCTGTATCTCCATGGTCCGCGCCCGTAGTGCTAATCACAAAGGAAACGCCTGGAGGAGAACAAAAAATTCGTATGTGTATAGACTACCGAGGTTTGAATGCTGTTACTAAGCGAGATTTTTATCCATTGCCAAATCTACAGCAATCGTTTGACTATTTTGGTAAGGCAAATTTATTTAGTACCCTCGACGTGCGATCAGCCTATCACCAAATAGATATGGTGGAGGGCGATAAGGAAAAAACTGCTTTTAGTACTTTAGGAGAACATTGGGAGTTTAATAAGATGCCATTTGGCCTAGTTAACAGTCCTAGTACATTTCAGCGATTTATTAATGTTACTTTATCAGGTTTGACTGGACAGATTTGCCTAGCTTACTTAGATGATATTATAATTTTTAACTCTGCCGGTATAGATGATCATTTGGAGAAATTGGCACTAGTTTTTGAGAGACTCAGAGATGCAAATATCAAATTAAAGCCAGATAAATGCTTCTTACTAATGAAGCAAATAAAATATTTGGGCCACGTAATCAGTGAAGATGGCATAAGGCCAGATTCAGAAAAATTCATAGCGGTTAAGAATTTTCCATTACCAAAAAGTGTTAAAGAATTACGCGGATTTTTAGGACTAGTAGGTTGGTATAGACGGTTCATACCAAATTTCTCGATTATTGCTGCTCCTTTAACTAATCTCACAAAAAAGTCGACCGACTTTAAAATTACAGCTGATGCTCTTACTGCAATCAACGAACTTAAGAATGCGATTACTTCCGAATCTGTCTTGGCTCACCCAAATTTCGACCATCCATTTATATTAGCTACAGATGCTTGTAAGATAGGAATCGCTGGCATATTAAGCCAAGTTGTTAATGGTTACGAAAGACCTATTGCCTTCTTTAGTAAAAAGTTGAATAAGTCGCAAAGCAATTATTCGGCAACTGAACTAGAATTGTACGCGGTAGTAGAAAGCGTCAAACATTTTCGGTGTTATTTATACGGACGAAAGTTCACAGTAATTTCTGATCATGCGCCTTTAAAATGGCTGATGACCCTAAAAGACCCTACGTCTAAATTAGCTCGGTGGAATCTCCTATTGTCTAGTTATGATTTTGAAATTGTACATAGGCAAGGACGTAAGCATGGAAATGTAGATGCTCTAAGCAGAGCTCCAGTAGATCCACAAAATTTTGAATCATACAGCCTAAAGAATTTTTTTGAGTATATTAAAGAAAACAAAATTGAGAATAACAATTTTAGAGAGGTAAAAGGAAATTTACTTACTGCTCCAGATAATTATTCTTTGGCACACTGTGTATCAAAAGATTTTGCCATGGAACAAGGATTAGCGCTACAATTTAGACAATTATATGGTTCAATAAATGAACTTAAGAATCAAAACAAAACTGTAGGAGAAGTAGCTGTTTTAAATTTACCTGAACGTAATATTTATTGTTTAATTACAAAAAGTCAGTACTACAACAAACCAACGTATGATAGTCTTTGGAGTGCTCTTATTAATTTAAGGCTATCTTGTGTGCAAAATGACGACTATAATGTGGCAATTCCTAAGTTAGGATGTGGCAGAGATAAGCTTGAATGGAGTACAGTATCTAAAATGATTAAATTTATTTTTGCGAAATCTTCAATTGAAATTTTAGTCTACGAATTTGACCAGAGCCAGGTAAGTATAAATGCAATAGAGGTGAACCCTCCCTTCCTACCAGTATGGGACAGAGACATCATTTTACAAGAACAAAAGAGTGATGATTTTTGCCGTACTATTTGTCAGAATTTAGAAGAGAATGAAGACCCTCTATCTTATTACCTCGATAACGATGGATTGTTGTTTAAAACCACAGTAGCAGAAAATTTTAACGATGTCTTAGTTATTCCAAAAGCCTATATCAAAAAGGTTTTACATGACTTCCATGATTTGCCTTTCTGCGGTCATATGGGTCAAGCTAAAACCTTGAGTTTAATACAACAGCGTTTCTTTTGGCCCGGAATGAAGTCTGATRTAGTCAAATATTGTCAACAATGTCATTCGTGTAGCCAGCGAAAAACATCACCCCATTTTAAGAAAGTACCTTTAGAACAAATGCCTGGAGTACTGTATCCTTTCGATAGAACTTCCATGGACATATGTGGTCCTTTTGTCACGTCTTATGCAGGAAATAAGTATCTGTTGACCTTCCAGGACCACTTTAGTAAATATGTAGAAGCATTTCCAATCTCTGATCAGAAAGCAGACACTATAGCGCGTATTTTTGTCACGGAAATTATTGCCAGACATGGAACACCAAAGCAACTGCTAACTGATCAAGGTAGTAATTTCTTGTCAAATTTATTCAAAAATATTTGTAAATTGCTACATATTGAAAAGCTACAGACTACTCCCTATCATCCCCAATCCAACGGTTTGATAGAGCGTAGTCATAGGGTTTTTAAGGATATTATTTCTCACTATGTTGCAAAAAGTCAGCAAGACTGGGATATCTGGATCCCCTATGTAGTAATGGCCTATCGTTTTAATATACATAGCTCTACAGGATTTAGTCCTTATTTCTTACTACATGGTAGAGATCCGGTATTGCCATTCGACGACATTTTAAAACCACAAGTAGTGAAGTATGATTACGATCAAAATTACGTTTCGGAATTGATGGCAAGGCTAAATTCMGTTTTCACTACTGTTCGACAAAACTTAGATAGTGCAAAAGCTCGTCAAGCTATTAACTATAACAAAAGAACAAAAKCTAAATATTTTGATTTGGGACAATTGGTTTATTTGAATGACCCTACCGTACAAGTAGGCTTATCAAAAAAATTAGGCAAGCCATGGATAGGTCCATATCGAATAATTGAAGTTAAGGGCCCTGCGACTTACAAAATTAGAAAATTAAATGGCAGACAAGAGTTAGTAGTCCATTCAAATCGTTTGAAGTTGTGCCAGACAGACGAACAAAATTTTTTAGATAATAATGAAGTTATTCCTGTTTATGATGGTAATACACCCCAAATTGAAAATGTTGATGATTTTGGCATAAATCCAAGGGAAGTGACTATGAATATTTTCCCAGCTCTGACCAGAGTACTTCCTGATGTACCTGAGCCACAGCCAGATGTACAAAACGAGGAAGAATTAGGTACTGTGATACGCGATGGTAACAGAGTATGTACGAGAATTCGAAAACCTCCTAAAAGATTCACCTTTTCTGAATACGATTAATCCAATTTTCTTTTTTCTTTTCTGTTTCGGTACGTACTTGTTCCTCTACAAATTTTTGACGCCGACTTGTGTTAGATTTAGACTTGTTTTAATTGTATAGCTGTTTTAATCGTGTGCTACATTTCAGATATTATAAGTTAATTTCCTCATACAGTAAAGACAGACATTCATATTGGCAGAAACGTATATATTGACTTAGGAGAAATGCTCTCAACTGTGCTGTTTGTAAGTGCTTGGTGCGTGCTGTGCTATGGTTTTATCGCGTATGACTGTGCGGACAATACTATGAACATTACGGCAGTGTCATTGAACGATGTAGCACCCTGCGCCGAAGAAGGAACCGATTACACCCAGGAAACGGTCAGCGTCCAGGTGATCCAGCGCAATGAAATAAAATCGCAGAAGGTCCAAACTTGTTTAGTCGAAATAAGTCGTATTATTATGCATTGTGGCATGCATAGCCATACCTCAGCAGTGGCGGGTGGATTTGCAGAATATATTCACCCTTTAGGAGCAGAATTGTGCAGAGATCTCCACAAGCATAAAACCATCCACCTGTATCAGCAAAATGTGGGACATATTGTCATTAATGGAACAACCTCAGCATCCTTGACCCTAATGGGGCATTTAAAAGCCGACGATACCCCAACAGAAGTGATCACCGAGGAACCAAAACCAGTACCTCGTTCACACAATGCACGGGTCAAAACTTCATCTTCCGTGACCGAATCCAATATCAACCCTATTTACGGAAGTAGAATCTCCCTCTACCCTAACGTACCACACTGGAGTGAAGTTGCGAGCAACTTCTAATAACGAGAAGATCTAGGCTACGTTTAGGAGCGCTTTCTTTCAGGTTGTAAATCATTCGACAGTCATTTTCCCAGGTCTTACCAATACCTTCCTGTCGCAATGGACCGGGCTGGCAATATCCTTTTCCTATCGCATTTCCTTTGCCTATAAGTAATTCGATTCTGAATATCCACGTCAGGTAAACAAAGAATATAGGAGATGCAGATCTTGATGAGTCCAAGGCGACGGCATCATCATCTCAACCATTCAAGTGACAAGCAGAGGACTCAGTGAGAGTAGTGGTTGTGCTGGGTGGCGCAGCGTTTTACCAGCAGTTGAGAGACATTGAAAATGACAATAGAATTATTATTTACGGATTTTTAATTTTTCTTAAAGCATTGATTTTCTTTTTAGTTTGTTCTTATTTTTAATTTGGAAAAAATTGATACTTGTTTGAAGTATAACAATTTTTTATTGAGGGGGAGTATTGTAATACATGGTATTCATTGACCCGRCGGCATCCGGCCGTAATCGACTAACTAAGATGAAATGGGAGATATGCGGAATCCATAAACTTCCCGTAAAACATCTTGTCGCAGCAATCTGCCGCGACTGCACAAGGTTCGTTCACCGAACATTGCAAAATTCGCATTTTTTGCGAAAGTTTCCCGATCGCGTGAAAAATTAAAAAAAAGAGCAGTACCCCGGTGTCCACGGTCGAAGATACTTCGAAAACATCGATTTCGTGTCGCAGTTAACTTTCCCTTTATTTTAGTATTGTGTATATTCTGTTTTTATTACATTTTCGTCGTTTGTGTGAAGTGTGTGGGATTGCCCGACATCGAGTGACTCAAATTTGGTATCGTTATTTCAAAATTATTATTTTCATTTTTTTCTCCATTCACAACGAGAAACTCGATTGAGATCTTAAAACTAAACCAAATTCTAAATCAGAATCTGTTTTTTTAACTTAAATTCTATTTTCCTTGCGAAGTAAAGCAATACTCCCCGTCAGTAAAATTCTTGCATAGATTTGTGAATTAGTATTATTATTATAGTATTAACATTATTGCTTGTCATTTCTTTTAATAATTTTGTTTCCCCTTGTATTTCGTTTTTATTTTAATTGTCAATATAGTGATTGTCAATTGATTAGGGGAGTTTTCTTTCAAAATTGCTTTTCAGGTTAACTAACTAAATAATAATAATAAAAATAGTGACCCGTTTCTTCGAGAAGAACCCGCATTCCGAAGAGCTCAATACAATTTTCCTCGCTAAGCGAGGTGGTGGCAGCGAAAACTTAAAACACCCCTATTAAACTGGAACAAATGTCAGTATTTAATAACAATTTATCTGATTTGAAAAGATTGATTCCGAAGGGATTTGCGGGCTTCCAAGTAGTTTATTGGTTAGTGGTAGTTATATCAAAATTCCAATACCACCATTTCATGTCAATGCATGTTGCCACTCGTATTTTATGCAGCCGCAACTTGTACAAGGAGTATAATGAGTATGTAAAAGCAGTGTTCATATACTTAATCGAAAAATATGCTGTTCTATATGATGGTCAGTAAACAACTCATAATGTGCATGGACTTATACATCTTCCAGAGGTTCTATGCCGCATGGAGTACTTGATGATTTCAGCGCCTTTAAATTTGAATACCACTTGTTCATAATAAAGAGAATCTTGAAAAGTTCAAAGCATCCACTTGACCAAGTATGTAATCGGCTGGAGGAACAAGAAAATCTTCCGTATATATAGCCACCTGTATTTCCAAAATTACATGAAGAAATAAAAGTGTATTTGAATAAATAACCGACCATACATTTTTCAAAAGACTTGAATTCAAGGACTTTGAAATAAATTTAAATCAAATGAATAACTGTGTGTTGTTGATGGATGGAGATATCTTATTTGTTGAGAAATATGCAAATATAGTTATCCCAACAACATTTATGTGTGTGGTAAAAGGGGTGTAGAAAAGAGGGAGCTTGCACATCTGATATGTTTAACATGAGTGTTGTAACAAGAGTTACCGCAGAAGACGAAGGAATTAGTATTTTTCAAATTGAATAAAGTGTTTATATTATCAGACATTAGGGGAATGTTTCATTATCCCCCTCCTCCATTGTAATTAATTGGCCAAAAATTGAAGCCTTTTGTACATTTCACTAATATAAACTAAGTATTATTACTTTCTATTAAGGCACACTGTAAAGTATATTTAAATGCTTATTTCAGGATTGGGTTATTGTTCAGTTTACGCTGGAAAAGAATGTTGCAACAATGCCATCATTGTGGTTAGAGAATGAAAATTGTCTTTACTGTTATTGGCCAAAGAAGGATGTCCGAAAATTAATCCTAAGTCGGCAACTTCCACAGGATTTGAAGTGTTTCAGGTTGGTAAGTGATAATTGTAGTGAGTGTTTAACAATTTCATGATTGCGAGAATTATAATGTAATACTGTTAATTTCATTGTCCAAATTAAAAAAAAAACGAGGTTCCATTGGCAGTAAAAGCTGAGGTGAAAAAAAAGAATATTATATCACTGGACCCCTCTTGTTAGTAAAATGACATGGCTCTGGGTGTTAGAGGTATGCAGAAATAACTTCGAAAGCAAAAAAAATTTGGTACCCTTCAAGGTAAAATTGACCTGTTTCAATAATTTTTCCAAACTTGGGCAAGGCCTGAAAAATAGAGGATGCAAATTGTAGTTGACATCCCTGTAATTATTTCAAATGGCCCGTAACATCTAACAAGCTAGATACTACCATTTTCTGTTACTGCACTGTGCTATATTTATATATTCAAGTGATTTACTTATCAGTCAATATTCAAGTGCAGCTGAAGATTTACTAAAGGAATTTGTAAACAAATGTACTGACACACTTCTGAATTTGTAGTATATAACGTGCATGGTCTTTTACATATTCATGAAGATGTCAGGTTATATGGGGCCTTGGATTCATACAGTTGCTTTCCTTTCCAGTACTATCTTGGTTGCATTAAAAATAAATTACGTACAAAACATAGTCCCCTACAAAAGATTCATAGACAGTTAGAGGAACAGAATAGATTAACGTTCTAAGCGCAAAGCAGTTTTTGTATAGTACCAAGCCTTTAAAATTGTCGAATGAAATATATGAAGATTGTTTTCAACGACTTTCATATTTCTGCTGTGAAAACTTACGTACTCCTCAATTTATTTAATATCTATAAATTCCCCAAATAATTGCGTTCTGATAAAAACAAAAAGATATTATTATCATCAAAGACAAGTAAATATATTTTATGTTGAAGAAAATTAATAGCAATGACATTATTAAATTTGAACTCTCAGATATACAACATAAATGTATAACGTTTACTCATAACTATGGTTTCGCATTTTTTCCTCTACTTCATCTTGTTTGAGAACATTTATGAGTACTTTATGTCTTGAGAACATATGAAATGCAATTTGTGCAGATTTTCATTATTTCAAGGTCACAAAACTATCCGTTCTGTTGTTTTCTACCCCTCTTGTAGAAAGCATGAAAAAGAGTTTTGGTGTATCTTTATATTTAGCAAGCACTTATTAAGTTACCCGGTTTTGAAAATATGGAGCAGTCAAAGTCTGTAGTCCAGTAAATAATTTGTATTTTTGTAAGCTGTGGGATCCAGAAGTACCAACCGCATCCATTTTTTTTAGTCAACTACAATGTCAAACACTTTTTATCCATTTAGGCCAATATTAATTTTTAGGTGATGAAATGTGTTCATTATAGTTGAAACGCTTTGCGTTTAGTTTAACAATAATTTAATTGAGGCTTAGTTATAAGTACATTTTTAATAATCGGCGCGTTCGGTTTAAATCTGGTTTGTATCAGCGGATATCCGGGCGCGTTTTTGCGGCGTTTCTTGTCCAAAATTTTTGTACGCGAGATGCGGGCATGTGTGATTCGAGGCATTTGTAGCGTGGATTTTTAGAAGGACACATTCTATAATATTCATTCGTGATTGTTGAATAATCACCCCTGCAAAGGGATTAAATTTAGAAAGTGTTTAGTTGTAACGGACCAGGAAATAGTAGTTATTGTTTTGGTGGATCTTGGTACCGTATCTCGAGAGAAGAGCAGTGAAAATTAAATTTTGAACCACGTCACGTGCCTGTGCCATTTCGCACATCGTATAAAAACCCCGATCGTTACGGTCAGGTAAGCCATACCGTCGTTTCGTAATTAGCGCATAGAATTAGGGTAGGTTGCCTTTGTAGGGTTTTTTTCCTCCGGAAAACTATTTGCCACCGAAGCGGTGCTCTGAAGGCAATTCGGCGTATTTGATGGACTCTGGGTCGGAACCGGCGGTATATCAGTCCACAGCCAGGCGGACGAGAGCTAGGAACGCCACATCCGGACTTCTAGAACAGACCATACTGAGCACGATAAATTGGCAGGGTTGTATTGAGCATATACCAGTATATCTGCTATAAGGTCAGACCTTTCCTTTTATTTATCGGGGCTAGTGTCGACAACATCTGAGGCACGCGTTCCGAGCTCGTCAAACGTCCAGTTTAAGGGGGCGTACTACCACAACTACCCGTCAACATTTATTAGTGTAGATAGGCTTAAAATTAGGATACATTAGAAATAGGTTAATATAATCAGTCAGGTAGATTATTCTTGGTGTAAAATAGGGGGAGTAAACGGTACGCAAGTACTATTACATCGTCAGTTTAGTTATTAAGCTGAAATTATAATGTCCATTAAAGCATATACACATATTTTGCACACAAAATCATGCATTTAGTTTTGAAAGTCAATAATGAGCATCTTGTGTTCTGTTGATAACTCACAAATTAGTCCTGCATGTACAATCATCTAGTACTGTTATCCTAATCTAACAAGATATCTGTAAACTATTCATATAAGTCACATTCATGTGCTCAAATTCTCATTTAGCTTTTCAAGAAACATTGGTGACAATGCTAACGAAACTGCAAGCAACTGTTGAGCAGCATTCCATAATGATACATGAGTTACTAAGGCATACAAGGAAGGCTATAAACTTAGTGGAAACCCGGCATGGAACTCCGGATTTTGCCATAAAAAAAAACCTCGATCAGTTTCATTCCTTATAAGGGGCCTTAATCGACATTGACATCCTACGTGACTACATGGTATGAATTTAATTCTTGTATAATTTTGATATGCACAAATTCTTATAAAGGGAATTGACATCACTTCACTGCTTTTCTTATAAATAAAATCACTATTATCATTGCTGCATGGTAGTCAGGTGCTACACGAAAAAATAGGTTACTAAAAGGCCAATCAAACATTTAATTAGCTCTGACATTGACTTATATCTTCAATTATCATGGCAATGTACTGATCATGCAGGCGATGCGTGCATTATCGGTAAATAGGTTAACTCCAATCCAGATTATTGTCCCCTAACTGTTGCAGTAGTTGCACATTGTATGGGTAGTACTTTTATTTCTTTTAATAATCACAAAAACAGGAATTGTGACCATTGTGATATACAGGTAATTAACGAGTGGAAATAGGGTGATTTTCTTCAGCTCCAAGTAGCACATTTATACCTTTTCCATTAGAATAAGGTTATACGCAGGGTTCTTTTGTGTAGAAATCAATCGCTTCAAAATGGTTTTACGACAGACCCATGCCGTGACCATAAATTTACACTTCTTTTCTTCTTCCGCATACCGTTGCAGAGCCGTATCGAGCAAATTAACAACACCAATGTCATCAACATCTGTTGCGCTTTGGGGTATATATCATTCTTGAGAAAGTATTTTTTCAAAGAAAATTGTGCAAATAGACGGTACTCATCACAACAAGCTTTGCTTTTTCCGGTTCCAGTAAAATTGACCTGCTTAGAACTCGGAAACCAGCCGATAATATGCCAAACGCATTTTCGACCACTCTGCTCTGGACAGTCGATAGTTAAATATCCTTTCTTTAGATCCTTTATCGTGTAATCCCGCGTATGGATTCATAACGTTTTTGTGTAGTGCAAATGCATCGTCGCMAAGAAACACAKAAGGAACTGCAGTTTAAGGCCCAGAAAGGACTCTKGGTTCTGGAAGTGACAGTGTTTGTTTTCGGTATCTTCTTCCAAAAAACACTGTTTGTTTAGGCTAGGTTTTTAATTTTAAATGCCAAATATGGACAGGTATTGGCATCTATTGAGACACCCAATAAGTATCCATGCAAGGCGATAAGAGCAAACAGGTAAAAACAGTCACAAAAAAGACCACCAGTGCGTGTGTGATGCTGTTTATTAGCAAATTTTCACGATCATCTAGTTTAACTTTGTGATTCAATCAAGAGGGGGGTTCCTCATTCTCCTCCCCTTATTCTTTCCAACCTCCTAATGAGACGAAGAAGTAAGGAAAACTGGGTAAGTGTGCTTTTCTTTTTTTATTACTATAATCACACGATCTGGTGCTTAAGTACTGTTTTTAAAAACTTCTACAGACTTTTGCAAAACTATGTTTGCCATCTATCGCCCCCAGGCACTGTAGGAAAATTTTAGTTCTCTAATTTTTCACATATTTGCAACCATTCTTCCGTAGTATATATCTGAAAGAAAACAAAGAAAATTTACCATTATTGCGTTTCCTTATATACCTACAAATCAAACATTTGTAGGATGCAGAAAGCGAGGTCGATGAAAAATGAGGAATCTGAAAACATAAATGCAGCACAAGCAACTACCGAAGAWTCTCGCGAAACACAACAAGAAGCTGAGCAATCAACAAACTTACAAGCTACTACATCCAAACGCAAGCTTTTGTGTCCCCCAAAAATGGCTCCCAGCGAAGAGCTCCGCAAGAACCTATAGTACCTGCAGCCTTCGGTTTACTGAAAAGTGGTTCAAATAATATACCTAAGGACGAACGTACGACATTTGGGCAACACATTGTCGTAAAATTACAAAAATTTGTTGGGCACGTTCTATCTGTTGTAATGCACCACATCAACAACATAATTTTTCAAGCTGCAATGGAAATGTGTAATAATAACAACTCCAATACTCTAAATGCGAACACACCTCCTTGGTATCCTTATCCTGGTTCTCAACCTTTGCAATCATACATTTCTCTAGATATTTACTATTCACATCCGTACAACACCGTCACCGACGCCTTCAATAGCTACCAGCATGGCAGCCAGCACCAGTACACCAATAAATGAAAAAGATTCACACAGCAGCATTCAACAGTTTTGGTCAAACTTTACTGATTTGTAATGACTTCTGTTACTTATGGAAACTAAATTTACGTTGATTTAACAACAGTTCTGTTATTTACCTACCATTATATAATCCTTAAATAGTTGAAAATTTGTTGAATTTAATGCTTCACATGCTTCAACCACAATTCCACTAATAAAATAATAGCTAAACAATCCTTTTCACGATTTGACATCCTCACTCTGCCAGCTTAAAAACTGAACAGATTGTCAATAAATATGTATGGTGTAAGGCAACTACAGTTTGTAAATATTTATTGGCCACATTGACAAACTTTTATTGACAATATTTATTGATCGTCTAAGGGCCGCTTAACATTGGTAGGTTTGAGATCTACACAAAAGCAATCGCCAAACTTTATGTATGATTGGTATTATATGCCAGTCACTGTATTTACATAAGCTTTTTATTCGTGGGACAAAAATTGTAAAAAATGCTATTGTACCTGTAGGACAATTGTCCGAAAATTCCCAAGAAGCAAATCACAAATTATTTTAAACTTACAGGGAGTTGCATTCTGCAAAGGTGTCTAGACAATGTAATAATAGAGATGTTTTACATAATCTGTTAATTATTTACTAACTCTTCTACTGTGATCAGTACCTGAAAATTATACCTATAAATTGAAAGTGTGGGGTCCCTATAGGACCCCACATGAGTATTTATGCTGACTTGATTATCATGAGGGTTTAAAGGTTAAACGAAGGCCTACTGTMAAGAGATATGAGGAAAACAGCTACACTGGAGTGTTCGGCCGWYGATGGCAATCTCCCAGTACCGCCTCCATTACTGCTTTCTACTCCCTTAACTCATCAGTACAGTTGTATTGCAAGTGCTCCTATGTAACACCTTCATCTTCAAGTGGCAGCACTGGCTGCAGTTGTTCTAAGTATGAAGGTATAATGCTTTTTATTTAATGCACTTATGTATTTACAAATAATATTTTTCATTCTTTCAGTATTATTGAAGAATATTTTAATGACGAAGGGAATGACAAACAGCATCCAATATTTAGTTAAACTTGCATAGAAGCAAATAGTTTAAGTTTATGCGATTTGCCTGCTTCCAGAAGAAAGAAATTTGAGCAATTTAATAACAAACTTGAAGCAGAGTTCATGGCTTCAATGGTTAGTCAATTTAGTTAATTTTTTAATAATTTTTATACATTTTCTTGAATAACAGGCCTTTTATTTTCATCAAGTTTGAAATTTAAAAGTTATATCTCACTTGCTTCCAATATTTCTGCCTGAAAAACAGTAAAAACTGATCTGAAGTAACCTTTAATGAAATGAGCAGGATATTCAAAGTGGTTAGAATTGTGGTAATGGTAAATGTTTACAATTAAAAATTGTAAATGTTTTCTCGCGTTGCCTAAATTTAGGATATAATCTTTCCAAAGGGGATATTAATTTTCATTTAAAATTAACTTGAACAATAAAACAGTCTTAGCTCATAATTACACTTTTTTGCTTTACCCCTGTATTGGTGCAGTTACAATCTTAATTATTATTTTATACTAGGCATGGAATATGGAATTAAATTTATAAATGTGACATGCATTTCATTATTCGTATAAAAAATTTTTCCTCACATATGTAAGTCCACGCATTTTGATTTGCTCATTAGAGTGGTGGGTTTATTATAAGTGTTTGAAATTTTCTACATTTGTGTTTGTGGTGTTTTGTTTGGTACAATTTTACTTTTTACTAGTTATATTTAATATATTAATAATATAAATAATATTTAATATATAATATAAATAGAAGAGAGTACTGTTCCAAGCTATTCCCAGTGTTTTTAATTCTTTGTTATCATGGGTTAACATTAATTTGTCCGTATTACAATCATTTTGTGCAATATAATTCTGAATACAGTTGTCATTAGATGACCATTTCCTCAATTGGAAAACCACCTGTTTTTAATATTAATGTTAACTCATGATATACCTCTAATGCTTCATCGATAGAGTCTAGGCTAACAAGTAGACCATCCATATAAAATGAATTTTTTATAATTTTTACAAGTTCGGGGATATAAATGTTCATTCTCAGAGGCAAGCTCATAAAGACAACACGTTGCTAAGAATGGTGCGCTAGCTGTGCCATACGTTACAGTATTGAGTTCATAGATTTTAATTGGTTTGTCTCTCGAATTTCTCCACAATACCTGCTGAAATTTACGATCATCTTCATGCATGAAAATCTGTCGGTACATCATTTTAATATCTACATTGAGTACATATTTTCTTAATCTCAACCTTAATATAATAGAAAGCAGATCGTCCTGTATAGTGGGTCCTACTAGTAACAAATCATTAAGAGATACACCTGTACTTGATTTTGCTGACGCATCAAAAACAACACGACATTTTGTTGTTGCATTAGCATGCCTGCCTTAAGACTGCATGATGGGGTAAAAAATAAGAGTTAATTTCGGAAAAGTCGCTATTCTCATAATGGCACTTCATTGTCATATGCTTTAGCATTTCATACTCTTGCATAAATTCAGAATACTCTTTATTTAGATTTTCATCTTTTTGCAAGCGATACTCTAAATTATTAAAACGTTTTAGAGCTGTGGAATATGATTCACCTAAAGGCTTTGATTCTTCTACAAAAGGTAATCGTACAATAAATCAACCATCTATACTTCGCTTCATTGTATTTTTGAAATGAGTTTCACATTGAATTTTCTCACGTGACATGTGCTGTTTTTCAGGTATTTCTTCAGTTTGCTAAAATTTTGTTAACGTTTCATTTAAGATTTTCACTGGAAGATTCCGTTATGAACTTACATACTGGTTATTATTAGATACTGGTTCATATAAGTTTATAGTACCTGCTAGAATCCAACCTAACACAGTTTCTTGTAGAATAATTCACTCATTCTTACCTAGTCGTATTCTTCCCGATTTCAACAGGTCATAGCAAATGCTTGCACCTAACAGAACATCAATATTCTTTGGTGTGCTGAACTGCTCATCTGCTAACTTTATATTTGAAGGGCAATCAACTAAGCTAGCCTTGAAGCCTATTGTTGGTAATTTCTCTGTTATGTTCGGCAATACTAAAAAATGAAAGTCTGCTTTCAAATTGACAAATTCTTGATCTTATTTTAGTGCAAGTTCTTTTATTAATGCTAGCGACCTTTTCATTGACACCAGTAATAGATGTACAAACATTGTGGAGTTTAAGTTTTAACCTATTACACAAGGTTTTTGTCATTAAATTGGATTGGCTACCCGAATCTAACAAAGCGCTGACTTTGTGGAAGTTTTCGTATTGATCTGCAATCCAAATGGTTGCTGTGGATAGAAGAACTTGTTGATAATGAGTAGTAACGTTTAAAGAATTCAATATTAAGTCATCTTTCGTAATAATATTACTCATTACCCTATGACAGCTAGTTATAGGATTAATCTGAATTTCAGACTAAACATTAGTGTGTGTAGCCTCCTGTCTAGGACTTAACGTGGTTTGCTGAGTTTGAAGATTTTACTTATTTTCAATAGCACTATTTACTGCTGTACTAGTTTCTGCCTTATAAGAATCGTTATGTAACAAAGTGTTATGTTTAGCTGAACATTTCCTGCAGCTTCTAGAATTACATTCCCTATTAAAATGTCCTGACCTAAGATAATTGGTGCACAGTTTGTGCTTTCTTACTTCATTATATTTTTCTTGCCAAGTTAAATTTTTAAATTCTGGACAACTATAAAGAAAATGATTACCCTGACAAAAATGGCAACCTGATCTTTCTGTCGTAGTGTATACCTGTTGGGATCTTGAAACCGCATGTCTATCTTTTGTACCTTTATTTGGGAATGAATCACAATTTTTATAATTTGATACCTGCATTTTATGAGTATCACTATAAACTGCCTTAAGCGTTTTTATTCAGAAAATCCATTATTTGTTTAAGTGTAGGCAAGATATTTTCTTCCTGTCTATTTTCCTACTCTCGCCTAGTGAACTGGTCAAGTTTTTGCAAAATTACCGGAATAAGTAAGATATTCCAATGTTCCGTGGGCAATTTTAATTTTGCTAACGCATTGATGTGCTGAAAAACAGTATCTACTATTTTTCTTAAGGACGAGTGAGATTCCTTAGATACTTCAGGCAATTTAAACAATAACGTATTTACACGGTGATTCACAATTGCTCGTTTATTTTCAAATCTTCTTTGTAATAATTCCAAAGCAGTTTTGTAATTTTCTGCAGTGACCTCTAGCGCTTCAATTACTCTAAGTGCTTCACCTTTACAACAAACCTTTAAATAGAGAAATTTCTGTACAACTGACAAGTCATCCCGATTATGAACAATAGACTGAAAAAGATCATAAAAACTCAACCAAGTCTCGTAACTCCCATAAAAGTTAGGTAGACCTATATCTCGTAATTTAGCCAAATTATTACTAGTTAACGGGTTTTCTAACTTTAAATTTGACTTTGCTAGTGAATTGGCTATGCCTTCTACCATGGTTTTTTGAGCCTGAATGTAATTGTTTGCTGCACTGCGCAATTCATAAAACAAATTCTTAGTTGCTTCGCGTTCATCACTTTCAGTACTGTCCAAATATTCTGTAACTGACTCGCGTTCGTTTGATTATCTGGATTTTTCATGTAATTATTAAAACGTGTAAGTTTACCCTTTATTATTCCGAGATCGTGTCTCAACTGTTTAATTGTAGCTTCTGTTTGAGCATCCATTTTTTACGTGTTCATGACTTATATCATAGATTTATAACAACCTGAGCAAACCAAACCGAAAACTGTTAATTTTAGCAATAGGCAGGATATAGGAAAATGGGAACAACCCACAACTTGATTTTTCTTACGTGCGTTATGCGGCGACTGGACGAGTGACCTTGATTCGATATCCCAATTTTTCTTCGTTATCACTTGCCTTTCTATCTTTTGTTAGTGGACTGATGCCTTCAACTTCTTTTTGCTAATTCGCGACAATTTGTAGCGATTATGCGATGCTTCCAAACGTGATAAGCAACCAGCGATCACGGCTTCGTAAGCACGTCGTGGCACTTGCTTTTCCAATGATATCCAATGTTTCCAGTCCAATCCGGTCGAAGTGACCAAAATTTATGTACGGAATCGTCCAAATTAAAAATTCCGAAGGACCATTTTTTGTTTATTTTTGATTAATGAACACCTTACAAACTTTCTGGGTAACAACATAAACAAATACGTGCTTGCGGTTTGCATTAGAGATGGAAGAGTGATCACCATCACTGCTCTTGATCACTGGTTCTTTGCATTGAGCTATCGCTTCCAGTGATTTGTTAGAAAACAACCGGTTATATAATCACTGTTGCCATGCCCCGGCTGCGTAAGTGCGTACACTGAGAACCACCGGTTTTCGCGCGGCCGCTCTCCGCAAAAGTGATCATATTACCTGCTCTATAAGTTGGGTGAGGCCATGCGTTCGGCGATCGCTATGCAAAATACGACGAACGAGCGAACGACAACAACAGGTGCTTCCAATCCAAATCACAAGGATCGCTGTTTTCTCGATCTCTTCTCCGCTTCTAGCACCATCTCGTGACACATAGCGAAAGTGTCGATTGTTAATGGTTGCGAATGGAAGATGGTAAAGCTTCGTACAGACCTGAACATTACGCCGCGCAACACACCGAAAGCCAAGCAAAACAGCAAACAGAACGGAGAATGGGCATTTGATTTCGCCAAACTGAACAACGAACGAAATGGTTTTGCGCTGTTCCCATAGTTTTGTCCAAACAAGAAACAACTATGGAAGTGGCCGCCGTGGCGTATATTTACATTCATTATGCTTTAACTTCAAAACAAAAACGAAGGAAATCAAGAAGATTGTGGCAAACACATTTATATACACAGAGAAATTCAGAAAATTTTGGCAGTTTAGTAAGTGAATTAAAGTTTCAAGCTGTGAGTGGACATTATAAAAATTTCACAAGGATAACCCCTTCTGATTTTGAGTATTTATTAAACCAAATTGGTAAAAAAATACAAAAACAAGATACTGTGTTAAGAAAAGCAATATCAGCTCAAGATAGATTGGCTTTAACCATTCGCTTCTTAGCAACTTATTTAGAATCTCGAAACAGTCCATAAGCGGCATTATCCCAGAGGTTTGTCAGGCGCTTACAGATGTTTTAAAGAAAATATCAAGGTAAGTAAAAAATATTTTTTATTTGCATCCATTTTATAAAAGACAACAACATTGTTACAAAAATAAATATGTATTCTACCTACATCAAAACACCCAAAACACATCAATATAAAAATACACACAAAATGTTTTCTTCTCGAAAATAAGAATACATTCATATAAATATAGTAAGCCAGTCATTCTATAATRTTTCTAACCGTTCGGTATTAGAACTAGCAGCTGAGTTTGATATCTCCGAAGTATTTAGGAGAAAGCTGGAGTAGTAGTGACTTACTGGAGAAGTCTGAGGAGTTAGTGTAGTAGMMGGAGGCGTTGTCTGGTCAGTGCTTTGGGGTAAAGATGTATTGGTGTTTGAGGGATTGGGATGGAAAGAGCTGGAATTGGCATTGTAAATGTAATGGCCCGGCTGTTGTGATTGTTGATGAGTTGGTGTGTGTGAAGGAGAAAAGACTTGGGAAGGAGGGAATTGTTGATTGTTAACGTTGTACCATCCTCTATCGGCTTTAAACATTATTTTCATTACCTCTTCCTGTACAATACTACGCACATAAGGACTATACTTTTGTATTTTTGTGGCCACTAGCTTGCCAAAAACGTCGTGTTCATTTTCTTCGCTTCGCACTGCCGATGATGCCGCCGATGCCGATGCTTGTAACATATTATAAGCCTCATCTAACCTTTCATTATTGGTTCTCTTTCTATTTTTCCGGAGTGGAGGTTTTGTGGGCGGTGGCATTTGGGGCAAATTTTCTACCCTGGTTGGCGGCGTCTCGTTTCCATTTTCGGACGTATCCTCCAAAACTATATCTGCCGGTGGCGTTCCTTCGGAAGAATCAGAATTGTCATTCTCCGATAACTGCAAAGTACGCATTTTATTAAATACAATATAATATATTTTCTACATGTGGTTCTCTAATAATATGGATGAGATAGTATATGCTATTATTAAATTGTCTAAATATTAATCTAAATTTGTAAATGCACGGATATACAAACAGGTCTTCTCTTCCCGAATTACCGCACATATTGTAATAAACGGGTACCGATCGAAACTAGAATTTGATTTTGCCCTACTTCTTTTCTTCGGAAATTCCGACAATATGGGTTCGAAATAGGTCTGACAAATCCAAGCATATATGCGGTACTTGTTTTAGTTGTCCACTCTTTATAATTATAATACTCAAAAGTATTATTTATTTGTTAAAATATAATAGTGTGTTTATTCTTTATAGATACCTAAAACCGCAATTGAATGGACTGAAATCTCAGATCAATATGAAAGAAGCTGGAATGTCCCGCATTGTATAGGAGCCCTAGAAGGCAAACACGTAGCAATTCAGAAACCAGTGTTGAGTGGTTCTGAATTTATGAACTATAAATCCACATTCAGTATAGTGCTCTTTGCATTAGTCGATGCTGACTACAACCTACTATTTGTTGATGCTGGTTGTCAGGGAAGGATCTCGGATGGAGGTGTCTTTAAAGACAGTATACTATATAAAAAAATGGAACAGGGAAGTTTAAACTTTCCTCGGCCGGCTACTTTAAGAATAAGAGATAAGGAAATACCATATTTTTTTATTGGCGACGAAGCCTTTGCACTATCTGAAAATGTTATGAAACCATTTTCAGGCTATTTTCCTAGGCAATCTTTACAGAGACTGTTCAACTATCGTATATGTCGAGCTCGTAGGGTAGTGGAGAACGTATTCGGAATTTTGTCAGCTGTTTTTCGAGTTTTAAGAAAACCGTTACTTCTTGAGCCTGAAAAGGCGCAATTAATTGTATTGACAGTAGCGCACCTGCACAATTTTTTGCGTAGAAATAAAACATCTAGACAATTGTACACGCCACCAGGAACATTCGATCAAGAGACAGAGTTAGGAATGTTAGTGGCGAACAACGACTGATAAAAATGCAGCGTCATTCTTGCCCCTACGAAACACTCCGCGTAGATCAGCTCAGACAGCTCAACAAATTCGACTTGAATTGGCAGAATATTTTATAACAGAGGAAGGTCGAGTTGAATGGCAAAATGAGTACGCCTGAAGTTGTTCTTATTATTAATACAAGTGTATCCTAATAATTACCAAGGAAAAAATAATTAAAACTTACTTACAGTATTTAGTCTTTGCCTGGGTTCATCTTTGTCCTGCAGGAATATCATCGCGTTGAAAGCAAACCAAGAACTCCCATATATGTCATCCCTTCCTATAATAAAAGTTCTAGTGTTATAATAATAAAATAAATTGCATAATAACAATAAACAAATAATAATAAATAATAAAAAATCACGCTACAACACAGTACTCCCTAGCCCTAGTAAGAAGTCAATTTGCCGTTTTGTTCGTGGTTTAATAAATCACGTCCAAACCTGCAAACACATTCGCGCGCTTTTCCTTTGGTGTTTGTCGAAAAACCGACAACAGATGGATCGACCGCGCGCACGAACGCAAACGTTAATCTGTTTGCAAATGCGTTCGTCGCCCCGTCCAAATTGGTGTGTCGTTTGCTGTTTTGCTTGATGTTCGGCGTGTTGTGCGGCGTAATGTTCAGGTCTGTACAATACTTAACATATTACATTTGACATAGAATCCATTTAGGTTACAATAAAAATTTCTCGGGCTTTTCGCAAGACTGTACTTAATCAATTAAGTGTGTGCATTTATTTAAACAGGTAAATGTACGAGTCAGTAATTGCAAGGATATGTACTAATTCTTATATATTCATTTTGATACTGCAGAAATGAGTGGCCGAAAAAAATCGAGCAATTTGTGGTTTCATTTCACACGACTTCAGCCGCTAGGGGATAAATTTGCATCTTGCAATTTGTGCAAGCAGAAGCTGTCGTTCAAAACTACTATAACGAATCTGAAACGACATATGAATGGTAAACATCCTACAGTTTAGATGAGAACTACGTAAGATCGTAATGAACCTAACGATAACGACAACGAGGAATCAGCATCTACACAACAAATACCAAACACAGACAGCTACACCAACCAACCAGAACATTTAGCTTCTACTTCAACGATTGATTCAGTTTTACCAACCTGTAGCTCCACCTCAGTTGGTCAAGCTTTATCTTCAAAATGCGACAGCGCTCAGAACTAGAGACAGCGAAATCAAATCAGTATTCAAGCTTACATGCCAAGAAAACATACAAAAGCACAAAAAGATCGCATAGATCGACTAATAATGGACTTGTTTATCAAAGATTTTCAACCATTTTCGATGGTTGAGGACGATGGTTTCAGGAAATTAATCAACGAAATTTTTCCGGAATATACGCTTCCAGGTAGGCACTATTTTTCTAACACTTTGTTGGATGCAATGTATGAAGAGGGGAAGGAAATTCTATTGCAACAGTTATGTAAAATAAAAGGTGTATGCATTACTACAGACCACTGGACTTCTTGCGCCAATCAGCTACGCAGCTATGTGTATTGCTTCACCCATTTGAACAAGCTACGAAAGAAATGAGCGGGGAAAGGTACTTGACGGGCAGCAAAATAAATGTGATAGCCAAGGGGCTCACAAAATTATTAGAAAAACTAATTGAGGGAAAGAAATGTGAAGCCGTAAATCCCGTGGCGGAAATATTGCTCACAGAAATGAGAAACAGGTTTAAAAATGTCGAGCATAGTTTAACCATAGCGAAATGCACTTTCCTTGATTCCCGTTTCAAATCGCATATATTTGACGATCCAAGTGCACTTCAAACAACACAACAAGAAATTATAGATTGTGTTACAAAGATAGTTGAAAAAAAGAAACAAACAAATTTATTGGAACGCTCCCATCAGAGGCCAGTGATGGTTAATAACGAAATAGAATTAGCCACTGGAGAGGAAGAGACGGAATCCGAAAAGCTATCATATTACGCTGAGTATCATTCAAAAATTTCGACAATACCGCCGTTGAGAAATAGCAGATCTGTGGCTATTATGGAAGTGCAGCGATACATTGGTGATGTTATATTGAACCGAAATGATGATCCCCTTATATGGTGGCGAAATAACCAACACGTTTACCCTCATTTGGCAGAACTTATGTTGACCAAAGGATGCATGGTTGCTACCTCAGTACCCTGTGAAAGACTTTTTTCTCGAGGGAATTATATGTTAACGGAACGTCGTTCAAGACTCAGTGATACTAAGGTCAATAAGTTGTTTATTTTTAAACGGAATTAGGTAAAATTTTTATGCTTTTGAGAAATCAGCTAAACATTTCATTCTGCAGAAGTATATGTTTGCATCATTTTATTTATTTTAACACAAGAATTAAAAGGTTATTTTGTTTTGAACAGTTTTGTCAAAATAAGAATGTTACTAAGTTTTCTATAAATATATATAAATAATACCCGACTGATTCGTGATTTTGGCGTTTGTAAACCAGCACTGCATGGCCACCGTATGTTAATTCTTCATAAAGAATCTAAAATAACGTAGGTACGAACGAACGAGAAGGAACGCGTTTACGCGATGCAATTGATCACTTTCATTTACCGTTCGGCCTTTGCCTATCATTCTCTGCTCTTCTAATCGATACACGCAGACCGGTTATCTAAAGAGTGATATGATCACCGTTAAAAAGAGCCGCTATCGCTCGGCCACCACTGCAGTGATCACGGTGATTGAAAAGTCGCCGTTTTCTCCATCTCTAGTTTGCATGACAACCATGCATTCTTATTGCTCAATTCTGACGCCCTCTATCGTTAGAACCTCCAACCTCATGAGCTGGTGAGGGCGCAAAAATTCCAACAAGTACACAAATAATATTAAACTTGTACACCTTTGCAACGGTCACTCCCTAAATCCGCATCACATTAGTAACATTCATATTATTCGGTAGTTAAAGTTGTAAATAAAGTGTGTTCATTAAATCACCTTGTCGGTCGTTTCATTTACTTGCCACTGTGTTTGAATTGGGCAAATTTACGTTGTTCGCGAGAGTGCAAGTAGGTGCTCCGTATAACGAAAAACGCGCGAAATTATTTTTTTTGTCCTTCGAGCCGGATCTAATAAGCAGTGTAAGTGATATTGTCGATAAAAAGGTGATAATTTATGGAAACGCAATACAACGTCATATCCAAAGAACGCATCAGCAAGCCAACGTACCGACCCGGCAACGCAGCCACTTTCTCACATCTGGTTCCCATCACACGCGGGCCAAATCCAGGATTTTGGGACTGGAGGTAAGTGAATCTCCTATCCTTTGTTTCACACATTTCAAACCTACGTCTTGCATTTTGACCCTTATTCTAAACGGCCATTGTGAGCACTATGGAGCAACTTAGAAAAGAACGCGGTCTTGTAAAAGCGCATGTTAAAAGATTTGAAAAATTCTTAGATAGTGCAACTCTAGATGTCACACAACTAAATTTGCGAACTGAAAAGTATAACATACAGACGCAAATTGATTTGATCGAACTGAACGCCACGAAGACAAGGAACGGGAAGCTTTTGAAAATGCATATTACACATTGCTACCAAAACAGTTGATCTCATTAATGCAAAACAATCACAAACAACTTCTTTAGATCATCACAATTCAACCCCTGTTTCCACAAAGGAAATGCAGATTCGATTGCCATCCTTCGACGGGAAATATGACCAATGGTTGGGATTTTATGGCACCTTCACCTAGCTCATTGACTCCAATGAAGCTCTTTCTAACATACAAAAGTTTCACTATTTACAATCAGTTCTTTTTGGCGAGGCCAAACAGGTCATCCAGTCATTACAACTGACTGGACGCAAACAAGTAGGAGCATTGTCCAGTGCTGAACGACGACAACACCGTAGCTTACTGTATGAATGCAATGGGTACGTTTGTACTATAAGCCTTTATATTTCCGAAGAAACGGATGAAGAATGAGCTTATGGACAACACCCCAATTGGCAGCAGAGCCTTTTGTCAGGAAAACGGTTAGATGTGTAGGGAGCTTTTTGTTCAGTGGTTAGAACATTTTGTACATTACACGAAAGCTTCAAGAGAAAACAAAGTCCTGTTACTTCTGGATGGCCATAATAGCCACAAAAGCCTAGAAGCTTTAGAATATGCGAAGGAAAATGCTGTGGTATTGTTTTGCTTCCTCGCATATTGTACTCACCGTGTTCAACCACTGGATGTAGAATTCTTTGCACCTCTCCAGACCTACTATAGACAAGAAATTCAAACATGGCTTAAACAAAATCCTGGCAGATTTGTCACACCTTTTCAAGTTGCTGGTCTATTCAATAAAGCTGATTTAAAAGCTGCTACACCTGCAAATGCAGTAGATGCTTTTGCTAAAACTGGAATATATCCGTTTAATGGCAACATCTTTGAGGAGTGGATGTTCCAGCCCTCTATAAGAACCGATAAACCACTGGATAATCAAAACCAAGCCCTAGATGATCCAGAACAGGCACAGCAAAGAGATGTAGAACCTACTGAAACAAAATCTCCGGCACAAACACTTCCTTCGCCTAAAAAAAGCAAATATAGTCTTCAAGAATTATCTTCATTGCCGCAAATGGCACCTGGAACTTCAAAGAAAAATTACTGAAGCCCTGCAAAAAAGAGCAATTAAATTCAACGCCCGATTGAATTGAAAAAGGAAACAGATGAAAAGGCAAAAAAGCAAAGAGAAAAATTATCACGAAAGGCAAAAAATATTTTGTTTGAAGAAAATGAAGATGTACGTGACAGTGATGAGWTAGATAGATAGATRGATGAAAGTAATGCATGTTGTTACTGTACTGTAATGACTTATACTCCCGATCCAAAGCAAAAGAAGCTTGTATTTCATGTCAGAACTGTCATTTATGGCGTCACTGTGAATGCACAGGTGTCGCAGAACGAATAAAACAATTTATCTGCGAACTTTGTCAATACTTTTCATTTTTCAAATTTTTTATTAYGTAAGTTGTTTCCTCGTTTAAGAATGTACGTTATTAACCATTATCTGAATAATAAATATACTTCAAAATAATTTGAAAATTTAAGGTGTGCTATCATAGGGATTGTACTGCCTATGATATCACACTGGTCTTATTTTTTTTTGTTTTTAACGTTCCCCCAGAAAATGTGGAGTGTATGGGAAATTTGATGACTTAGTATCAAAGTTTATGTAACTGCCTATTTAAATCACCCACCCAATATATTTTTTAGTTATAGATACGGTTATACTAAGGTGTCAAAATTAAGTATGCCATCAAAGGCAGCTTTCCCCTAAGTACAAGTACAATTCGTTACCATAACATTCGAGTAAGTAGTCTTTCCAAAACGCCACGATTCTACTTTCCACATTTCTATAATTGCTCCCCTGTTCGCTATATGAAACAGTCTTCAGGGTCAATAACCCTTCTACTGTGTAAGACATCAGCTCAATAAAATATTGTGGGTATTTTTTAATGTAGTAATACACACCCAACACCTCAAGTTCTTCTTTAAATTGCTTAAGACACGGTAAACACCTTTCAACTGCATAAAAACTTATAACATCTGGAAAAGAGATTTTAGAATATTAACAAGACGCTGCTACAAATAATTAAAACTTACCCTTTGCCATCGATTCGATTCCTTCTTATCAAAATCATTTATTACTTTCCAACCAGCTAATATAATAACAAATGACAAAGCATTTGTTGCATCATCCACACGATGTGTTGCGATTGTCGGGGGTAGTACTGCGTTGCATGTGATATTTATTATTAATAACACTCGTTTAATTAGTGTGTGTGAAGCGTGGAGGGGGGCGATTGTTATTATTACAATATATAGTGATATAAATAAGAGGTATAATGGAGTCATGTTGGAGTAACGAGTTAGTGTTAGAGTTTCTCTCACTTTATGAAAAACACCCGGCCATTTGGGACCCAATAAACATAAATCACAAAAATAGAAATTACATAACTGATGCATGGCACAGCATTAAAGATGAACTGAGTGTAGATGTTTCCGTTGATTTTCTCAAAAGAAAAAAGGAAAGCTTAATGTCAACGTATAGAACGCTTAAAAGAAAAGTTATAGCTTCCATGACCTCCTGGTTTGCGTTCGAAAAAATGCATCGATTTTTGAGAAGAACAGGAGTAGCAAATGAAACCATTAATACGGAGGTAAGAGTCAATTTATTTCCTTACAGTATTATACATATGGTATGTAAAAATAAGTGTTATTTCATAAAAATAGGGACTATGTAATAAATATATTTCAAACAAGCAAAAAATCCAATATCAAGTTAAATTTCTGGGTAATGCTGCTTCACATAAAGTAAGGAATTTTTAAGAATATAAATCCTGCCATGCAACTTTGCCAGCTGTCATAAAAAAATTGGTAAATTCTTCCCTCACAGTTTGAGCTTCAACTGTGGCTTTTCGGCCAGTTTTCTGCAGTGGAAGAAGTGATGTTATCTGCATCATTTCTGTCCGCCATGTCCCTGGAATTATCCCCCCTTCTTCTTCCCTGTCAAATGTTCCAGCTGGAAAATAAATTCGTCTGGATGTTTTACTGTTTTTTAAAAAATTGTGCAACAATACACAAGTAAGGGTTACTAAAGATGCTTTATTCGGTTGTAATATTATTGGTGCTCTTAAAATGCGAAAAACTGTTGCTAATATTCCAAAAGCATTTTCTACTATTCGTCGAGCTCTACATAGACGGTAATTATATATTCGTTGTCTAGAACCTTTTCTGTGTGTTCCGGGATAGGGTTTCATTATACGACTACTGAGAGGAAAAGCATCATCTGCCACAAAAACATACGGCATAGGAACTTTTTGTTCTGGTAAAAGCCGATGCGATGGAAAGATTAGTTCATTGTTTTCCATTCCTTTTTAATAAACTGGTGTTTCTGAACACACCGCCATCGCTGATTCTTCCTTGACATCCCACATCGGCAAAGAGAAAACAATAATTAGCATCTACTAATGCCATCAGCACAATACTGAACGTATTTTTGTAGTTGTAGAATTCAGACCCACTATTAAAGGGAGCTTGGATAAGAATGTGTTTTCCATCCAAAGCTCATATACAGTTGGGGAAATTCCACAAACGATCAAAATCTTCAGCAACCCTCTCCCATTCTTGATGACTCCGTGGAAGCTGAAACAAATAAAGAACTAATAATTATAGGCATTAAAGCTGTGACAAAATAAAACATGTATAATAATTTTGTAGGATGAACAGAGTGAAGATATTGAACAATCAAATCCCGCCTCACCCGAAAATAGGAACGACGACAGTGAGCAAATTGATTCACCAATCAGCAGTGCAGGTTTGAATGATAGTAATTCACAAGGCGAAATTACCGCTACACCACCTAGAGACAAAAGAATTAAAACACCACGTACACCTTTCGACACCGTAATTCAGAAAGCTATGAAGCGCGCTTCAGATGCATTAGAAAATTTACACAAACGCCCAAAACTGGATAATTTTCAACACCAAGATGAATGCTCAATCTTTGGAAATTTGGTGGCCGCTAAACTGAAAACATTAAATCAGAGAACACAAAAACTTTTAATGCATGAAATCAATAATTTAATTTTTAAGGCCGAAATAGCACAAATGGATTCTGGTAATAATACTTCTACGTTCCACACCCACCACACCTCACAATCTCTCGAGTCCACTTCAAACTCTCTTCATTCACCTAATTCCTCTTTGCAATCCGTTTATTTACCATCAACAAATGAAGAAATACCGGAGGTATCCGCCACACTCGTGAATTACTTGGAACAAACACCCAATAATATTTATGAAGTTCTTTAAAATAGTTTGTTTGTAAATTTGTTAATAAGAGTTATTGTTTATTTATATTGTAGAATGTATTTCAGTTTTTTACCAAAATAAATGCATTAAAACTCTATGCTGGCGTTACTTACCTTTGTTCTGATTTTGAGTAAATCAATCAAAGCGCTACTAACTTCAGGTATTATAGTTGATATTAATTGAGGTGAGATTTTGAATAAAAAAGAAAGACTTTAGTAGCTGTCTCCAGTTGCTAGAAATCTTAGAGTAACCGCTAGTCTTTCTTGGGCTGGAAAGGACTTCCTCATATTTGTATCTGTTTTTGATATTTGAGCTGCAATGCCATTTAGTAAGTATTCAAAATCCACGGCAGACATTCTACAAAAATTTTCAAATTTTCCGGATAATTCTCTTCTCAGGTCTATCAACAAATCTGTAGCATCATATCTGTAATAATAGAGAAAATAAATACTTACATTTTTAATAGAACACCAATTTAAATTGTAACTTACCTTTGTCGGCTTTTGTTGAGAGACAGCATCCACCATCTTCTGCGCCTCTGCTTTTTTAAGAACTTTTGCCGTATTAAATACGCACAGGAACTAAGCAAAATACTGCTTGCGGCTATAATTTCTTCTTCACTATTCATTTCTAAAGGTTTATTCACGAGATAAAGACAATTCTATAGCTCACCCAATTATTATTATGCTAAATTGTAGTTATTAATAAGAGATAAATATTAACTTTCACGCTGGCCGAAACGTTGGACTCAAGTTCGCCTTTTCACTGGCTTTGGCATTGGACGCATCGTGTGGAGGATCATGTGGCAAATGCCGCAGCGATTAAAAAGTTGAGGCAAACGTTTGGCAAATACACAAACGCCAGCATTGGCTAGCGTTGTACGCATCGTCTGGAGGGGCCTATAGATGTTATTTGAAGCTGGTTCAGTTTCATCCTAGCCATTAGATATTTTTGTACCAGAGTTTCTAATGCAATAATACACATGAGAAAGAAGATAATCTTATACAGACTTTGATTTGTTAGACGATATACAGAACGTTTGAACAGAATGGTACTAAATCCATTTAGTCTTTTATGCAATATGGACACAAATATGGCTGGACACTACAACTCCATTGTATGTAAATCTGTAGGTGGAAAAAGAATCAACTTTTCTCTAAGAGGGAGCTACTAAATTCGCTGGAATGCAGCAGCATTGTTTTATAACGTAGGCAAAGAAAGCCATCGAATTATACACAAATCTTGGTGTAACAATAAAAGCCCATGTATAATTACACAAAAATATATAAAGAAGATTTCCTAACAGACAAAGTAAAAGAAAGCTAAAAAAAACAAAAGAGCACGAAAGGCAGAAAAACTCGAGGACAAGATGCTGACTACGGCGCTGTGTTGGACGAACATTTAGGTAGCACAATTGGGTATAAGTACAGACGACATGGAAAATAAAAGTAAAGTACTGCTTTTATCGTTAAAAGACAGATGAGGAAATTGAGGCATATAGAAGGCTACAGTCGGTCAGTCAAGTAATCCTCTATGGGTAGATATTAGGGCTAACCAATTAACTGCCTAATTCTTTGGAAAAATATTCCGCATGAGAAAAAATACTTCGTGTGCTAATACTGTTAAAAAAATATTATACAGTTGTTTCCGTAGAAACGATCCTACTCTGGACTGTACAAAGATTTAGCAGCCTGGCAATAATAAATATCGAAAGTAGCTTAGCTGCAAAGCTAAACCCAGAAGATATTTTGAATGAATTTGTCAAACGGGGCAACAGAAAAATAACTTTAAACTTTCATAATTCTGTGAAGTAATTTTTCAGTCTAAATTATATTTTTCAATAAATCTTTTCATGTTATTTTTGGTTAATACCTAAGGACCCGAGAAAATAACTTCTGAAATCAATATATATTGAAAGTTACTTTTTACCAACTGTTAATATCAAAATTAGCAATAAATAAATTTTTTAAAATTTTTATGAATATGTAATTTTTATTAACTATCGTAAATTATTGTTATTATTTCTATCCGAGGGGCTTAAGCCCCCCACTGTAACATTATATTATCCACGCCTATTCATCAATAATGAACAAAACGGACGCGAAAATACCGATTAATATGAATAATATTCTGAACCAAATAATTATTGTGATTCCGATAACGATCTAAAAGAGCTGAATTAAATATTAATGCGATGACGACTGAAACTCGATAAATACGACTAAGAAATTATATATAAAGAGGAAAACACAATTCGAACGCGACGCCCTTTCTAGAATCCGATTAAATGCAGTGGAAACACAATCAATACTTATTAATCCAGAGGACATAAATTTTAACATCGAAGAATTTTTAGTTCAAATTACGACCCAAACATGTTAGACCCAAATGAAGTGTCAGAAGCACTCAAAATTATTGAACCCCCGGTGAAAGAACCCAAATTCAGAATTCTGCAAAATATTCAAATTCGACCTCCGATTTCAAATACTTCCAATACCGCACATAGTGCAAACACGCCAGAAACTCTCGCGGACATACCGATTTTTGACGAAATTATCAATAACAAAATTCAACAATTAGTAGTGACGAAATCACCATATGACGATTATTAAGAAATCAATCGCGAAAATTTCGATGGAAATAAAATCATCAAAGCAACCATTCCAGCTAATATCAGTGCAGTTACTAAATTCTTGAAAAAATATTTAAAAAAAAGACCAATTACATTTTTAAAGGCTAATTATTATTGGAAATTCCTAAAAGCAAATGTCACTAAATTTATAAATAATTGTGAACTACACCGAAAAGTGTACATAATATTGATGAACACAAGTCATTAAATTTCTGTACATTATAACAATGAATCATTCATTGATATTATGAATTTCCGTTCAATGATCCATGAACCGTTCATTGGTTCAATGAATTGGCGTTCATTAACTTTCAATATAATAAAACATTGGCCCAATGATTTAATTCAACGTGGCCATTTATTCTTTCATCTTTTCAATGTATAATGTCATCGGTCTGTGGCATTACATTGTCCCAATGACATTATTACCAACTATTACTAGGTACATTAGTATGATGTTCATATACATTGGACCAGTGTAACCGTAAATTATTTCGATGTATACGTACATTACATTATTATATGGACAAATAAATGCGATATTTGTCTAGCCCTATATCGTTCAACGTCATTGGTGATGGTAGTGGACGTGTAATCTTCACGTCGTTGAAGATTCGCGTGCGATCTAACAAGTCAAAACCCTCCCATTCCTTTTCAGTTTCTTCCTATTTAATTTATTAGTTTCGAACAAGTCTTCGAATCGCAATGGTGGAAGTGAAATTAATAGAATAGATTGTGTGTAATAGATTTAATAAGTGAGTATCCCTACCGAGATACCTTCATAAAATGATTTGTTTCGCCTGCAAAAGGAATTTTGGGTCGCTAAGCACTCTCATTAGACATTTTCGAACGAAGCATGATATCGGCACTACTTTGCGCTCTACATGGTTATTTTGTTCTTACGGGCAAAATTGTAAAGAAGAAAAATGGAGTAGCTAAAGCAGAAATAACAAAATACACCATCAAATATTCGCAGGAGTCTCTGATATCTAGCTAAATCCCACCAAGAGTTAGAAAATCATTTGAGGTTCCTCAAGTCGAAAAAAAATGCTACTCAGCCTTTTATCATGAGTGTTGGAAGTGATATAACGAAACCGGAGGATATTATAATGTACTTCAATGAAATTAGATTTAGTTTTACGATTATACCCAGAGCAGTCGATATCTGCTACAAAACAATGTATCTATTTGATCTGGACTTTGCAACTGAATCAAACATGTTATGAAGTTTCATTGAATTCCACTTTTATAATTTGAAAAAGACTAGTTTGTTCTCAAAAGTCCATATTATGTCCGAATACCTGAAAACGGAAAGTCAAAAATGAATGTTGTGTAGGCATTTCTCTCTTTATTGTGAGACAGGAAGATACGTATGTTTAGCTATGTATAAGTAAGTATAATAATGAAACTGTCCATTGAGACAATGAATCGGTACATTAATTTTGGTCCAACATACAGGTACATTGTTTCAATGAAACGGTACATTAACTGGTGGTGAGTTCATTGATATTGTAGACAAAAAAATCATTGAACCAATGTATAAGTTCATTGACCCAATGAAGGAATTCATAATATTAATGAATCGATTCATTGAAAATCAATGAAGTAATTCATTGAACCAATGAACTGATCACAGTTTGATGTACCGATTTATTATTCAATGAACGATAGTTTTGAGGGTATTTCTAGGATGGCTTAAGCTTTGGCCCCGATGGTGTTCCTCCTTATTTGTTGAGGAGGTGTGTTCACACCTTATCCTTGCCAATTCATCGCCTTTTTAATTCTTCGCTGAATTTAAGTCATTAAGCATAGTTATATAATTCCAATATTTAAAAACGTTGGTGCTAGATCAGATGTATAGAATTACAGACCAAATAGCATACTGTCAGCGATTCCCAAGCTGTTCGAGAGCGTCATTACTCCTATTGTATCCTGGCAATGTAAGAACATTATTGTTGACCAGCAACATGGATCAACCACTTCTAACTTGCTAAATTATCAGCAACATTTACTGGCCAGCATTGGACAAAAACAACAGGTTGATTCCATTTATACCGATTTTTCTCGAGCTTTTGATAGGGTCAATCACAACCTGCTTTTGCATAAATTAAGACTTCGTAGCTATCTTGTGGCTCGTAAGCAGTCCGTCAAGTTTGGCGGACATGTGTCGGATTCCATTGTTGTCCACTCTGGTGTTCCCCAGAATTTGCATTTGGGGCCAGTATTGTTTTCCTTATTCATTAATGATATTGGTGGATGCTTTAAATACTGCAGTTATTTGTTGTTTGCAGATGACATGAAAATTTTTCTTTCTATTGGAAACACAGAAGGTTGCCTGAAGCTTCAATGTGATATAGATTCTCTTGTGGGGTGGTCTAAGGATTATGCTGTCCTTAAATATTACTAACTGCCATTGCATCACCTTTGGCAGAAGGAGCAGATTGATACATTTTAATTACTCCATAAATAACGTGAGATTAAATCGCGTTAGTGAGATTAAGGATCTTAGCGTTATTTTAGATGAGTAGCTAACGTTCAGTTCCCATTGATAAATTATGTAGTAGGGCTTTCCGGATCCTGGGATGCATTTTATGGAACGGGAGACATTTGTCAGTTGGTTCATTAAAGAGAGTTTATATAGCGTTTGTTCGATCATTATTGACAGTGTTGACCAGTTTGGTCGCCACATTATGCAGTTTATGTTTCAAAGCTGAAATCTTTACAAACAAAGTTCTATGTTGCTTACATGGGTCAAGTGCATGATAACAACTTGTGCCCCGCGATACTGCGTTTATTGAATCTAAGTAGTTTAGAATCGCGAAGAATTTTGTGTGATTTATTGATGCTATATAAGATTGTCAGGGGTAACGTTGATTGTCGTCAACTGTTGGGAGCGTTGACGTTTCAGGTGCTTTCTCGTACTACGAGGAGTAACGATCTGTTTGTGGTTCTGTCTTGTTTCACTAATTACATATGTTATTTGCCTATGGTTAGATTTATCAAGGAGGCTAATACTCTCGGCATCAAATGTGAATTTTATGTGTCTCAACTGTGTTTAGAAAGGTTATTATGTCTGTTGTTTATTTAACTGTTAATGTATATGTAATTAGTTTTGTGGTTAAATATCGTATTATTTATATGTAATTAACAATAATAATAATAATAATTTAATATTGTAGCTAAATAAATACAACATGTAAAGGTACAAACCTTTAAATAAATGTTTATAATCAATGTAATTATATGAGAATGAAACTTTCAGATTCCTGGAGACATCGACAAGCAAATAGACAGATACAAAAGTTTGACTACTCACAAACAAACTGTTCACTCTTACATTATCATAGAAGGCGCCACCATTCAAACAATCCAGAAAGCCTATGTGGTAATAGATTATGTTAGGTACGAATTCGATAGCATTATAAGAGCATTTGATATATGTTTTAAGACAATTCATTTACCCAGTTCCCATGTGTGGCAACTATTTCAGAAGAATTTTTGAGGCATTAGTACATAGTACTTCTTGTGACATATTAATACCACACCTTGTAGCTGTGGTGAAACAACTGAAATACAGCGAAATTAATTTTTCTTCTTCCCTAATATGAAGTGGTCATTTAATTTAATATCCCCAACAAATTTGTTTTTCATTTAGAATACATTCATTACGTTGATCATATTTTTACTTGCTCAAAGTCAGGCTGTCATAGRTAATTTCAGAGAAATGATTGTTTTAGGCGGCATTTAATGATGAAGCATGTCAAATCTCTTCAAATTCTAAATCAACCTACTGTAGAAGTGACCAGTCGGAAAAGTGCGTGGTATATCATTTAGAAAGTAAGACAGAAAGTACCCTTAATGGTGATTATGAACCAAATGAAAAAACTTCTACTAAGGAAAATAATTTAAAACTTTTTATGATGGAATGTCATTCTAGCTTTGAACAATTTGTTGTCTAGTTATATGGTAGCCTTTGCTTACCTCGTACTACCATTCAGATTAAAGTAAACATGACAAACTCTTTTTCCCCGTTTTTCAAATATTATGAAAACAATTTGAGATCAGAATTCTTRTCTAAGGTTGTGTTCATTGCGTGTTTCAAGCTTTTAATTCGACATTTCAACCATTTCTAACAGAATACAATAGAACTAAATATTTTGAAAATAGTAAATATCTAATTGAACCTATCCCTAATACTGCAGGTTTGTCTCCAGAAAGCCGGAWAAATAATTGACAAACTTTCTTTCGCTTAAAGAAAAAGTAGTTTATTTTGTTTCTTTCAAAAAGACTAAATTACTTCCAGGAGTATATACGAGTACAACAGTTTTAAATTGTCAAAAGAACTTACTAAAAAATATTTCAGGGGTTTTAATATAATATCCTTAATGAAGATTGTGGGGAAATGTGCTACATAAAAACAAAGCTATAAATATAAATATATTTGAGCTTTAAGAAAAGGTTTAATTATTGCAAGAAAATGTTAATTTCTTGAAAAAAAAAATATTATTTGAGACAAACGAAAGCACTGTTAATTCAAAACATAACTTACCAGTGGTGCAAGCTTTGTTTACTTATTTCTAATAAAATATATCAAGAATAAATATTTCTTAATACAAATAAATACTTTGTTGTGTATATACAAACAAATATCGTTTTATGTGTGTAGACATTCACCAAGTAATATTTTTGAAAATGTTAATTCGGAACAATTGCGGTTTCGGTATTTCGGGTCGTCAAACTTTTTTATTAAACCAATAGTTATTACTCTCGGAATAGATTATAAAAGAATAGTCTACAATAACACTTAGCTTAGCAGATTGCGTTACTTGCCAATCATATCAATCCAAGAACATTACAATTATTTTTAGAGCTACTATCTGGGTTTTTGAATCTATTTGTTCTTATATGTCAGACTTAAAAGGAGAGTCATGTGCTCTATCTAATATACTCATGCAATGTGGCATGAAATAAAGAAACAGTTTTAAAAATAATATGGCGTTCCCCATATTTGAATAAAACGTAAAAAGAAGCTGGTCTTCTGAACTAGATTCCTTTCTTTCCCCGCATTTCTCAAACCATCAAAAGAACAATATAAAAACTCTAACATCAATATTTATTTCTCTAATTCAAAAACCCTTTGAAAATTATGATCCATTGACAAAAAGTGGTGTTTATAGATTAGATTGCACCTGTGGTATGTTCTATGTTGGCAGAACTTTCAGAAACTTCTAAATAAGATGCAAGGAACATTTTCAACAAATAAAACTTAACAAAAAGCAACCTTATGTTTCCAATTTTGCAGAACATATTTCAAAATCCGGTTATAATTTTATTCCAGAACCTACAGTCTTACATATTCATTTGATTTGTGGGGTGAGACGCAGGGAAAGTATCTCAAAAAGAATAACAGATATAGGGTGGCTAAACATGAAAAACCGCCGTCTTTTCCACGCTGCTGCTTATAAACTCTCACAAGCCAATTTATCTCTACAACAAAATAAGGTTCAGAACTGATGTACACAATGAATGTTAGAAGGAAATCACTTATTACAACACCGTACTGCTATATTTCAAAGACCTTTTGTTTATAACGTAGCTTCAGTCATAATATACCTAAACATATAAAGCTAAATAATAAAATTAAAGCCTTCAAAGTTGCACTAAAAAGACATTTGTTGGCTGAACAGTAACGAAAAGTAATTTTTGCGTTCCTTATATCTATCTATCTATCTAAATTTAATCGCGCACACTCGGCCATTTGATAGGTTATTCACCTCGTTCTCCTGACCTTGCGATCAAAGATCGGCGCTCTATGTTCGCCCGCTCTATGTTTCGTTTCATGTTTCTGCGGTTTGTCATTTTGTTCAACTGTCGTAGGTCATCTTTGTTAAAAAGCGTAGTTTGCAGTCAGCGCGCCGTTCCATTTGTAAAAATGTCATTTACATTTAAACGGTGATTTTTCATAAAATAAGTGCCTTCCGCTGCACTTCTCAATTTAATTTTTAATATGTAATTATTTCACTACTGTATTATCATCTAGTTCAGAAGACCAGCTTCTATTTACTTTTTATTCAATTACACGCCAACTGAACATAAGAATATGGATCCAATTTTGAATTTCCCCATATATCTTTATGGGGATGAAATTAGAAATTGGAAATACTTTAGGAAATCATGCTGGTGTTCATAGTTTTTAGTGTTTACTTTTCTTTAGAATGCTTGCCACCGGAATGTTCGTCACTTTTAGAAAATATTTTTCTGTTGCAGTTCATCTGATGCAAAATCATCCGGCAATGAACAGAAATTTTAAAAAATTATTTCAGATTTTATATTGCTAGAAAATAATGGTATTAAAATACATACTAAAACTGGAGATTGTACACTGCTTAATTTTGGGTCGCATTAGTGTTGGGTGACAATTTGGGTATAAACTCAATGTTAGGATTGAAAGAAAGTTTCAGTACTAATTATTACTGCACATTTTACCGTTTTAGCAAAAACAAAGCCAATCGCAGCTGTTTACTTCGTTCGCCTAACAATTATGAAGACGATTTGACATCAAAGAAGTGTGCTATAAAACAAAGATGTGTATGGCACAATTTGTCAAATTTCCACCTTACAAGCATTATGTCTTGTGACATAATGCATTTGTAGATATGACGTGGGTAATATTTTATGTAACTCTATTTATGTCGACAATTTATTTTAACTACAAACCCTAAATAATCGTATTCAGTTCTTTAATTTCTTGCATAAGAACAAACCTCCACATACATCTAAGTATCCGCTTTTGAAAAAACATATAATTTTCTCCGCTGCTGAGATGTCTGCTTTTGTTAAAAATTTGACCCTTATTGTTGGAGTAGTATACCTATTGGTAACCCCACATGGGAAATGTTTTTGGTTTTGTTTCAAATTACTGATATTATTACTGGTGATGTTGTTAATCCAGACCTTATTGAATTGCTCAAAACACTGATAGCGGAGCATCATGTTATGTGCGTGCAGTTTTTTGGAGATATAAAACCTGAACATCATTTGCTTATTCGTTATCCAAGACTGTTAGGTAAAATTGGCTTTCTGAAAAAAGTATCTTCCATATGTTTTGAATGAATGAAAACAACAGGAAATGCAGTGAGTCCAACAAAAAATATTTTGTATACAAATAATCAATTAATAATGTGCCACAGCTTATTGGCAAGAAACGGGTTTGCTAGTACAACCGAAATTGGATTTTTTGTTTTCATCCTTCCTTAATTTTAATTACCTACTGACGAATATTCTGCAACTACGTGGATCAAAATTCATGGAATAAAATATGCTTTTGATCTGAAACTAATAACCGATTATGTTGATTTTCAACCAGTTTTTGGGGTAATCCTTTCAATCATTGTAAATCAAAATACAAATGATGTGTCTTTTAACAATTGTCTAGATAGCATAGGCTACAAATGATCCAAGGTGCGCGCGCAATAGTAGTAGATTAACGGGGCACCTTGAAGTTGTATCACAGTATGAATATTTCTCTACTGTGTAAGTACGAACTACTAACAATCCAAGTTGATTCGACGATTAATTTAATTTGTATATGCACGTGTACAATGCATTTGTTCGAAATGCAAATAAAACAAAGAAATAAAAATAAACTGAATTCACAGGTGGCAATAAGCAATAAGCAGGGTAAGGAATTTAAAGGTGAATTTTTTCTACGAGGTAAGGAAATTCTTTTTTTTAGTTACCATCAGTGATGGAGCGTTGTAGCAAATGTGAGAAACAATATTCCAACGCAAGTAATCTCAGGAAACATATAAAGAATAAACATTTGATAAGTTAGCGCCTAAACTTTATAAAACATCTACCCACTATCTCCATAGCTTTAAAATATGTGGAAAAAATTTTAATGAAAAACGCAATTTAAATTATCATACGAAATCTCATGTTGATGCCACAGAAAATTACATCAATTTGAAGTATGAAGAATTCAGATTTGTGAAGTGGGCGAAATGGTGAGTTAAACATTTTATTAAGATTATTGAATTTTGTTGAAGATAACAATGCCGACTTTTTACAAACGAAAACGAACCTCGAATAGGGGTGATGGACTGAAGAAGACTTACAGAATGCTGCAATCGCCGTTAGAGCTGGAGAGTCCGTGAATCGAGCTGCGAAAACCTTCGGGATTTCTTGGAGCACTCTCCAACGGAGACTTGTCGACAACTGCTTGGTTAAGAAACCCTTAGGACCGTCATCTATTTGGGGCAGGAATGTGACAAGAAGCTGATCAGGCATATTTTTAAGCTCCAAAAATACGGATTCTGCCCAACAAGATCAGAAATTCGAATAATAGTTTACAGACTGGCCGAACTACTAAAACTGAAACATAAGTTCAATCGGGAAAAAAATGGCAGGACTAGATTGACTTAACCTCCTTATGACACGAAATCCAGAACTGACTGTGAGAAAATCTGAAGGCGTATCACAAGCTCGCTGTCACAACATGAACAAAGAGACTGTGGCTAAATATTAGCTACGCATGGGTTAGTAAACAAACCAGGAAGTTTATTTAATGTTGATGAGTCGGGACTTCAACTGAACACAACTGAAACCCGGATATGTGATTGCAGCTAAGGTTAAAAAAACCTGCCTAATGTTACATCCAGGGAGAAGGGGAACACCATCTCCGTCATTCATGTCTATTCTGTAACCTCAAATCGAATAGGAATGCTTCTGATCGGATCGGAATGGACCGGTCGAAATCGGAATCGTAGAAATTCGTATTCAGTAACTCTCCTAATTCCGATCGTCGGAATTACTTGCTCGGAATGGTCTGCGACAAGCCTAGCGCTATCGAATTGCCGTTCCAACTATCGGAATGATATTCGCGCAAGATCAGATCGCAGTTGAAACGGTTGAAACTTCGATAACGTTTTTGGTAACTGTAATTTGTTCCCTAGTTCTGGATACTGTCGAAAATAAAAAGCGGCTCAAATTCAACAAACTAAAACATGGACGTGATACTCCAAGGTGTTGTTTTCGGCGATTAAGTAGCTAACGCTCTAGAAAGGTAAGTTAATAATAAAAATTATAGTAATACAAAAGAATTAAGTTTATCTATTTTCATCTTTTTACTACAGGCATATACGAGTATTTAACTTGGAAAGAAGGTTCTTAATGACAGAAGCAACCCTTTTGAAATGCCATAGCAGCTATTTAGAAATCTTTATCGCTTGCCCAAGAAAATTGCTGTTGAAGTCATAAATGAAATAACTTCATTTCTGCATATTTAAACCGAAAGGGCTTTCACAGTAGTAATTGCCAAATAGTAAGATACCTATCTACTGTAATTAGTATGAAATATGAAAACAGCTTTTTTGTAGATTTCTGATGCAAACCTTATAATTTAAATTGGTTACTGGGTAAATACAAATTTTACTTACAGCTTACATTTATTGCTATTTTACTTAATATTATTTTAGGAGATTCTGGTTATCCTTTGCAACCCTGACTATTAACAACAATCCAGGGTGCGGCTGATGAAATGCCAGAAAGTCAATACACTTCAGCTCATGTTCGAGCTAGAAATAGTGTTGAGCGGTGCAATGGTGCATTAAAAATGCGTTTTCGTTGCCTCTTAAAAGATAGAGTACTACACTACACCCCTATCGAGGCTGCAAAGATTATTTATACATGTTGTATTTTGCATAATATTTTAATAATGAGAAACATACAATTTGATGATGATAATGTGGAAGACATTAACGACAGCATTGACCAAGCACATGAAAATAATGGTAAGACAAATTACTTCAGCTATGTTACCTGTATGTAATTCACCTTTCATTTTAGGAGATGAAGACGGGAATTTGCTAACTCTTGGTCGTAGAATAAGAAACCAGGTTATTTACAATAATTTTACTTAGGTATAATTAAAATTTACTTACAAATACATATAATGTAATCAAACTAAGTACTAAATTGAAATAAAAGTATTTATGATTTACACTAATCACTATTCTTATTTAATCCAGTTAATTCAATCGCATCTGGCATTTTATGACACGGACACGACACTTATTATAAAACATGTGTTCAACAGGCGCAAGCACTAAAGTAACAACAAGGTTACAATACACAGGTGTGGTATGTATAACCACACTTTTAGACTTTTGGACTGTCAGTTGGTTAATAAATGTTGATGTTCGAGTGAAAATACAACGTTGCCGGGTTTCACCATGCGCATCAAAWCGGAAATACAGTTTCCGATTTGGTCCGGCTCCGACGCGAGTTACAGAATACCGATTTAGAAGCGGGGACGTCAAAGTCGGAACGGAGTATTCCGTTTTGTCAACATTCCGATTTCACGCGAGCATTCCTATTCGATTTAGTAAAAGTTACAGAATAGGTGTCATTGTGTGCTGTAACACCGAAGGCACATTTTTACCYACGTGTTGTGTGTTCAAAGGAAAAAAAAGAAAAGGCTGAGTACAAAGATGGAATGCCACCCGGTTCAACCATTTATATTTACGTGTCTGCTTACGTTACAGCTTATATTTTCTACGATTGGCTTAAAAACCATTTCGTACCGAGAAAACTAGAGGACACTGTTGTTCTCATTTTAGATGGCCATAGTTCTCACTGCAACTCTGTGGAAACTCTTGAATTTGCTGAAGAACACAACATTATCTTAATGTGTCTACGGAGCCACACAACACATTATCGACAACCCTTAGACAGATCATTTTTAAAGCCCTCAAAAGTTTCTATTACAATGCCTGTAATAATTGCTTGAGACTAAATCCATATAGGAAGATAACGCGATTGGTATTTGGGAAGCTATTTTCCGAGGCATGGTGTAACGCAGCAACTCAAGAAAACGCTTTGACCGGATTCAGGACTACTGGGATTTTCCCATTTAATTCACACTCCATTCCTGACTACGCTTTTCTAGTTGACGAAGACACTCCTCCAGTCCCATGAAACATTAGTCCCACGGCAAGCACAACAAATGCAAACTGTGTGGTTGACACTAAAGAAAAAGAAGAAGAAATAATTTTAATGCGATCCCTTCTATATTCAGACATTTAATTACTACATGCGCGAAACAGATGTGGCTTAATTTAGAAATATATAATATATAAATAAAAATAAATAAATAAATATATAAATATATAATCGTAGGTAGCCTGGGGTCATGGGATCTCCAGAACGACGGAGTCCTCCGAAGGATTAGGATATCGGTGAAATATGCGCGACTAATGAAAAAACTATGTGCCCGGAAGTGATAAAGTGGTCATGAGACATTTACATAGAACACTTAACTAACAGAAGACAGTGGTAGTTTGTTCTCTTAACAAAACCATCCAAATATCAAAATAATAATAATAATAATAATCTTGTCATGTGATATTGTGTTGAGCAATGTGCTATTTAGTCTATTAACAAATGAATTGTTCTTTAAAAGAAAAATTTTTTAATAAAGGGAAATCTGTACTCAAATGTAGCCGATAGGAATTAGATAAGTATCAACTTCATTTAAAGCCTGTCAAGGGTTTAAGTGACCTTGAATATTCGGAGTGGTTATACTTTCACCGTAACATGCAGGAAGTCATATTTCATAAAATGGAGAACATCTTTTCCACAAACAATATAGAGTTCGAAGCATTGCTTCCTTCTGCAGCTTCGGTTAGAGAAGACCCAATCCAATAGGACATTGTAGTTAATCAATCTTTTGAGACAGTAGAAGGCTGTCACAGCAGCTGGCTCACTCATTTGCATATTAGCCTGGATGAGGGTGTAAATCGCCGCCGCGTTTTAAAACAGGTTTTAATTTGTTGCATGTGATTATATCAGATGTGAAATATGATATTATAACGGGAATTTGCATGTTGATAACCAGTAATTAGCGTTTTTTTATTGATTATCTAATTAGGGCATTAGTCTATATCTGATCTCTAAATTTTAACGTTTTGTTATTTTATACAAGCTTTTTTATCTCTGATATTAGAATAAAAGAATGTTAATATTCTTATAATTTTCTTTATTGATTTCTTCTTCTACAATATATAATGTAAATTATAGCGTGACAGAATATTACATATATACCATACATTTTTTGATGCGCAATGTGTACATTTCTTTTGAGMATTGTGGAAGAGACATGTTGGTATGTCCGATGATTGTGCTCTATGTAAACTTCCAATATCGGGGAAGTACGCTCGATAATCATCCAATCAACAGCTGAGGCAGCAATACCCATATCGTTATGATCGATATACGATTGTAGAATGGTTTTCTTCTCACTTCCCTTGCATAATATATACACATCGTCGATGGGTTGCGTGTCCATATCTGTTGAATTCTTCCTCTTCTTATTTGTGGTGCATGATGTAAGCATTTTACGCAATAAAGATGGTAACATGTTTAGATCAGCATATTCATCCGACCATCTTATACCGCCTAAATAGTTCCCTTCTAACCAACGATATTGAGATTGCTCTCGCTTAGATAACTTCTTAAAAGGTTTGGGTGGTTTAAACAGAACATGCATATACCTTCTGCTCTGCAAACACACAGCTGCAAGTTCTTTGACTATAAAGTTGCCACCTCTTCCATATTGAAATCCTTGAATATCTACTACTAAATATGACGGTTCTGAATACATATTATCGCGGAGCAATTAGTACAACAACAACAACATACACCTCAAATTCGACTGAGAGAAATAAGGTGTATGTATAGAAACATATTTGAATTGAAGCGTGGAGGGGATGAAGTAGAGGAGAGGGGGTATGTAAAATATTTACAGTGAGGTCATTCTGCTAACAATGCCATCTAGAGAGTTGTATGTTAAAAAGGCATCGTGAAAAACAATAGCATATACCTTGGTGTTGGCTGGAAAGGCTTGCTCGCGTGTTTCAAATTCAATCTTGATATCGACAATTGACGATTTTAAAGCATCAGCTTGATGAGAGCAATCAATTACAAATACAGGATTTAAGAGAAATTCACCATAATCCATGAGCGAATCAGATGTTGACCGGTTGTAATAGCTACTTTGGAATTGCTCATATGCATAATAAGCTGGAGCATAGTTTCTTGCTGAAATTTAAATTCCATCGCTCGTATGGATATACGCTAGAATTTAGAAAGAGACGAATATCGCTAACATTAACATGTAGAAACTTGGTGGCATCTGCCTGTCGATTGTCATAATTGTTAGCATTTTGGAATGCTATAACTACATAACGGGGTTTTTCAAGATTAGTGCTCGTTTTCAAGGACCACACATCGGAGGAGGTCTGACGTAATGCAGGGAGTTCATATAAATCCCACATGCGATAAGGCACCTTTACAATTACATTTTTCTTCATACGTGTTAAAAGTTTTAGCTTATAACGATCCTCCGGTATCACATGTCGAATCTTCCATTCAATCTTGTTAATTTTAACCTCAGCATCGACTTCTCCAAAGTAACTGTTTTTGAAACTGCGTGCAATGATGAGGATGAGCTCGTGTTTGACGTTTACGATGCCTTTGTTGTAGTCCTCAGCAAAGCCCATCAAGTAGCTCAGGGGCAATTTACCGCTGAACGTATGACTGGTCTCATCCTGCAGACATTGGTTGTCCACCTTCAAACCCCAACCGGTTGTAATAAGAGCTTGTACATGTGATTTGTCAAATGACACCATTGTTTTTAGTGCCGTCGTAATACCTGGTTTTCGTACTAGAGCAACCTGTTCACCGCCTAGCTCATAGCGAATCTCATCGAATAGAAACGCAAAGGTGTTATTTGTAAGGTAGCAAATTCTGTTGGCTTCACTGGGTGTAAACGTACCCTCAATGTACAGATAACTGTTGGAAATGTCAAGTATCAGATCTTGAAAGTTGACGGCGATTCGCACCTCATCGGAATTGTTGAATTGCGGCGATCCATAAGGCTTGTATGTATGTTCATGCAGGCTAACGAGTGAATCATCAAAGACTGGCTCTTCGAATACTTCAAGTTTCTCGCTATTGGTGAAATTGCTGTTGAATGTCATGGTTGTCGAGGTCGCAATCCTATGGATTTTAGAAATTCAATATCTCGCTTTGAAATTTTATACGGCAGCTCTAGATCGAAACTGCTGCTGCTGTCGTTGTTGTGTGGCTACTGCGCTCGTTGTAACTGCTGTGCGTTCAGTACAATACTGGGAGCATGGATCATAGATCGCCTTCKKTTATTGTTTGATTTCTTTTTAGATTTGCCACTGTCATCTCCCCTTCGGTTTATAACCATTGAAACATTATTTTTTTTATAAACGAAACCCATTATTATGACAATTTCTTCAGTTCAACCTTTACAATAACTTTCTCCCCGCGGAAATTGATTAGATGTCCGTTGTCATCTAAGATGCGTATTGTAATGTTATCGACAAACTGACGACCGCTCGGGTGAACTGGCATATATATAATGTTAGTTGGCTCCTTGGTAAGTTTGTATCCGGCTTCAACGTCTATATCAAACTCGAAGAGTGTATGCTGTTCATCCTCATTCAAATATGCCCCGGTTACTATATTACMGTCTATACGTATAAGCCTAACCTTCGTGATATTAACCGGTGAATTAGATTCATGTTTTGTGTTAGCCGCTAATGGCTTCTTTGTTTCAACCCTAATACAGGACCCACTGAATGGCGAAGACCAAAATCGATGTCAAATGTTGACGACATAACTTCACATTTAAGCGTATTATTGTTAGCTTGTAGATTAAACAGCTGATCATTGTTGTCGTCGATAATTTTCGCTAGACCTCGTTTAATGGCCATATTTATCTCGCTGATTTCATAGGCTACCGGGGGAATCTTTACGACATAGCGGGAAATTATCGCGGTCTGAACTTTTGTACTTTTGCTAACAAATACCACCCTGTTATTTGTTTCATCAATGTTGAAAATAGTTATAAGAGTAAAATCCTATTAAACCCAAGCCATAAGATTTAGATTGTTCCAGCTCAATAGGCGGGTAAAAGTTAGAGCTTAAAACACTTGTATCGCTAATGAGCGTAAAAGTTCGAGACATACTTCCGCTTAGGATGATAGGTATTAAAGAACTGACTACTATCATATCATATTGAGATCTTTTATTACTGTGATTACAACAACACTTAAATAACAATTTATAACATTTGGAGTTATCATCATCATCATCATTATGATTATTATTAACATTGCATACAGTTTGATTGCTTCCATCGTGATTCGACTTTCCAACATCAATGTTCACATCTGACATATTGCAATAGCAGCAGAATAACCTCTTCGGTGGTGGACCGTCAAACTCATCTTCGTTTGTTTTATTATTACCAAAATGTTCGGTACAATACGAATACTGCCATATATCCTTATCGTTTCGTGGATGTTCTGGTAGTTTCTGCCACACTTGAGCGATTTGATCTGCAGCGCACGCAATAATAACCTCCTTGGGTAGATTTTTCAATTCTTCAACGCTCATCCTGCCTAATCTTTTGTGTTTGGAATATGCCTTGAGAGATTTGCTCATCCTTTTAATGGATTCCCTATCCATCGTATTGCGATCGGTTAGCGTAAGCGAAACGAAGACGATGATAGAAACGCCAAACATAAGTGACCGCACCACACTGTATCAAAGTCTTGCTGCTGCTCGTAATTATAGAAAATTCTAACTGGAGGGGATGTCTGCCGCTGTATGTATGCTATCAATTCAGGTGGGGGTTCCAGATCTCCAAAGCTATCATAGTAATTCACTGTAGAACCTTTCTTTTGTACGGCACACCAGTGAGAACCTGGAGCATGTAAATCATCCAGACATATAAGGAAGGATTCATTTTTACGGGGTCCTTTCTGTGGCAATGCTTCACGCATAAATGAGGACCGTTTTTTTAAAACTCGATAACTGCAAAATTCGTCATATTGAGTTATATATGGTATCCCTATGAAAATTCGATTGCCCGACGCCTGGTGATGTTAGTTCTTTTAAAACACGACAAATGAAAGAGTTGTAGCACACAGAATTTCTTGCGGTTTTTTAAAACTCGATAAGCGCATCTGTTTTATTAAAACTCGATAAATGAAAACTTCATTTGCGCATCAATTTATTTCCGTTAACGCAGACGTTATTAATATTTCGCAAGAGATTAAACATGTCGTTCTTGCAACCGGCGTGCTTACAAACTTGTGGTGGTTGTTGCCTGTATGCCTGTGCATATTCAATATGGATGGTGCAGATGAAGGTGAATATAATAAAAAGGTGTGTTCGATAGAAAAGGGCAGGAAGCACCGTATATCCCGACAAATATCTGGTGAGGATATGCAAAAAATTTCGCGGTATTGCAGCACAAAGCTGAGCGATCCTGATATTGGATGCAGTCATTCAAACAACAAAAGTAGGGTTATGTGCAATGCAGGAGACCTAAACAGGAATGAAATAGTTGGTAAGCAGGTTTTTAKGTTTTGTTAACTGATTTAAATAACAATGAATTCCTAGCTTTCAGAAACTTAATATACTCAAATGCTAATAAAAAAATTGAACAGGATAAGATATTGTTGAAATACATGGACATAACTTCGCCAAAACGAAAGACATCTGATGAATCGAGTCAGGTTCGCAAACGAAAACTTTCAGTAAAGTATTTTATTAGAACATCTAAAGGAAACATACCAGTTTGTGCATCTACTTTTCAAAAAGTTGCTGGTATATAAAAAATATGCATAATACATTATCTTTATCCTGCTGAAATTTTTTGTAGGTGCAAGCAAAGACAGACTGTCTGGGATTTCGAAAAAATATTTATCTGGGGAGTTGTTGGTAGAGAAACGTGGAGGTCGAAAACAAAAACAAATTGATAAAGATATAAGTGAGGCAATCAAAAAAACATATAAGCAGTTACAAGTGTAGAGAGTCTCACTACTCACGTTCCAAATGCAGGAGAAGTTATTTACCTCCAGAATTAAATTAACAAAAAATGTATGCAGCCTTTTGTGGAAGCACAAACTTCAAATGTTCCTTGTCTAAGTACAAGAAAATTTTTTACCAAAATTTCAATCTAGGCTTTGGAAATCCCCATTGTGACACGTGTTTTATTTGTAAAAAATTTTTGGTGGACATAAAGAAAACCAAAATCTTGGAAAAGAAAACTGAGCTGCGTACCAAATACAGGCTTCACAAGATGAGAGCAAAAGCTTTTTTTAAATACCTGAACAATCATAAGGAAGACACAGTAAAAGTTTGTTTTGACTGCTAGCAGAATCAGCCTCTGCCCAAAATGTCAGTAGGTGAGGTATTCTATTCAAGACAAGTCTGGCTGTACAATTTGGGCGTTGTACATCACCGCAAAAATAAACAGAAAAAAGAAGATGTCAGCTTCTACACTTGGTTAGAAACACAGTCAGGTCGGGGTAGTAATGAAATAGCTTCGGGCCTTCTGCATTATCTCAAGCAGCTGGAAAACAAATTACATGTAGAAGGAAAAAACGATCTCGTTTTGGAGTTGTTTTCTGATTCATGTAGCGCTCAGAATAAGAATTGTATAATGATGGCCGTTCTTCACAACTTCTTACAGAAATCGCAAGTTTTTAAACAGATATGTCATTTTTTTCCTATCAGAGGTCACAGCTTCATGCCCGCTGATAGGGTTTTTGGAAGAGTAGAGAAAGATTACCGAAAAAGAGAACAAATTTTATCATCAACAGAATATTACGAGATTTTAAGGAACCATGGTACAGTCAATATTTGGGGTAAGAATTGGAAAACCTTCGACTATAAAACAATTTCCCAGAAAATTTTGAAAAGAAAATTGCCCTTCAAAATGACCGACGTCAAGGTGATAACATACCAAAAGAAGAATGAAAAATCAATTATTTGTAAAATACGCAGTACTTATACTGGTAGTGACGTAGAAGTCAGTATATTCAAGAAAGGCGTAAAAAATGCTAATGAAATGAGTATAGCATCTGCAGTTCCTGCTGTTAATCATGTTAGTGACTTGAAGAAAGCTGATGTCCAAAAGCTTTTGCGTGGTTGCGATCTAAACAATGAAGCACATGTCTTTTATGAAGAAGTCATGAGAGGAAGTGGTGTTACAGACAACGATAATACCAGGAAATTATTTGATGATATTGAAATCGATTGCTGAGGGTAATACTCTTTTATTGCATTTGATTACTTTTAAAACCCACTTATTTTTAGCTGGAAGCTGGCAATTGCACATATCGAGTTATGGTACTTATCGAGTTTTCAAGAAACCTGCATCTTTCTTATTTTTTTTTCTTGTTCGTTACAAAGAATGGCATATATTTTATTTTTGTGAATAAACTATGCTTATGCTTAACTAACCGACTAGTATTTTCCTCTAATTTGTTTCCGATAGCAGTTCTTCAACACAGTAAAAATGCTCTCCTGAAAATGTTAATTTTTGCAGTTATCGAGTTTTAAAAAAACGGTCCCCAAATACACCTCTAAAATGTGGTATGTGTAAAACGTCTCTGGCAAAATATTCAATGTCATAGTTTGTAAGGGGTCTTCGAGGCAGCGCAATTAGTTTTTTGACAAGTTCTTGTAGTTGGTCAGATATAAACCAAAGCCTTTTCGATATGGTTTCAAGTGCAATCCATTACCACTAACAGGGACAGACACCGCAGCAGAATTACTTTCCATAGCCGCATTATGACGTTTCGCTTCCTCCAACTGCGATCGTGCTATTCTAGCATCATGTACGGCTTTAGCTATACCAGAAACCGATCCGGCCAGAGATCCTAGCGCTGAGAGTCCGGCAAATATCGGTATGAGAGGCAAAACACCGCCGGTTTTTGGGACAGGTATCACTCGTGGAATTTGAACGCGCTGCCTCCCACCCATAGCCTTTAGTGCTCGACGTGCTGCCCGCAGAGCAATTTTTACCGCCTGTTGTACATCACCCCCACCACTGCTGACGTTAGATTTTGAGCGGATTCCGTTCCTCAAGGCATTACGTATCTTTTGTATAAAATTAGACTGGAAAGATAATTTACCGCCAGTCTTTCTGTTCAGTTTAGTTTTCTTCTTCCTTCGAACATTTCCTCTCCTGTTTTTTTTTTCGGATATTGTGCACATCCCAGACCTGTACGGTTCCTTTTCTTCGCCCGCGTTTTCCTTGTTTTTTTTTCTTGCAGGTTGAGAGCTGTTGTTAACAGCAACAACATTGCTTCTACAACCCAAACCTAAACGCCGCTTCAACTTCATTACGTTTGTAACTAAATAAGATGCAGCTTTTTCCTTAAATCCAGCGTCCTTGGAAACAACTCTTTCCCAAGCCCTGTGTTCGAGAATACGATCGGCTTCGTAACGTTTCGATAAACCGCTGTTATCCCTGTACGCAATATCGTGCTCTTTACAAGCTTTATCAAGCTGCTTGATTCCAGGATCTCCTCTGGATAAGCGTTTATCTAGCCGGGTACCGCGTCCAACTCAGTCATAGCCATTTCAACTTTCCTTTCCAGGTCTGCTCGAGAGTTTCCCTCTATCAGGAGTGCTAGGTCGTCCGCATAGGCTATCGTCGACCTAACACTGTTTCCACTGCCAATTGATCTCAGTAGCTTGTCCATTATGATGTCCCAGAAGACCGGTCCGCAGATCGATCCCTGAGGACACCCTTTGGTCGCGCACTTTGATACCTCGTCACCAGGACACCGCATGATCACATACCTGTCCTGACAGTAACTTTTTAAGAGTCCATACACATCACCCGGGCACCGCATGTCCCGCAGTTCTTTAAACAGGGATGGCCACCATAAATTGTCAAACGCACCCGCGATGTCCACGAATATCACGAGCGCGTGTTTGGCGTCTACACTTTCGACTTCCAGCACCAACCTGTTCAGCGCGTTCTCTGTTGATCGGCCAGGCCTGAATCCGTACTGGTCCGGGTGGAGCAACCCCATCTCTTGCCTGTGTTGTTTCAGTCTTCCACAGACTAATCTTTCTAGTGTCTTCCCGAGGTTGCTTAGGAGGCAGATCGGTCGGTATGACTTCGCCGCCTCCGGATCTTTGTCTCCACCCTTGTATAGCACGACCAGGTCCGCTCTTTTCCAGACGTTGGGGAATTTCCTCCGTGTCAAACAGCGATTGAACACTGCAAGGAGATCCCCAGCTATTTCCTCTTTCAGAAAGTGTAGCACCTCCGCCTGTATCTCGTCCAGTCCCGGAGCCTTTCTCTTCTTCAGCATATTCACGGCAGCCGACACCTCCTCTCTGCTGAAAGGTGGGCTCGTATGGTTCGCACCGTACTCTCGAGCCATGTCCAATCTCAGGCTCTCCTGCAGGGCACTCTCGCCTTGCGGAGAATCGGATGGCAGCAGTGTGTCCATCAATACTTTCATTGTCTCTCTCCAGTCCTTCGTCATAGTACCTTCGCTTGTGCGAAGGGTAGACAACCCTTCAGATGTTTTTACTCGTTCACTTACTAGTTTGTACGGCATTCCCCATATGTCCCTTTCCATGCAGCTTCCGATGAATTCGCTCCATGAGCGCGCTTTCTCCTCCCACAGCTCCTTTTCATAGGCTCGTTTCGCTCGCCTGTAATCCTGCAAACCCTCTTCCCTCTCGTCTGCTGTCAGGGCTCTCTGATATTGCTTCCTTTTTCTTCTTGCTTCCTTTCTTAGTTCCGTTAATCTGTCAGACCACCGACTACGTGTTTTGGTCGTATTTCTACGTACCTTTGGGATCGAGGCATCCATTGCCCTCCTAATTTTTAGCACTAAGGCTCTAGCCATTTCATTAGGGTGTCCCATCTCTATCGGTGGCTGCTCGGCATATTCGCTTTGCAAGCGCTGCCAGTTGGCTTTCCGGAGGTTGTACTTTTTAGTAGCACCGCCCCCTTCTTCCATACGATCGTGTGTATTCTCGACACACATGTGTATCATGTTATGATCACTGGAGGTTAGCATGTCCTCCACCTTCCATCCTCTTATGGCAGCGCTTACGCCCTCACTGGCAAGGGTAACGTCAATATTTGAATTTACCCCTACTCTTCCCCTGTAGGTTGGTGGGTTATTTTCTCTATTTAGCACAGTGGAGCTCTCTCGGCGATCATCAGTTCTACCTCTTCTCCTCTCTCGTCCGTGTTATCGCAATGCCACATTACTGACTTTGCGTTCACGTCCGCCATGATGATCACCTCGCTCGTCCTGTAGTCGTCCAGAAKCTTTCTGGTGCTTTCGAGATGTCCCTGAATAGTGTCCGCGAATTGAAAGTACTGGTTAACCAGTATAACATTCAGGTCTTTAATTTTTATTTCCACACACACGCAGTGGCTGTTAGTGTGCTGTCTTATTAGCGTTGTCCCTACATCTCCACTGAAAATTAGCGTGACCGCCATTGGCCGATCTCCTATTCCTATCTGCTTTATCCCGACGGGCACACCTAGCATTTTGCCGTTTTTTGTGTGAGGTTCCTGTACACATACAACGTCCAGCTTGAGTTCACCCGCTACGCGTACAATTTCCTGCGTCACGGTCGCACTTCTCGCTGCATTTATTTGTGCAAGTCTGATTTTCTTATTGTAGCTAATTTTAAACTAAGGGTGTCTTATTAACGAATAGCACTGTGGCCATTCCTGCCTGTTGTCGAAAACTACGCGCCCGTGCGACCGTACAAAATCCTCATATATGTCTTTTAGATTCAGGTACTCACCCCTTCTGCAAAAGACACGTTCCACGAGTTCCAGAAGCTGTCTCGGCTCCGTTGGCAGGTTGTTGCACCGAAGCTGGATCCTGTCCACGGCCTGCGGTGTCGGGAAGGCTATGCATCCTCCCCCCTCGTGTAGGTTCCTCACCAGATATCGTAGGGCAAGAATTAAATTCCTTTCCTCCTCCAGCCTGCTGAGTCTCATGTTGTCTTCCAGATCCTGATAGACCTGGCCGATTCCTCCTTTTTTCTTCTTCTCGTTTAGACCGTCCCTGTCTCCAGCCTCCGTGCCCCCCTGGTTTGCAGAGTTCTCTTCTCCGGTGGTCGAGGACACCTCTCCCAGTACCACTTCCGCCTGATGCAATCCTGCTTTATCTGATTTCTTCTTCCCATTTTTGTGAATTTGGATATTCTTTTCCACACAGATTTCCCCGTTTTATGTTTGTCGTCCCCTTCTGCCCCTGTTTCTATGTTTCGCTTAGCGCGAGAAGGTTCACCCATGCTCTCGTCGCTCTTCGCTTCATCTTTCTTTGAAACAGTGCCTGTCCTCCATTTACTCTCCCAGTATGCTTTGGCTCGTAGAAAATCTCGCCTTAGCCTGCTGGGTGGTTTATGTTTCTGTTTTTTCTCTTCCGCTTCCGACTTTGCTGCACTAGCTTTAGTGTCCATAGTCTGTTTTTTCGATCAACCTTTCCACTAGCAACTTATATGTAGCGCACTGCTTGATGTCTTTACTGTTACAGGCTTTTCCTCGTCTCTGGCATGGGATGCATGTTTTTGTTTTATCTTTATCAGGGCAGTCTGCCTTACGATGTCCTGTTTTCCCGCAGTGTGCACACGCCTCATCTTTTTGGGGGCAGTGTTTCCCGACGTGGCCCAGATCCTGGCACGTGTGGCATCTCGGTACCACCAGGTAATCCTTCACGGACAGGGACCGGAATCCCACACAAACAGCCTCCCTTGCTGTACCAGCATTTTCCGTAGTTCCGGGCTTACTTCCACTATGTAGTGTACAGTGGATTTTTCTCGCGGCCCAGTCTTGGTTCTAATACTGAAGTTGTCTCCGAAGGTTTTCTTTTCCACTGTATCCGCGAAATTTTGCGCATACGCAGCTTCCAAAAACTTGTCCTCGGCCAGTTTTGTTGGCACGTCATAGACGATCATTAGGGGTCGTCTTTTCCTTGGTGGTTCACATTTAAGTACCTTCTCCACTTCCTTGTTTTTTAAGATTTTCTCGGCGTCCTTTTCCGATCTAGTTTCCACTATTAATACTTTTCCGCACACGCGCATCCCTCTGACCTGTATCCCATCTTTTGCCGGATCTATCACCCTAGTGAATTTTTCCTGGGCGCTCTTAGCGTCTTCACCATCTCTAGCAGTTATGAACAGTGTAGTTTTTGGTACACTGTTCACTTCACTAATTGTTTGTTGCACACTGCTCTGTTTAGTTTTAAGAACATCGGCGAAAGACACCTGCATTGGAGCAGTTTTTTCTCCTTTCCCTTGCGCAGCCAGCTGTTCGGTTAGCCCCTTGTTTTCACTTTTTAATTTCTCCATCTCTTCCCTTAAAAATTTATTTTCGCCTCTTAAACCAGCCTGGGCGAAAGCTACCTCCGTGATTTTTTGTCTCAGCATCCCCACAAACACCCTGCTCAATCTTTTTGACGGGTCCAGGTCCTTCTCCACGAATGCCAAGAGGTCTGCATACCTCTCTTCCAATGTAATTTCCCTCTTTGATGGTGACACAGTTTCACTTGCGTCCCCTACCGAACTCTTCCTCTTAATCCCCTCAGCCATTTCGGAGATCTTATCTTTAGTTCATCATACACGTGTTCGAATCTGTCCTATTTTAAGTTCAACACCCGCACAACACGGCCGACACGTTTACTTCAGGCACGGATTGCAAGCGAAATTTCACCATACGCGACCTACTTAGCGCAATCAGGCACGAAATTTCATACGAATTTGCTGCGTTCGCGGCCTACTTTACGCAACCGCCACTGTTTCGCGTAACTACACACGCGACCTACTTTCTTTATTGCTGTATTGCACTTGCGACAATTTAGCAACTCTCGCTCCGCATGCACATCCGAACGGTCTGGCGTTCAGCGAGCGAGCTAGCCGAACCATGGAAACTGTGCGTACCGAAACCGCTCCGCCGTCGTGTGTTGGAAGAGAACCACGACGCACCAACCGCCGGACATTTAGGAATCGCGAAGACGATAGCCCGTCTGGCACAGCGATACTACTGGCCAGGAATGTTCCGGGATGCCGTGAAGTATGTCCGAGGATGCTTGCACTGCCAGCGCTTCAAAGTGTCGCAGCAGAAAACACCGGGACTACTTCAGCCAACGCCGAACCGCCTGCCATGGGAGCCCGTTAGTACCGACCTAGTGGGACCGCTTCCCCGCTCTACGCGAGGAAACCGTTACCTGGCCGTTTTTCAGGACCGTTTTACAAAATGGATCCAAGTAAAGGCGCTCCGCCGAGCTACCGCCGCCACCGTTAGCCAGGCTCTGTTTGAAGAAGTTATCACCCGTTTTGGTACACCGAAGGCCGTCATCTCCGATAACGGTGTACAATACGATAGCCTAACCTTCAAACAACTGCTACAAGAGTTTGGCATAACACACCGTCTCACCCCATCGTATACCCCGCAGGATAATCCAGTAGAACGTGCCAACAGGACGCTCAAGACCATGATTGCGCAATTCTGCGACTCCGACCACCGAAGGTGGGACCAGCACTTACCATCATTAATGATGGCGGTCAACAGCGTCCAGCATGAGAGCACAGGTTTCTCTCCCGCCTTCCTAAATTACGGTCGGGAATACGACCTACCAGGGAGCCTACACCGTGAAAATCAGAGGACCACCGATGCCGAGGCCGCCCCCAGCAATGACCAACGCCAGAATCACCGAAACCGTTTGGATAAGCTTCAAGACATCTACCGATTGGTAAGGCTAAACTTGTCCCGCGCTTTCACCGCCCAGAGTCACCACTACAATCTTAGAAGGCGGGAATGGCGATGTAGGGTCGGGGATAAGGTCTTGAAACGAGAGCATCCACTCTCCTCCGGGTCACAGGGGTATGCCGCCAAGCTTGCGCCAAAATTTTCCGGGCCGTATACCGTTTACCGGGTGCTATCTCCAGTCGTGTATAGTTTAAAGGATGCAAGCGGTAAAATTACACCCCGGGTACACATAAGGGACCTTAAAATGTACCACGTACCTTCGCAGAATGCCGAACCACCGAACAGAAACCGCCCATGTCCCGACCGAGAAGGGGGCAAAACGAAGGAAAAAGGAGCACGCCCAGACCCGGCTCACAAAAACGCTGGCAAAGGAAGGGCGACTCCACCCGATGATCAACGGCGCACCGGCCCACCTGAAGAGCACGGCCGACGGGATGGGAGACGGGGGACCGCCCAAACCATGGAGGGAAGCGCGCGCCACCCCGAGCCTGGACAACTTGGACGCGGTGATACGCAAGTTGAAACCACCTCCTATGGTCCCCTCGGGCTCCCAACGGACAAACACGTCCAAACTGCCTGCCGCCGGCCCGGCCGCCTCAGATGCTCCAGTTGCCGTTCCGCCCCCGCCAGAAGTCCGGATGCCGGACATGCCCATCATCGGCTCCCGTGGATCGCCCGCCGCCGGCCCGTTCCCCTTCAATGCACCCGACGCCGTTCCGCCCCCGCCGGAAGCCCGAACACCAGATGTGCTGACCCGGCCCGGCAACCCGCCAGTCACCCACGCTGGAGGCCCAAGTAGCCACCGAGGCAAGGCCCTTCCAGGAATGGCCTAGGGAACTGCAGGAGGCAGCTCAACAGTTGCTTCCGGGGGACTGGCCCGAGGCGAAGGCCTTCCGCTTCCGACCTTACGGGAACAAAAACCGTATAAAGCTGTTCCGAATAAAAGAAAAAAAATTGATTGAAATAAATGTTCCGAAATACATAGTGGTTTTAATCCCCACCTTTTCCTTTCTTTCTTTTTCCAGCAATAGGCATCCGGCGCGCGCAGACCTCCCACCAGTTCAATAGGACTACCCCACCTTCTTTTCAGCTATAAGAGCAAGAGTCAGGGGACCCTCAAGTTAGTTCTCACCCGGACAGCAGCCTGCCACCAGCATGAACAGCCCGACTCTGGAACTATCTACTCCGGACCTGGTCGCCGAGATGACCCGAGCTCTAGAAGAACTCGGGGAGGGCGTGGGACCGAACCCGAATCCCACCGAACCAGCAACCGCATCACCGGACCGTCCGCACCCGAGCAGCACCGAGCCAACTGCCACATCAGCAGGGGGACCATCCATGCACATCACAAGGGCGACCGTCACCTCTTCCGGCACAACTCCGACAAAGATAGCCCACCCTGGCGCATCCTCCGCTACTCCGCCGCAACCGATGGACGTGGATCCGACCGCCGACTCCACCGTTGAGTACATCGGCGGATACGTTCCCCACGATGGAGAACTTCTCACGGGGCCCCCCAAATCCCGCCATTCTCCCGGACAAGCTGCCCTTGCATGAAATTGGGCGTCTGAATACCGCCGGGGAACTAGTGCTCCACGCCCGGTGGGCCTTCCACCGATATCCCGGTGAGAGGTCGGACACTTCCGAAGCACGTGCACCAACCTAGGGACTATCTTTTGCTCCAGGTGCGGCCATATAGGAGTACAATCGTACGACTGCTCATGTGCCGGAGAACTGGTGAGAGAAGCCTGCAGGCCGAAGGTAGACCGACGACGTCCACCCCGGTACTCGCCCCGACGGAAGCACTTCCATAGCCGCTCCGCACCGAAGAAGGGCGCCCACTCCACCCCGAAGGATGACGTCCATTCCACCCCGAAGGATGTCACCCGCACCACAGCGATGGACAGCGCCCACTCCACTCCGAAGATCGACTAACGACAAAACCCGCGAACCGCGACTACGTTTTTATTATTATTATTGTATAGAGTCCGCCGGTTAAGTTTATTTTTTTTGTATTGAAATATTTTAGTTGTAAGGTAATATAGTTTAGTTATTGTATTTAACAGGATAATAAAAAGTTAATTTCCGGATTCYTCCCCCCCCCCTTCGAAGTAAGAGGAGAATGTAACGAAGTTACAAACACGGCCTCAGCCAAGTTCCTTTCCGCGCCCGTCTGTTCATTTAAAGCCCGCGTAGGTGGCACTGAGAACATCTGCCATCAAATTCTCCCGCTAATCAATCCGACTGCCGCGGATAAAGCATGCCGGTTTTCCGTGTTCAGTCAGTTCTCAGCACGCCGTGTTGTGGTGCAGATCAACGAGAGACCAGGTGAGTGAGCTCTAGGCTTAGCACTTGTATTGTTGTGGCCTTCCTATCTATCACATCCATAACCGATCCCTGATATCCCACCGTCACCGACTGTGGAGCGTGCTGCATACTTGCTTTGTAAGCGGTTCGCTCGCAGTAGACAGGGAGAGTTGCCCGCTTGGTATTTTCCGCATACTAGATTTGTAGGCGGCCCGTACCTCGTGAGTAATTTTCTTACGTCACCAGCCGACCCCGACCGTGGAGACCGTCTGTTGTGGGTGCGCCGCATGCTAGATTTGTAGGCGGTTCGCCCGTGGCAGAGCTATCCGCTTGGGAGAGCTGTCCGCTTGGTATTTGCCGCATGCTAGATTTGTAGGCGGCCCGTACCTCGTGAATAGCTTTCTTACGTCATCCACCGTTCTTTACTGACACCGACTAAAGGGACCGTCTGTTGTGGGTGCGCCGCATGCTAGATTTGTAGGCGGTTCGCCCGTAGCAGACAAGGAGAGTTGTCCACTTGGTGTTTGCCGCATGCTAGGTTTGTAGGCGGCCCATACCTCGTGAACGGCTTTCTTACGTCACCAACCGTTATTACCGACACCCGTCATCGACTGTAGACTGTTACGCCTCCGTCCGTTCCTTACCTACTCCGTCAATCAACCCATAACCCTGTCTGAGAACATAACCCACCTGCGTCACCAGATATAACACGCTCACTCAGTTTTGTTACCGCTTGCGCCGCTTTTTCTCACGCTTGCTTGAACCGTAACCGTAATCTCACCGCTTTTTCATCCGCTTGTTGCATCACAACCACCGCCCCGTTGCTTGTATCGTAACCGTAATAATAGTAGACCCGTTTCATATCACCGTATTGCATAACCGTAATTTTGCTTGGCTGGGCACCGCATGTGAGGGGGGGCCGTTACATAATTTAGTATAGACGCCTCTGTTGCATGTGTAATAAATGATTATTGAAGAGTAATAAACTGTGTTTGTAGGTTCTTGTTGGTTTTTCTTTCTGCTCAGCACCACCGCACCCCGCTAACACCTTTCTTTCAGCTTACGGCATTCACCCTCGAGGGTTGTTCCCTGGAGTGCCGGTCTCCACTGTAGCTGCCCTGGTCTGTGTGCTAAGGGGGATAGTGCACAGGAATCTGAGGAGCATACCTCAGTATAATAAAAAAAACTGGCGCCCGAGAAACCGTTTTGACGCTGAGCTTAGTGCTTACGTCACCACCGTACCGCTCATTACGTAACCGTCCGACCGTCCGCCCTCCGATCCGAAGGCCCGTTCCGCCGCTCAACGAAAAAGGCGTCATAACTGCTATAATAGATAGTTACTGAAAGTGATAAATTGCATCCTGGTCTACAGGATCAGAATATGTGAAAGGTAAGAGACAATTGTACTGAACCATTATTAGAATTGTCTACATTAGTCTAGAAAAGAAGATGTGCTACCATTTGAAACAGTTTTTTTTTAGATATAACTTTGTATAATATTCATTACGCATATTTTGTTTTTTCCTATCCGTTTATTAGGGTTTAAGCAGAATTTACAAAAAGAGCTTAATCCTTATTCAAGCGGGTCGAATCAGGCTAGTACTGAAGCAATGCCTATATCCTAGTTATCTGTGAATAATTTATTATCTGTTTGTCAGTATTTTTATAAGGGGACCTGGAGTGGTATGTAATCTCTCATTATTAGAGTTAAAATATTTTACCGTGGCAATATAACCTTAAAAGACGGGGAGAAGTATACCACTTTACATTACAGATAATCCTGCTCATTCCTTTAAAAATCGCTTTTTACCGGGACGACATATCGGTAAATATGGGAGATTTGGCAGTATTGATATTAAAATTAAAGATGTCCGCTTTGCCCGTAAGACGATCATTGAGATACTTAGCCACCTGGCTTTCAAACCCTCCCTAGCGCTGAGAAGTTTGTGAATGGCATATGATGCCATTGGAGGCTGATGTGTAGGTATCGAAGGCGCTTGACTGGTTGTAAACAATAATGGCCGTTCGGATAATGGTTATTCGGAAAAATGGCGAGGCGACGCGACGCTGTTATTTCTATATTAAATACATTTCTTCATGTGGAATTTTAACTAAGGCTTGCTCAGTTACTGTAATATTATTATTAGATATTATTATAGCTTAGAAATTTGTAGATGTAGTATATGTATATCTTTCAAGGATGTATGAATATGTGGGGGAGTTGCGATGCGCAGGTACAAGACAGGAGTGATAGAGAGTAAGCTGAAGGTGCATGTAGACGTGATTTCGGGTGTTTAATAAATAAGGGTTTAAATTGTAATACAGTGTTTAATTTCCACGAACCCATAAGAACATTACAGTGGCGACGAGGTGGTTGATTAAAACTTGTTAATAAATTACAGTGTAAAGGTGAAAAGTGAAAATGCCGAATCCAGGTACACCCGATATAGGTTTTTTGGGCTATCTGCGCGAGTTCAATGAGAATACGGACTGGACAGTATTCCGAGCTCGCCTTGAGCAGTTTTTTGTGGCAAATGCTATCACTAGCGAAGAACGGAAACGCGCTTTGTTGTTAAACACATTTAATGAAACGTGTTATAAGTTAATTTATAACTTGTGCGTTCCCGATTTRCCAGAGACAAAGACTTACGTACAAATCACGGAGTTATTAAATAAACACCTTCAGCCAGCAAAATCGTACTTTGCAGCACGATATAAATTTTATACGGCTTGCAAAAGTGAATCGGAATCCGCAAACGAGTGGATGGCACGCGTGAAGAGTTTAGCAGCGCATTGTAAATTCAGTGCTGAACTGGCAGTAGTGATACGTGACCGGTTCATAATGGGATTTGGTGTTAAGAACATTATGGACCGAATCTTTGAAGAGGATGTCACCAAACTCACTAGTGAACAAGCTTTGCAAATAGCAGTCAACAAAGAGGCTACTAGGCAAAACTATGGAGCAGAGGAGGGCCCTATGGCAGTTTCCATCAAACAAGAAGCTGAAGTAAACAGGGTTGGAGCGGCAGGCACTAGCGGCACTAGGAAATTTGGAGTTCCACATCAACAAAGGTCGTATCCATGCAGCGTATGCGGTAAGAGGAATCATTCTTCAAACAAATGTAAGTTCCAAAACTATACATGTAACGCCTGTGGAAAAAAGGACACTTGATGTGGGTTTGTAAAAATAGAAGAGTGGTGAAATCCGGCAGTAGCAGTTCACAAAAGCCAGCAACCCATTTTGTCGAATCAGAGGAGATTGCATCTTTGTTTCAAATTTCCACAAATAACTTAAGTGCAAATCCGCCAATAGTGGTAAAATTGAGTGTAGCAAACAAAGTAGTGGATTTGGAAATTGACACGGGAGCGTCCGTCACCGTAATGCCAGACTGGATGTACAATAAAGATTTTTCACATATACCGTTAAAACAGACAAATAAATATTTGTTAGGTTATACAGGCGGAAAAATGTGTACTTACGGTATGGCCAATGTTAACGTAGAATTTAAGGGTCGCTCTTTTACGGGAAATATGTACGTGGTTAGGTCAAATGGACCCCCTTTGTTAGGTAGAGAATGGTTAGGGCCATTAGGTATTGAGATAAACGGAATTAATCACACTGAGCACAGTGATGAGTTAGAAATATTGTACAGAAAATACAGAAACCTTTTTTCGGAAGGCATGGGTTGTTTCAATAAGGAAGTTAGTGGTACTGCAACCCAAACCACCCGTCAACGACTCCATTATACGTTGAAATTTTGAAGGGCCACATGAAACCCCAAAAGGCAATCTGTTATATCGAAACAACCCTTTATGTGTAGAAATTGTTACATATCGTTTGGAATCTTCAGAAATACAAACTTGTTGATATGCATGTTTCAAATCAACTTTAGAAAAGGTCACACCGCCCTGTAACTTGGAAAATAAATATTCTATTTGCGGCAACGGATACTGATCTGGTTTTAAAATTGGATTAATCGTGGCTTTAAAGTCCCCACAAATCCTCACCGTTCCGTCAGCTTTGAGAACCGGCACTATGGGCGTRGCCCAATCGCTATAATCTACCGGAGTTAAAATATTTTCTTTTACTAATCGAGCGATTTCTACTTCAACCTTTCTCCGAAGAGCAAAGGGCAAAGTACGAGCTCTTAAAAATTTAGGTTCTGCATCCTTATTTACATTTAAAGAGATTGTTCCCTTATTGAAACAACCCAGCCTTCCCAAACTGTTGTGGTTGTTGACCCATTGTGGTAACTTCGCTTTCGACTTTGTATAGACTATTTTTATTATCTCTGGTTTTGTCGACTGTTAACCAAGGACTATGGCTACGCAACTGCAGATCTTCCTTCCAGACATTAATGGCACGATGGAGGCAGGGCTTGCTGTGGGGACAGACCCTAGGCTTGCCGAAGACGACCGGCTACCTGTTCTGACCAACGGCAAGATTGAAGACGCGGCTCAACATGCAATGAATTGGGCGTTGACAAGATGGAGAACTGTCGACCACCAAGCCCGAGATCTATACATTGCCGGTGCTGCGGCTGCTATATTTTGCAAGCTAATCAGACGAGTTGGCCCTAATCCTGATGGTGATTGGAGGGAAGTACAGACAGCTGTCGCGCCTTTAGCAGCTGATCTTCCTATTCTAAACCAATGTTGCACAATAGACGCTATCCAGCGTGCAGTCACCGTGCTAGTTGCCACGAAGGCCAACTGGTGGCTGACAAATCACCACACCGGGCAAGGAGAGGTTGCTGGCTATGTGAGGAAAGTACTTGAGGCACAGTATGGCAGAAATGTGCACCAGACCATCGTGACAGCCGCCCACACTATAGGACACTGGATTAGTACGATATACATGCTCCATGCTGCGGGGATCGAAGGACTACTCATGGTTAGTGACCCGGTTCTCGCTGGAGGATTCACTTTTCAGTTGGCCGCGGACTCAGCATTACGATTCGGCTCGTTTCCGGCTGGGACGCACAGAGCTGTGATCGCCTTTGAAGGGGCTAAACGGCTTGCCAGAAGTCCACTGGTGAAGCACTGTCCCAATGCCTCCAACCTTTCAGAAATACCGCCTGTGGTGGCTATGATCAGAGAAGCACCTGCTACGTTCCATATAGGAGCTTCCTATCTAACAGGAGCCCCCAGAGCTCACTATCAAGATACAGGGATGGAAGTCTATCTAGGAAGGGTCGGAACCTTTATTCGTCAAATATTTGGGCGCTCTACCCTTGCAGCATCTCCTCACCTGGAAGTACATAAAGTAGAAAGCTATGAGGACTACGACCCCGATTGGCAGCAGCTGTTGCAGTCTTACAAACTCCAGTCGCAGCAGAACGCACGAAATGCCCTTAATAGCATTGTGCAAATGGAAGGGCTGAATGACGAGGCCATCCAGGCTCTCCGTCAGGATTTTCGGTAAGTCCGGGAGGCCCTGCAAGACGCAGGAGTGATGGGGACGATACAGGTGGGCATGGTGGACCCCATCAGCCACCACCTCCACCACCTCCTCCTGCACCTGCAACTGGTAGAGGCGGACGATCTGAGGGCAGGACCAAACCTCCTCCTGCCCGAGAGCAACCGAGGCCAGCCCCTGGTACAAGCCCGTCTACCCCTGGCCACAGATACATGACCAGAAGTAGGGGAGTCGGCACAGGGGAAGTTAGTGGTACTGCAACCCAAACCACCCGTCAACAGACGCCCCGTCGTTCAAGAATCTATCGCCCTGATGTCGATGACATGGGTGAAACTTAGGACTGCCCTCAAGGCCCTTTTTCGTTTGTGAGACTGAATCGCGTCTCTTTAGTTCCTTATGAAACAGATGATCTCTCTTTTTTGACTGCAGGCATTGTGCCTTTGTGTGTTCTAGTTTTTTGTACCCCTTTTTGGGATGTCGTACTTATATTGTAGAGTTGCCGGATGGGAGAATTTGGAAAAGGCATGTAAACCAAATAAGAAAGCATGTTCCATCAAAAGAATTGCAACCAATTTCGCAATTTCCAAGTTTACCTGTCCGAGACGAAGCGGAAGAAGTGTCACTGACAGAAAATGCATCTAGGCTTGATAGACCGATTAGAATTAGGAAAGCTCCTGAAAGATATACCGTTGCACATTAAATTATTTGTTACGGGGGGAAAAGTGTAGTATATGTATATCTTTCAAGGATGTATGAATATGTGGGGGAGTTGCGATGCGCAGGTACAAGACAGGAGTGATAGAGAGTAAGCTGAAGGTGCATGTAGACGTGATTTCGGGTGTTTAATAATAAGGGTTTAAATTGTGATACAGTGTTTAATTTCCACGAACCCATAAGAACATTACAGTAGATATTCGGTTTTTTCCTTTTTTTGACTAAGTAATGCTCCCTATACCCACTAGTAAATATTATATGTGTATATATTGGAAAATTATGCTGGCTTATAAAAAAAAGCGCTTACCTTAATGGAATTGATGGTMTAGTTGAAACTTTATGCGTGTATGTTAATAAMAAAGTTGCCTAAGTCATCAAGCGTGCTTGGGAAGTGCGCATATAGTAAATTATAATTAAACTAAAAATATATTTTTAAAAATAATCCTTATTCTTATAGATGTCAAACTATGCTGTAGAATTATATTTAAAACTGAACAAATATTTAGAATAATAAGCCTTATACCTATAATATTTGTGAGACTCATAATTATCTAATTAATTATAAGTCTCCAAATTCGAAAATGTGGGTAGGCCGAGCACCTTCATACATTTTTTTAGAGCCAAGATTTTTAAGATATTTGGCATCAGGAACAGCGTTAAATGTTTCCAAGACTGAATCTGTAAACGCCTGATTAAGACGGTTCGGTAAAAAAATAACGCGATTAACGGTTCCCTCGGTATCGGCAACTCTAATAATCGCGTAAGTACATTTACCGAATCTCGTCTGTGTCTGCTTAATTTTCATTACATTATAAGCTCTTCCAATTTCCAATTCTTCAGCTCTAATCCGTTTATTCTCAAACTGCGGCATTGCTGAAGATATTTGATTTAAAGAATCCATTATTGATTTAAATTTACCTTTGCCCGTAAAATAAAAATGTATGAAGCTCAAACTGCGTTCTGCAGAAACCCGATTGAACTCACTTATTAAACACTATAAGTAATATTCTAAAACGATATCAAACTATGCCGAATTTATACTAAATAATAATACTTTTAAACTAGCAGTATTAAGATTGAAATTATGGAAAGAAAAAAAAAACGCGAAGCACTTTCATAGACTACGCTCGTATGTTGGCCACTAACGCACACACACGCACTAAAAACTTAACTGAGGATAACGTCGCTGCCTTCCGTCTTTATATACAGAAATAAGCTGCTTTTAAATTAATTCGATAAAGATCTTAATGTGGAATTCATGTTATATCATACATGACAGGTATTATGGCGATAAAAACCAGCTGCTTTGCTGGGAGGCATTCATGAGAAGAAAAAAACTTCTAACTTGTTAGAACTTGTCTAAGAGCAGGTGATACCTGACAGATATATATGACATGTAAGTATATTCTGATAAAAAAAGTCTGACAATTGGAATTTATTACCTACAGTATTTTTTATATTTTTTCACGATGTGATACTATCAGCTTAACTAGTTCCATTATCTTTCTGACGTATTAGATTGCATTTCTAAAATGTTACACGTTTCTTCGAAGGGCATTCATTAAATAATAAAAGGAGCTTCAAACATGTCTTAACCTGCCGATTCACCCTGATTGCCGTATTGATACCATCCAATATGAATTTTAGTTGCTTTGCAATGGGTGGTGCTTTATAGGGTAAAAAAATGTAGATCGTATCCTTTTGCCGGAATTCAAAGCTGTACATTAGGAGAAACTCATTCCATTATCTTTTTTGACTTTGACTTATTTGAAAATTAACCATTGAAAACGCAGGTGTTTTCTCCGAAATGTATCCTGATTTCATTGTTGATATTGCCTAATGTAAATTTTATCTGCGTCACAATGAATAAAATATTTAGAGGTGAAAAGATTGTATCTTTCCACTGGAATTTTTAAGTTATGAGATGTCAGGCTATATATTTTAACAATACAAAGGGCATCTCATTAATGTTAGAATTCAAACATGTATGATTATAGAACTGACCCCCCGCTCTGCAAATGTTAAGTATAATTCTCYCTAATCGCGTTTTAGACGGSATACGATTTAATGATGAGCAGTTTCATTATTCAGAAAAGATTTTGATCTCTTTTTTTATATATGCTTGAATATTCGTCTGATTTTCTATGGTCAGCATTTAATCAGTCGGTTTATGGGGGTGACCGCTGTCCGTAGCCAGGTATAAAAATAACAAACGACCTACCTTTGAGATATCGCATAGACGCGACGGCTTGGAATTAGATATATGAACAGCGGGGGGCTTGACAATAGATAAAATTCCAATGCTCGAGATCATACTTTTTTTACGACTCACCCTCGGAATTATGTGACACAGGAGTTTTTTTTTTAGCAATGGGGTGGTCTTGTTAACTCAGAGTGATATTATCTTTTTTCGATGTGTGAGATAGTCATCTGGCTTTTTTATAATTTTCTTTTGAATTATTGAAAGTGCAGGTGTTTCTTATTTAAGGCAACTTTTCGCTTATCTGAATACACCCTCTCAAATGTAGACAGCCTATCAAATTTTTCGTTGACACCCCTCTTTAGAAGATGTTTTTGTCTAGAGGGGGTGTGCGATGTTATAAATTTAACCAAAAAATGAAACTTAGAATATATAGTTCGTTTCCTTGAGATACACACGATTTTTCTTATTATTATGGAGCACGCTAATAGAAGACTGAGGAGCTATGCTCTCACCGCTTACGACATGTAAGTACACATATATTTAAAAAGTCGATAATATTTATTATTATAATTATTTTTAATTTGCAGAATTGTAAGGTATGTAATGTTATTACATGCCGTTGGGGGGTCGCTGAAATGTCCGGTGTGTTTCCAACCCTTTGCACCGCCAAAGCGGATATTCTACTGCCCCTGAGCACACAACGTGTGCAATACGTGTGCGCATTCGCAAAAAATACTGAGGGAGCCGGCGAATTCGAAGACGATTAGCTGTCCGACTTGTAGGGTCGAAAGGGTTCCGCTGGATCGTTTTAACAATTTCGTTGAAAACATTTGTCAGGTCTTCTTTCCAGCGGGACTGAACGCCGACCCTGACGAAATGGAAATAAGACCACTGAACGAATTCATGGCATCGGGATCGTCATCAAGTCGGTCATATATTTTCAGCTTGCCGGATGATGACAACACGGCAACTTCGGGTATGATATGTATATTTACAACTGTTTTCTAGTTTACATTGTTTTTATCGTCAATTTTTTTTTAGATCAGCTGGCTGGCCCCTCTGGTGTCAACAATATGGACCTCCCAATGCATCTACCTCGGGAAATGGGTGAGTGCATTCTGTTTGTTTCTCATTTTCATGTTTTACAGATGCTGGCGTCGATGACCACGATTCTGTTTTCGATTCTGAAACACTGAATTTAAATATTGATCCACGGGTGTACAGTGAGTTATCCAATGTTTATTATTTATTTTTATTAATTTATTTCTTTTTCGTTAGCCGTATATGGTTCCAGTGATGAAGATGAAACAGAGTCATTCGAAGTTGGCGAGCCGCAGCAGCAAGCATCGCAAGAGCTCTATAATGGTTGGTAACTTGTACAATTTGATAGTAAATATAAGCAGTTTTAGTTTTTTCTTTATCCTTAAAGAATTGTTATGGTTTTCACAGATTATGCTGAATTTGCGGCCGCCAGGGAACTTCGTGTCCGAGAGTGGGTCAATAGCCAGCATCCTCAAATGGGTAATATTATTTAAATTGATTTTTAAGTGTTCAATTTCTTAAGAAAAAAATTTTTTCCAATATGTATAGCTATAGACGATATGCCCACCTCCGAGGTATTAGATGATGCGCATCCGCTGAGGGAATGGGATAACCGCAATGGTAGGTAATCTTTTTACATAGAAATATAATTAATTAATACTGCCTGTTTTTTATTATTCTTAAAGGATCGTTTTATTTTTACAATTTCCATTCTTTACAATTGCAGAACACCCCGATGTGGAGGCGATCGTTCTTGCTAACCACAGGCAAATCCTACAGCCGCTGCCATTTTTCAGTAAGTTATTAAATTTACAGTTTTTTCCTTTTAATTTTAGTAACTTAATTTTGTTTCTTTTTTGATCAATAGATGCAGATGAGGGTTATAGAAACCCGCTGGAGCCTGTGTTATATCGACCGTCTCCAATACATGAACACTGGGATATGCACAGTAAGTCGTTAGAGAATTATTAGAGAAAACATAATTTCATGTTTTTCCCTCTCAGTAGATGCGAGTATTCCACTGCAGCATGCGCTGTCACCGCGATCATCGTCAATAGCAGGGAACCCTCCTGCTAACGGTAAGTCAGAATTTTCTTCATTTGGAGAAAAACCTAGTCTCATACTTTTTTCTCATTAAATGGTTTTTACGAGGCGCCCGCTGGATATCACCAGCCCTCGCCAAATGTTGGGCTGCTCCACCGTAAGTCGTTAGAGAATTATTAGACATATATATGAAGAAGAAAGATGGCGGACGACGTAGACGATGATTCCGATTGTGCTGTGAATAAACAAAAATTATGCAAAGTGTGTAATGATAGTATTCGCGTTGGTGGAGTAAAGTGTAATAGCACCAGCTGTGGAACCGTTGTACATGCATAATGCTTCGAGGCCTGCTCAAGGATCTTTGTGATTGATAAATCATCGTGGCGATGCAGAAATTGTGTTAAACATGGCGCGAGTACTAGCGAACAAGTAAGTTTAACTGATTACATGTTACTGCGAAAGGATAATGAATGCTTAACAAGGGAAATGGATGTTCTAAATCGTTTGGTGAATGAAACTTCGTATGTAAATGATTTACAAAAGCAGAGGATAGCAGATCTTGAAGAAAAACTTTCAAAGTGCAATACTGATAATGCGATTCAGCTCCAACAACGAGCCGTGACCTCATACAGTGCAATTGTGAAAAAACCTATCAGCGCTTCATCAGCTATCCTACTTGTAAAAACCAAGGATGGATCGTCGTCTAATACGAGTAATAAACACATCGAAAACGAAATTAAATCCAAATTAAACCCCTGTGTAAAAGTAATCAACACTAAGCCTATAAAAGGAGCTATGCTAATAAATTGCGAAAATGAAGCTGCACGTAACAAGCTAAAATCCACTCTGGTTCAAGAAGTTGGGTCTACCTATAACATCGCCGAACCTTTAAAGCGCAATCCTAGGCTAATTGTATATGGAGTGGACAAAGAAGCCGTCGCACGCTCTGAAGCTCTTATCCCGGACATTATTAGTAAGAATGAGTTAAACTGCGACGTACCAGATCTTAAATTAATTACTGCTGTAAAGTACAAGGAAGGTGTTTTTAATTTAGTTCTAGAGATGAATTCTACACTATTTAAATTTTTTAATGATAAAGGCTTTATGTATGTAGGTTGGAAGCGTTGTTATGTTAAGGAGCATATACATTTATTGAGATGTTATCGTTGTTCTAGATTTGGTCATTACCAAAAAGACTGTAAAAGTAGTAAATCGATTTGTCCTAAATGTAGTCAAGATCATGCACTCAAAGACTGCAATTCTAACACATTTTCTTGTTCAAACTGTATAAGTTTAAATGAAAAGCGTAAGTGTAATTTTCCGACAGATCATTCCACAAATGACACTACCTGTAAAGTTCGACAGATTATGATAGACCAATATCGATTAAGAATCAACTATGGTTAGGTTAGCTCCAGGTTATCTCAAAGTAGGACACTTAAATGTGCGTTCTCTGTCGACAGGTTTTGACCATCTTAGGGAAATTGTGCTTGTGCACAGTTTTGATGTTATGTGCCTGTCAGAAACTTGGCTAACCACTAATGTATCTTCTTCTTTGTTTGTTATTCCCAACTATAAGCTAGTTCGTAGTGATAGAGATGGACGGGGTGGTGGAGTGGCGATTTACGTGAGGAGTGATTTTATCGTGAATATAGTTGACGCACCGGTTACCTTTCCGGGTATTGATGCCCTATTTTTGGAGATTAAATTTAGTCGTTTGTCAATACTGTTTTGTGTTCTTTATGTTATTCCGCGTTTTAGTATGAACTCGTTAATTAATTATACGGAAAATGTAATTTCGGCCACACTGCCTCTTTTTGACCGCGTAATGATTTTGKGTGATKTTAATGTMGATCAACTTTACAATAATCCCTTGCTCCGTAACATGTCCAACTATGGCTTTGAACAATTAATTTCTGAACCTACTCGGGTGGCCGCCTCTTCGATGACCCTCTTGGATGCCATTTTCTATAATAAACCTGAGCAAGTTGCATCTTCAGGAGTACTAAATGCCGACTTAATATCTGATCATTCCTTAACTTTTTGTATTTTSAAACATGAAGTTACTAAATCACCACCTAAAACTATTACTTATAGAAATTACAAACAATTCGCATATGATCACTTTCTGAGAGACCTGGAGAGTGTAAAATGGGATGACGTTTATTACATCAATGATATTGATAGCAAAGTCGATTTTTTGACAAGTAACATTAAAAATCTTTTTGATCTTCATGCGCCCTACATTTCTTCTCGCGTCACTAAGCCATATGCTCCATGGCTAACTTATAATATCAGACTAATGATGTCAGAACGGAATCGGGCGCATTCAAAGTTTAAAAGAACTAAGGACCCACTAGACTGGAATTACTATTGTATCATGCGTAACGTGACGGTTTCAGCAATTAGGAGTGAGAAACAGTCTTACATCTGTGCGGCCGAGCGATCTCGCGACCCTGGTCTGCTTTGGAGGACTGTAAAGCACTTAGGAATTAAAAATAATCGCTGTACAGATATCCCTTTGCAGCTTCGCAATCCTAATGACATTAATCATTACTTTAGTTCTGTATTCTCAAGCCTTAATGATCGACGTCCAGCCACTACTCATTATACTTCAACTAAATACAAGGAAGGCTCGGTATTCTCTTTTGTACTTCCTGACATAGACGATATTAAAAATATAATATCTAAACTTAAGCTTTCCAGTCCTGGGTGGGATGACATTTCTGCGAAGATGATCAATTTTTGCTTGCCAAAACTTGCTCCTCATATCACACATATAGTTAATTGTTGCCTCGAAAGCGGTTACTTCCCAGTATCATGGAAAACCTCCGTTATTATTCCCATTCCAAAAATAAACAATCCGGTTAACTTTAGTGACCTTCGTCCCATAAGTTTAGTACCTACATTTGTAAAAATTATCGAGAAAGTTGTACATCTGCAACTTTAGAATTACGCATTAGAGAATAATATAATTTCACCGTTCCAATCAGGTTTTCAGAAAAATCAAAGTACTACCACGGTACTGTTGAAAGTCCTGGACGATATAATAAGAGAGCGTGATAAGGGCAACTGCACGGCTCTCGTTTTACTTGATTTCTCTAAAGCGTTTGACACAATCGATCACGAGCTAATGTGTGCCAAATTGTCTTACTTTGGACTTGATGCAATCGCATGTAGATTTTTCGTGTCTTACTTTAAAGACCGCTTCCAAGTAGTTCGAGTTAATGGGCTTCTTTCGGATAAAGTGCCAGTTACTAGTGGTGTGCCCCAAGGGTCAGTACTGGGACCCCTTCTATATTTAATCTATACTTCAGATATATTTAGCCGTGTTAAATTTTCTAATATTCTAGGATATGCTGATGACACCCAACTGTACCTATCCTTTAAGATGTGCGACACAACTACCGCATGCGAGCAGCTTAATTGCGATCTCGACTCCATCTCTAAATACAGCATGGACCACAATCTTAAACTAAATGCTGATAAATGTAAGGTAATATGCTTTGCGCCTGCTGTAATAACTCAGTTGGTTAAATCACACATGAGTTTAGCTATTGAAGGTGTACCCATCAATATATGTTCTGAAGTTAAGAACCTTGGTTTAATCTTCGACGAAGACCTCCGCTTTGACACCCACGTCTCCTTACTCATTAGAAAATGTTATTTTGTTCTCAAACTGCTATACAGCAACATGGATATAATTAACTTCAAAACTCGCAAAAAGCTTACAGAAACCTTAGTCCTGTCATTGCTTAACTATGGTCTAGTAATTTTCTTTCCATGTTTAAACTCAAGAACACAAAATCAGATTCAGATGGTCCAGAACAGTTGTTGTCGCTTTATATACAGTCTAAGAAAGTTTGATCATGTTTCTGCCAAGATCAATGAACTTAAATGGCTGAAAATGTCTAATGTCTACCGCTTACAGTTGCTTTCTCTGGTGCATAGAGTACTGCTTACAGATTTTCCGTCATATCTAAGAGAAAAATTGAAATTTAGAAGTAGTGTTCACCAGCTTGGGTTGCGCTTCACCTCCTCGTCACTCGATATGCCTAAGTATTGTACGTCATTATTTTCCAGGTCATTTACGTATAACGCTGTAACATTACATAACCGCTTTTGTAAGGATTTAGTGCGTTTCAATATCAGCAGCTTCCGTAAGGCTATCAAGAATATACTTGTCGAGCTACAATAGTTTTTACGTTTATCATTGATAGGTTCTCTTTTTTTCTGTTATCTTACCTTTAAGTTTACTGATTTCTGTACACAGATTAAGTAGAATAGTTATGCTAGACTTCGCCTGTGTATATGATTACACAATAAAGACCTATTATTATTATTATTATTATTTAGATGCAACCATTCCACATCAGATACATGAGCATCGGTGGCAGCCCATGGTAGGGAGCTATCCTTTTAGAGGTAAATAAGTCTTTCTTAATTTAGAGAAAAAACCTAWTCCCATGCTTTTTTTCTCATTAGATAGCTTKTACGACATGGTAATACAACATTTAGCGTCTCAGGAGTATCAGCAACTGCCGCATGTAGGGCCAATGCGGCTAGGGAAACAGCATTGTCATAGAGGTAAAAGTTTTTCTTCTATATAATTTTTGTTAATACTTATACCATGTTTTTTCTTTTTTTGTTGCAGAACCTGAGTGCTATCATCCGCATCCCTATGCCTTCTCCTCCTCCTTATCCTCCATATCCTTTCTTTTAGTATTTAAATATGTATGTATATATGCATATACAGGGTGTCTCAAAATTGACGCCCGTCCTTTGAGAATATGAATCTTGGGGTTAAAACAAATTGAAACCAAAGAATAAAAAAATTTCGTTTTGTCCAAGGTTACCGAGTTATTGATAAAAAACAAAGATCTGAAAGTCCATATTTAAACTGTACTGAAAACGAAGTCGGCTTAAAACAAATGACTGGCATAGGTGGCTATGGTGATTGTTAAATGTTTATTATTAGTTCTGTCAACTTCTGTCATTTATAAGTATTAACTATTCCATCCGGTTACTTGTTTTAAAAATGGAACGTTATTATTCCAATCGAGAATACGTTGATATGTTAAAAGTATTAGGTGCGTATAATGATAATGCCACCAGTGCAGCTAGAGCATATGCAGTAAAATTCCCTGATCGACGGCATCCTGATGCAAAAACTATACGACGGGTTGAACAAAGATTACTGGCAACAGGTAATTTAAATCCCAGATTAAATAAGGGGGGACGTCGTCCTACGCTCAACGTCGTCCAAGAAGAGCTAATTCTTAATTTTGTTGAAGCGGAACCTGGTACAAGTCTTCGAGTTGCATCGAGACAAACTCATTTTAAAAAAGATACCATTCGTAGATTATTAAGAAGGAATGGCTTATATCCCTTTAGACCTCAAAAAGTTCAAGTTTTACATGAAGGAGATAGGGAGCTTCGGATTAATTTTTGTAGATGGTTATTGGATAGCGTAAACAATGATCCTCATTTTATAGAAAATATTATGTTTACTGATGAGTGTACATTTACGCTGGAAGGAATCATAAATAACCATAATTTACATAAATGGAGTGAGGAAAACCCCCATATAATACGTAAAAGATGCCACCAAAGACGATGGTCAGTAAACATTTGGGCTGGATTATTAAATAATAATGTAATCGGTCCAAACATTTTACCTAACCGACTTAATTCAGACTCGTATTTTCATTTTTTAAATGACAATTTACCACTGCCATTGCTAGAAGAAGTTCCATTAGCAACTAGATTGAATTGTTGGTTCCAACTTGATGGTGCCCCTGCACATTATGGTAGACAAGTGCGAACTTTACTAGATCAAAAATTCCCAGACTGCTGGATTGGAAGGGGTGGACCCGTGCTATGGCCTCCTAGATCCCCGGATCTAAATCCTTTAGATTTTTTCTTCTGGGGATTCTTGAAAGAAAAGGTGTACTTGGAACCTGTTGAGAACCCGGAAGATGTAATGGCTCGTATTCACGCTGCTGTGACACTTATAGACGATAACATGCTACAGAGGGTGCGTGATTCAATGATAAATCGTGCAAACGTTTGTATTGAGGTAGACGGCGAWGTGGTTGAACATGTTTTGTAAWCTAATTTTTTGTTTTGTAACAATTATTTGTTTTTAATAGAGTTTAAAGGTTGTCTTTCAGATCTGTGTTTTTTTATCGATAACTCGGTAACCATGGCCTAAACGCAATTTTTTTATTCTTACATTTCGATTTGATTTAGCCCCCCCGATTCATATTCTCAAAGGACGGGCGTCAATTTTGAGACACCCTGTAATAGGAAGTAAAATAAAAAATATTCCTAGTCTACATGTATGTCTTTCGCTGTTGTCCTACCATTCCAGCTCGAAAAAAGTGATGTGTAAAGTGAGTTTTTGTTTTCAAGTGTGTATATGCCACTGAAAAGGGTAAGTAATATTTAAATGAGTTCAAAAAAGCTTCCTTAGACAAAAAAACATTCGGATCAAATCCCGTTTCTATAACTTATACAGAGAAGATAAAAAATTATCCTCTTAAAAAGAAAAAAAACAGCTCATTAATCCGAGAAAAAATGATTTTTTTTGCGAAAATACGCCTAATGAACTCGCTAATACTATTCATCAACATGCAAATTCTAGTCATAATATCATATTCCACATCCAATACCACCATATGCAAGAATTCTGCAAAAAGAAAAAAATCAATTTTTTTTCAATTTTTTTAATTGCAACAGCGAATTACACATGCTCATACAGGCTAATATGCAAATGAGTGAGCCAGCTGCTGTGACAGCCTTCTACTTGAGACTTTTAGTAAAAAAGAAATAGCGTTTCTTAATAAAGGTATGAAATTTAATTTACCGTATAGAAACCCACCGGTTTCTGAAATCATAGCTGGTATATGATTCTTCCGATAAGGACTATATTAGAAACTCATGTAAAATTCAAATAAGGAATAATTTAAACAATAACACAAAACAAGAGAAAACAAAAGATCATAATATCATTAAAGGCCTCACGGATAAAAACTGTTTTTTATCTGAAAGCTGACAAAGGTAAGATTGTGATATTGGATAAAGAGGACTATTTTTAAAGGGTCAATGACCTTCTCGAAAAAAGTCCATATAACAAACTACTTCGAAACCCATTGCCCAAATTAATTCAAAAAACAAAAAATGTTATTGCTAAGTGTCAAAATCTTATTACACCTGCTTTAAAATATAAGCTACTTGTTTCCAATCCAACAATGCCTAAAGTGTATGTCCTGGCCTAAGATACACAAAACAGGTAAATCGGTGAGGCCTATTGTTTCATTTATTAACTCACCCACTTAGATTTCTCGGTAAAAAATTCGCTAGTTTATAAAAAAAAATATAAAAACATTAAACTTGAGGAGGGCGAACGACTCATTTCTTTTGATGTAACATCCTTATTTCCTAGTGTACCCATAGAAGTAACGTTAAAATATATTGAGGAGCTATTGGCCAGTAATAATATTAAACAAATCCAAATTCAAGAATACATTAAACTGACATCTTTATGCATGTCCCAGAACTGTTTCCAGATTAACAAAGAGTTTTTCGAACAATACGAAGGGACTGCCATGGAAAATAGTCTTTCCCCTTTTCCGGCAAATTTATTTATGGGCCGTTTTGAAACCGACCTTGAAAACGAAAACCAATATTTTCCTCGGATATGGCTACGTTACTTGGATAATGGTTGTGCTGTATTTAACACCAGAATATATAATATTGATAAGTTTTTGGAAACTTTAAATTCTCGTTCACTAACATTAATGTGAAAATGGAAAAAGAAGAAAAAGGACGTCTTCCTTTTCTGGCTGTTCTGGTGTCAAAACAACATCAACTTCAAATCTTATTTGGACAATATATTCCCAATCGAAAACGTCTTCGTCATTACAAAATGCTGAACTTTTATAAAGTCGATTTTTGTATATTTGCAAAACCTCAGTAGATGTTTTGTTAAAACTTGGTGAAGGTACCTATGTAAACGACTTACAAAGACAAACATTTCCCAATAAAAATATTTTAAAAAAAATTTAATTGACGCACCAATTTCGAAAAAAAAACAAATTAGATAATAACTGGCCATGCACTAATTGCTACCAAAATATACACAGAGGTTTTATAAATATCAGAAAAAATTAAATATACCCAAATAGTTTAATATGTTCTAATGAAGACGTTTTGGACACGGATTATATATTTTTATCTAGAATCATCCTAAGACTCAGCTCCAGAAGCTATAAAATTAAATCAATTAACACCTGTAAACTACGTTGACATTGCATGAACGAACTGTTTACAAAAACTTATTTACTTACTTTATGCTGTTTTTACATAAGAAAATGTGGATATCGAAGCATTCAAATGTTTAGATGAACCCGCCACTAAAGAGGTGATTCCAAAAGTTGGGGATAGGGTTAAATTTAAACAAAAGCATGAAAAGTATTCTTTTTCGGATATAGCAGTAGTACTGTTCGATGTATCGTCATCTCCAAGTACTTTGACTGTGGAAAACCCAGAAGCTTTTTTTACATGTTATTATTATTGTCTGTATTGGCATTTTTTTTCTTTTTTTTTTTCATTATACACGACTTTTACCACCGGTGCATTTTATTTTTCCTGTGAATCTGATCATACAAATTCTGTGACAGTGAATAACAGATCTGAACTACTAGAATACATTATATATGTGTGTGTTGGGTTTATGATATAAATAATGGCATCAATTGTAAAAGTGTTTTTGTGCATACAAATAACGGTAATCGAATCACACCGATGTGTCGTTACTATATGGCACTGGTGCTACAACAGGGTAAGTAAAAACATTTCACTATTAGAATTGCTCTTGTTGCAAATTAATGTCGTTGACTTGACAAAGGTGTGTAGAGACTATTGACATACAATATAGCTAACATAAAACAGTAATAACTTTTCCCATGCAAATTTTATAGTACTGTATACCATATTTTATTGTAACCTGTACAATGTAAATACCGTTGAAATAACTGAGATCGTATAATACCATATATTGTTACAATACAGTTTAGGTCGCAATAACAAAATATATGTTTGTCTCTATACTGAATATATTGGGTTGGCAACTAAGTCATTGCCGTTTTTGTCGATAGATTCACTCTACACTTTCTTTTGTTTTGTTAACGTGGCCAGAGCATCTAACCTATATTTTTTTCTTACTGTATGGACTTCTACGTTTAATTAGTAAAAAAATTTATTTATTTTATATCCCAATTTAAATTGGAAGAACAGGACGTGCACTTCCGACACATTTTATTGTATTACTTCCGGAAAGACAAGAGCGAATCCCAAGTACAAAAGAAGTTATGTGTCGTATATGTAGATGAAGTCTTAAAAGAAAGGCAGTGTCGAAATTGGTTTGAAAGATTTCGTTCCGATGATTTTTCTCTGAAAAATGCACAACGATCTGGCCGCCCAGTCGAAGTGGATGAAACCCATATCAAGGCCATTATCGATTCAGATCGTCACAGCACAACACGAGACATTGCAGAGAAACTCAATGTGTCGCATACATGCATTGAAAAAAATTAAAAACCCTTGGTTATGTCAAGAAACTTGATTCATGGATCCCTCACCAGCTAAAGGAAATTCATTTGACGCAACGGATTAGCATCTGTGATTCGCTACTGAAACGCAATGAAAGTGATCCATTTCTGAAGAACCTAGTTACTGGCGACGAAAAGTGGATAGTTTATAACAATGTTACTCGCAAGAGATCGTGGGTGAAGCAAGATCAACTAGCCCAAACAGCATCAAAAGCAGAGATCACCAAAAAAGATTATGCTGTCAGTCTGGTGGGATTACAAAGGAATTTTGTATTTTGAACTCATGCCACAGAACCAAACGATAAATTCAAATGTGTATGTTGAACAACTCGACAAACTGAAGGATGCAATTGAAGAAAAGCGGCCGGTATTATCAAATCGGAAGGGTGTTGTTTTCCATCATGATAACGTAAGGCCCCACACATCTTTGGTTACTCGGCAAAAATTATTGGAACTAAGTTGGGATGTTTTGTCACACCCACCATATAGCCCTGACCTTGCGCCTTCGGATTACCATTTGTTTCGTTCCATGCAAAACTCTTTAAATGGTAAAATTTTTAACAACGCGGATGATGTCAGATCACACCTAATTCAGTTTTTTAATAGCAAAGACCAGACATTTTACGAACGGGGAATTTTTACGCTGCCAGAACGATGGAAAAAGGTCATCGACAAGAACGGGCAATATCTAATTGAATATTTTTAAACAAAAATTCTGAATTTGCCTTCTTATTTGAAATCGGCAATGACTTAGCTGCCAACCCAATACAATATTGTGAGGATCACCAAAATTTTAGCTACTTTAACCACATATTTTTCTGAGTGTACTTTAAGGTAGTGTCACCTTGTGTTTTGCTAATATCAACTTTAATAAAGAAAAGAGAAACAGGCCTAATGATGTTCTAGAATTCAATACAGTCATAGAGAAACTTTTACAGTATAACTGAGATCCAAATGTTTAACTGTCATGCAAAAATTTAAAATTGCTATATTTGTTGTACTTCTATAGACGAGGAAATTGATGAAGATTGCTTGCTTCACCCAACTGAAAAAGTACTAAAGGAAGCACCGTTTGTAAACACTATAAATCTCCTGATTATTACTGTGTGTTCCGGTACTTCAGTAACAGAAATGCCCCTCTACATTGCCTCACCAACAGCAATTTCAAATGTCACTGAAGTTTTTACCAGCAGTGTTAGTGATGATGATACTATAATACCTTCAACTAGTGCAGCAAAAAAGACCTTCCAATGTGGTACTTCACGATTTCTGGTATTTTGTGGCGACCATGCAGGCATTTCGAACCTCGTATCACTTAAATATCTAATAAATGCCAAACACTTCATTTGGATAGTATTTGAGATACTTGTAAAAATATTCCATATATAGGCAGCTAGGTGGCTTTGTCATCATGTCAGTGTAATGCTGACAGATGGCATTGCCATCCTAAATTCTTACTTCCATTCCATTTACAAGTTTTGTATAAATGCTTGTTCTGTAATCCATAATTAAATAATAAACTTATAGGTAACTTATGATTTTCAACAGATTTATGCTCCGCCACTTGAAGACTTAGAAGGGCAGTATGAAAACTTATTTGGAACAATATTGAACCAGGGACGGTCAAAACTGACACAGGCTGAGGTTTCGCTTTTAGAATTAATAAATTCGAGTATAACAAGAGGTAAATTTATAAAAAAGCAGCATTTCATCAATTTTTTATTATATTTATTTGTTGCAGATTCCAAAGTTGCTCTTATGTTATATTTTTGTTACCAGCTCTACTACCTCCAAAAGGGCCATCAAGGCTACCAGGAAACAAACATTGGAAACCATCAGTAACAGAATGTCACCACAACTTAATGGTACTAATAAATTCAGCTAGTGCAATCGAAACCACAAAAGATGTAACAATGTTTAAATATGTCCAAACCGTTCAACCATACATACTCGTGATAGGATCACTAATAAATGTAACGGCTGCATACGTTATCATCAATAATTATACGTACAAAACATTATGGGTATTAGATGCCGTTGATTTTTGTTTCAAAGCAAAGAATATTATACGGTATACAAACTAATAGAGATAAGAGAATCCCGTTTATTGAGGACCTATTAAGTTAGATATTTTGTAATAGGTAATGGATTTGTAGATGACAAGCGAGAAGTTATGCAGAACAAAGCAAAATTGAAGCAGATAACGGATATCAGAGTATATATTAATGATGACTTCACCAAATATGAAAGAGAAAAACAAAAAATCATAAGAGTAAAAGCATTGGAAGAGAAAGGGAAAGGAAAGTATGTTATAGTCGGATATAATAAAATCACGGTGGACGGCAGTCTGGAGATGGGACAGGACCACAAATACATTGTCCGAACCAAATGCAAAAAACTAAATATAGTAAATGGATGGGATACAAGAGCAAGGGGAAGATAAACAGGGTAGAAATTGAGTGGCTTTCATGATAATGAAGAAGTTAAAAACGCAATACTTGAATTTAAAGCGGTTAGTGGAAGAGTAGCGTACACAAGAATCCATGCGAGACCATTTAACTAATCTTTCATTAACCAACAGAAGAGGCAGATGAGAAACATGGGGAAGAGATGTATGATGAAGTAGAAAAAACATGTGAATAAATACCAAAACAAGATGTACGAGGGTGAATCAAATATAAACCGACCTCCATCAATTTCTTTTTTATTTAAACAAGAGATTCAAAATTCAGTACATTTCATTTTTCTATATAGTTTGCTTCGCGCTCTATGCATTTCCCCCAACGTCGCGGGAGCATACTAATGCCGGCATTGAAAAATGTTTGGGGACGCGTATTAAGCCAATTGCGCACGAATTGCTTTACTTATTGATCACTGTCAAAACGCTCGCCCCCAAGCGCCTCCTTTAGGGGATCAAAAAGATAGAAATCACAAGGACTGAGGCCAGGACTGTAGGGAAGATGTTCCACAGTAGTCCGATGCATTTTCTCCAATTTTGSGCGAGTTTGGGCAGCCGTATGGGGCCGGGCATTGTCGTAGAAAAGAAACACGCTACTAATGGGGACACGTCATCTTTTGGTCCGGTAAGCAGCTCGAACACGGTCAAGAAATTCGCAGTAGTACTGTGCATTGATTGTTCTGCGCTCGTGAAGAAAATCCACGAGCACAATGCCCCTGTTGTCCCAAAAAACGGTGGCCAAAACTTTTCCCGCGGAAAGACGAGTTTTGACCTTGACTGGAACATTTTCGTCGCGCCGGCGCCATTCCTTACTGGCTCTGTCTCCGGCGTGTAATGGTGAACCCACGTCTCGTCACAGGTGAGAATGCGATTCAAAAACATGTTCCCCTCACCTTCAAACCGTCTAAGAAGTCTCCGAGAAATTTCAACGCGTGCTGCTTTCTGGTCGTCATTCAGAAGCTTTGGTACCCATCCGGCAGTAATTTTTCTGTACCGAAGCTCATTCCGTACTATTGTCTGCACACTGCCATAACTTATGCCCAGTTTTGATGCAATTTTTGCTAATGTGAGGCGACGATCGTCTTCGATAAGGTTTTCCACAGCTGCGACGTTCCCCGGTGTGACGCTTGTTCTAGGGCGTCTCAAATGGTTCCTGTCCTCCACAGTTTCACACCCTAGCAGAAATTCTTTATGCCAAACTTTCACCTGGGTCTTTGACAATGTTCATTCCCCATACTGTGCTTTGAGTCTCTGCCAAATTTCAGCGGGCCCAACGTTTTCATTGCTGAGGAACTTTACGATTATCCGTTGCGCAAACGCAACATGTACAATGGCCTCGCTCAACTTTCACGCTACTGACAGAAAGGGAAGGGAAAACCGGTTACTATGCGAAATGCATGGAAAGGGTCGCCACTCTTCTCAAAATAATCCGTGTCGTTTCTGCATAATTCCCTGATGCAAAAAGTATGCGAGTCGGTTTGTAAATTGATGGAGGTCGGCTTATATTTGATTTACTCTCGTATTAATAGTACTGGGTGACTTTAACGGACAAATCGGGAAAGAAGATTATGTAACTGAAATAGCAGGAAAATATTCCCATCATGAAAAGACAAACGACAATGGAACGAGAATATGTAATTTTGCAGCAACAATGGGAATAGAAATAGTCAGTACATGAATCAAACACAAAGAAGAACATAGAATGACAAAGATGAGACCTAGAGAAACAATAGAAAATCAAATAGATCACATATTGGTATCAAGAAAACACAAGTCATCGATTGAAGACGTAAGAACTTATAGAGGTGCTAATGCAGATACGCACCACTACATGGTGATGACAAAACTTTAACAAAAAATAAGTAAGGATAAAACCAGCAAGAAAAACAAAAGACGTTATAACTTTAGAAAGACTCAGAAATGAAATAGGACAAAAAAATATACGCAAGGAATAACAGCAAGAATTGAAGAGAAGAGACATTTTAAATTCTTTCAATGCCTTATTTCAATCAAGTGCTATATTAATACATAAGTTACGTGAACATTGTTGTAATTTATTTATGCAATATTTACCATTAATTTGCGATATCCAGATAATTTCTTACCATTAGCCAAGGTTAAATTCGGTGGTGAATGTGAATTATTTCTGACTCTTTACCACTGGAAGGTCAAACAGAATTAAGAAAAAGATGTTTAGCATTTTATTTGACAGCTGCCACAAACTTGAAAAAGACTTCCACTTAAACAAAATTTTAAATCTATGGAATTTTTAAACCCACAAGTCGCTTTTTCACCAATTGTGAATTTTGAAACAGATATAGTAACATTAGCTGATAATTTATCTAACTTTATCGACATTACCAGTTTGACCACCGAATTGCACAAATTAGCTACCTCATTTAATGAAATGGAAATAGAAAATTAAAAAAAAATCCCTTTGCATGAAATTTGGATTCATATTGGAAACATAAAAATTTTTAATGACGAATACCTATTCCCAAATTCAGGCAAACTTGCCAAAATTGTCATAACGTTACCGCACTCTAACGCTGAAGCAGACAGAATTTTTTCTATCGTTACGGACATTAAAATAAAAAAAAAGAAATAGAATTGGTGAGGATACCTTAAATACAATGTGTTATTAGGAATGCATTGCACATGGATAATAAAACTTGTGTTGATTACCCTATAACGGTCGTAATACTCAAAAGACATAAAAATAAAGATATTTGTTCTTTAAAAAAAGGTTTATTTTTGTTATGTTCTTTTTATAAAAATAAACGTTACTGCTACTTTTATTACCCAGGCTGATCAGATGATGGACAGTTTCAATGGCATCTCCCGCTCAGGTCCTGAAGGGAAAGAAATTCACTGCTGGCTAAGTGACGACTCACCACACAAAGCTTTCTGGACAAAAGCTTCGGAATGGGTTGATTACTGGAAGTTTGTTAATTCAAGAAAAGCTGGTTTATACTATTGGTATGGGTATAACATTAGTTGAAAACTCATTAAAAATTCAACGATCTGGAGAAGTTCAACAAACAGCAACCAACATGCTAAATGAAAATCTAGATTTTTCATGTATATGTTCAGAACATTTTGATATAGTCAAAAATTCTTTAGTAGAGGGTCTCATTCGAATTGCAATGAAATGGTACTGCACAAGATTAGTTCGTGATTTAAAATTACAAAGATCTGACAAGCAGAAAAGCCGTAAGGTACGGATGCTTCAACACCAGTAATTTACTATTTCGCCTAAAGATTACAGATGTAGTCAAAACATCAGATTAATATTTATTTGTCTGCGTTTTACTAGATGCAGTGTTTGTCCGAAAAAGTAATAATTGTTTATATTTCCAATGTCCGTTTTTATAAAAATTTCATAAATTTTGTATTTTGGAGAAGCATTTAATTAATTTCGTGATATTTATTGCTTCCTAATTGCTTTGTATTAGGTTTGTTAGTCACTGAAATAAACAAATGCGCTTCTGAGCTTTAATGTAGTTACGGCTTACAGCTCTTGAAAAAGATAATACACAACTAAATGTTCCTTCATTAGGATAACATATAAAAATGATGTCTAACTATTATGTGTATGATGATGTACAGGGTGGTATGTGTATTTATAATTTAATTCCTTACATGTTATATTATAATAAAAACCTAGGTTGTACCATCAATAATTGCAGTTTTTGTGATATTCCTATAGATTACCCAACAGATAAATATTGGCCTGGTTAAGCTTGATTTCCAAAAGCAACTTTTATAATCTATGTGGTGTTTGCAAAATTATAATTTTTATATTCTTAATTAAAATTAGCCCTAGGTGTCAGTTTCACATGCATATTTACACAAAGTTTATTTATATCTAATGCAGTTTCATTTATGTAATAGATTTCGTTGCATAAACTTCTGGATAAATCTGCCTTGCGGAACAGACGTTATAAAGGTTGAAATATTAGAAATAAAGTTTTAATAATCTGAATTTCGGGTGTAGTTCCCGCCTAAAATGATCCTGCTGCCATCCATTGTGGGTTTTTGGTTACAATATAAAACATGGTCTGGGATTTCTGTAAATTTTGTTCGAGGGCAACATCTCTTAATGGCATTTTCATAAAAGAGGCGGAGCTAAGTGACGTTGCTGGTGGATAAAACAATATCATCGACTTGCGCATCTGACGGAATTTATCTATGAACCGAATTTTGATGATCTGATTAAAGACAAACGTTGCCAATCATCTTCCAAACAATAGGTATAATTTTACTATTATTATTGTTGTTTTTCGGGCATAATGGCCGTGGTCCAAGAGATGATAAACTTATTGACGTTTCATTCATATTAGTACTTTGTAGTGGGTAAGTAATTTGTCGTTTTCTTAATCCAATTTGCTACGCAGTAATTATGTGGACGGTACTTGTTGATTTGATGCAACGTCCTTAAAAAGTACAAATAAATGGACTTATCTTCTGTGTGCCTACGCAGTAAGTCAACTCACTTGATGCAACCGTTGGACGCAGATTTTTTATGCTCCTTGGAAAAAGTACTGGAGGAGTTCAGTTTGGGCGCTGGTCGGAGACAGACGTGTATTCGAACGGCCGTCTGAGCTTTACCACAATTGTTTGTGATTAATAAAATAAACTGTACACATAGTGAAGTGTTTCACGTTTATGGGGTGGGGATAAGTGCTTAGCGTGGTGAAGGTGGTGCTTGCCTACCTGATGACCTGTGTACCTGTACAGGTACAACTGGACGACACGAGGGAACCCAAACTCACCTAAGCAATAACCTACAACAGGAACACGAACTAAAATAAGATAAAAGAAAAATAGTTGACTAACATACTAGCACAATAATTTATACGCATGTTACATGTGCGTAACTAGCGACTTTCTTTGTGTTATTTCTATTCCAATACAACTAATATCGCATTCCGGCGCAAAAGGAACGTATCTTAGGACCAAAAGCAACCGTAAAGAGGAACTTTTTTTCAAGGCCTGGCCATCTGATTCAGCAGATAGGAGGGTTACACCGAAAACGCAGTAAAACTATTACGTATAAAAATATATCAACTCAGCTACTCTGACCTGTTCCACGCGAGAAAAACAGGATATTATACTAAATAAAAATAAAACTTTAAAACCGTAGTATTAACAAGTATTCACACATATATATCATATATATCATCTAACACATATATGTAAGTCTCTCCTCTTTAGGTGTTTTTTTTTTCAGATTCAATATCAATAGTAATAATCCTAACAGAGAATTATTACTGCAAAAGGAACAATACAATATAAAATTATGGAAATAGTAAAAACAAATCAGCACACCATCCAGGTGACGGAAACTGTCTTTTCAGTGCCCTCAACTGTAAGTTATATCTGACAAAACATACAAAGATTCGAAAGCAGTTTAGAAAAAAATATAAAGGAATTCCAGCCAAAATACCAAGATGCAGAACAACGAGGAAGAATCTTTTTGTTTACTCCTAAATGACCTAGAAAAAGAATGATTCTGGGGAGAAGAAATAATAGCCGCCACAACAGATATAATAAATCGGAAAATCACAGTTCACATTGAGGATGGCGACACCATAGAATTTCGTCGTTTTACTGATAATGAAGAAGGCGAAGAAGCAGCGGAAGAATTAAATATAGTGTACAGAAAACAAGGTCAAATAAAGAACCATTATGATAGCTTAGTAATTATATGGGAAAACCAGGCAGATTTGAAACAGAAGTAGGGATTGGAAATAAAAACTCATATAACAATACACCAATGCAAACACAAAGAACGAAAGGGACAAATAGAGGCGTTGCACTATTAGTAAGAAGGGACATAGACGATCGAAACATTTTAGTAACGCCGATTAGCGAAAATGTAGTGATCGCTGAAACGCTGATTGAAAGTCAGGCAATATGCATAGTAGGCGTGCACATTCCAACCGACAGGAGAGTGCGCGCAGTATTTAGGCAAATAATTCAAGAAATAGGAAAACGACAATCTAAAACAAACATAATACTAATTGGAGACTTTAATACACATCTCGGAAACCAAGATCAAACCAATGAAGACAAAAAGATACTTAAGAACATTGCACACCTATTTAATCTCACCATAAAGAACACCTAGAGTTAAAAAAGACGGGAAAGGTGTGAATCCTCAGACTCCGTAGAAGATCTTCCTTTTGTTGATGACTTGAATTTGGATGTGGATAATGATAACGATGCGGCGTGTATTCTGACATGGAAAAGTAGGTACAGTGCTCAATTTTCTTCCGATGGACCCGTGAAGATTTTAGTGGCAGTGATGAAAAGAAAGTTTATGTGTGAGATTCAAGCGTTGGAAAATAGTATTTTAATGCTGGATAGGCAATCCAAATTTAGCAGTGTTTTTTTTAATTAAAAAAAGTATTTATTTCTACTTTTTAATTTTTGTGTTCTTTATGCTTAAAATAAATGATTTATAAACACATTTTGTTTTCATAGAGGAAGCAGTGTATTTTGGGCAAAAAATGCATCTTAAAACATGTTTTTTTTTCATTCACAAAAAGTTAAATTAGAAAAAGTGCCGTAAAACCGGGTGCATCGGGCATAGGGAATAGTAGCCCAACATGGTTCAGTATTCTAAGACGGGAAACCTTTATAAATTAGAAGTCTTAAGTTTACAGCGCAATCTCTGGGTGATTACTCATCTTCGGCATGTAAGCATAGTTGCCTATGATTTGATAATAAAAATCCACACATTTAAATATTTAAACAATGCAGGAACAAATAATCCTTTTTTGTAATCTTTTTGCTACACCTATTTCTATTATTATGTTGGTGGATCTTTAACAAGTTTACAATAATGAAATTCTTTACCTTCTTTAGTGTTAGATTTATATTTTTGATTGCCATAATTTTGGCGTAAAGTTGTTTTGCGGTCACTTTAGCATGAATGTTTTGTTAGTTGCTATACTCCGATCACCGAATAGATGGAGTGATCACGTGAATTGTATGAATCTTCCACGGTATCGGTTTTGATGCTGTTTATTCAAGTCCGACTTAATCTTTTGTAACAAATTTTTGACTACTGAACAAATAACAAAAAATTAAGAAATGATTATGGTTTAAAAATTACATGAAGAACACGCATCATGATCATGCCATCTGTACAGTGATCGGAGTATAGTTAGATATATGAGGGGGTCAGAAGCCAAGGGATCCAAGTCGAGTTTTTTGCAATACGGAGTTGAGTGCATATTTGGGAACTAGAAGTATCAGTCTACTTTAGAGGCATAGAGAACCAAGCACAAAATACATTCTAGTGTCACCATCTATCAATACAAAAGTTAAATGCTTAACATATTTCCTTAAAAGTTGTAAGTCAAAGGGATCCAAGTAGACTTGGAACCGTTTGCCGCTAAATTACTACTGTTTCTGTAAGTGCTTTAAATGCTCTGAAAGTGGTACTTTGAGTGTTGTGTATTAGAAAATGGAGTTTTCAGATGATGAGAGTGGTACTTATTAAAACATTAAGTTGCATTGCTCGTTTGAATGCGGTAGACATTAAGTTGCATATTAAATTTAAATTTTGGTTAAATTTTGTTGGAAGTCGATTCTTTTCTTATTTATAAAATATGTAAATGATTGATATTATGGACACTAATAAATATGTATATTGCATGCATGTATGTATAATGTGTGCGCGAAAACTGGCAGCGATGTATGTTAAAAATAAGATGGTGAGAACTGGTATTTTGTACGGTTGAGCTTGAGTTTGTATAAAAGAAATAAAAGGTTTTAAGTTGATTAACAATCTCTTTTAATGAACAAAGTGAAAATAAAATAACAACAGGTTATGGGCACCAGGCAAGTGGTTGGCAAGTGTAATGAAACGGTGAAGTATGAGTGAAAAGAATTGAACCTGACTGAACTGAAAAAAAGCAACGAAAAATGGCTGGTAACACGAACACGTTTAATATCGAATTATTAAAGGGAAATAATTACCACACATGGAAATTCCGAATGATGATGCTGTTAACAGAAAAAGAAGTAGTAGAATGTATCACAACCAAATTTAATGAAGAAAACTTTACCGACGAAAGTTCAAGAATTCAAGCTAGAAAGAAAGAAAATAGGTGTAAATCGCTGATTGTACAATGTTTGGATAATGAACAAATCGAATTAATACAAGAGAAAAATACGGCATATGAAATGAGGAAAAGTCTAGAAGAAAGGTATGAAAGAAAAGGTATTCCAGGACAGTTAATGCTGAAAAGAAAACTGATGTCTGCCAAACTAAAAGAAGGTGAAGATATGGAGAAATTTTTAAATGAGTTCGACGATATCATAAGGCAACTCAAAGCCACAGGAGCTGAATACAAAGAAGATGTTGTATGTAATTTATTGTTAGCTATGCCAAAAAGTTTCGAAACCGTTATAGCAGTACTTGAAACAATGCCAGCGAGTGAATTAACTCTGAATGTGGTGAAAAGCAGATTAAGAGCGGAAGTAGAAAGGCGAAAAGCTGTAAAATCCAAGTTCGGCACAGCAGAAGAAGTAAAAGGTGCAGCGTTTTCGATTACAAATGAAGTTACTTGTTATGGTTGTCAAGGAAAGGGTCATTATAAGAGGGATTGTCCCAGAATATCAAGAGGGAGACAGAATTTTGGAAGAGGAACAGGACGATACCGTGGAAGTTATGGAAATCAAGGACATCGAGAATCGCAAGTAGAAATAAGAAGTAGAGGAAGTTACAATTACAACAGGGGAAGATACAATCACAACCGAGGAGGCAGCTACAGCAATGAAAGGGGTTACAGCAACTATAGAGGAAGATCAAACACCGGAAGATTTGGAAGAAGAGGAGATGAACATACCGGCAATTACACAGAGAATAATGAAGATCAGGAAGAACTAGGAATTTGTTTTATGACTGAAGGTGAGTGCACAAAAATGAAAGAAAGTGAAAACAGTCTTAAATTTTATATTGACTCTGGATGTACCGATCACTTGGTAAATGATAAGCGATACTTTTCTGATTTATTAATGTTAGAAAACCCAATTAAAATAGCAGTAGCAAAGATTGATAATTACTTAGAGGCTGTAGGTGTAGGAAACATAAAAGTTATAAGTAAAGTAAATGGAAAAAATTTAAAATGTACTTTGAAGAATGTTTTCTATGTATCTAATTTGAGGAGGAACTTGCTTTCTGTCAAAAGGTTGGAAGTGTATGATATAGATGTAGTATTTAGTGATGGAAAAGTTAGTCTGTATAAAGCAAATGATTTAATAGGTTTAGGATGCAGAGATAATTTATATGAAATACGTTTTCAAGTTATGAAAAGTGAATGTTCGTTGATTGAAACAGAAAATGAAAAAACAAATATATGGCATAAAAGATATGGTCACATTTGTCATTCAAATTTAAATAAATTAGTAAGAAATAAAATGGTTGAAGGAATAGATATTACTAAAATGAGTAAAATTGAATTCTGTGAGGCATGCGTGAAAGGTAAAATGACAAGAAAATGTTTTGGTGTAAGAAGTAAAGCAAAAAGAATATTAGAAATTGTACATTCGGATGTAGTAGGTCCAATAACACCACTATCTAATGATGGAGAAAAATATTTTGTCAGTTTTATAGATGATTTTTCAAATTTTATTACGGTGTACGTTATGAAAGGAAAAAATGAAGTAACAAATTGTTTTAAGGAATATGCAAAGTTAGTGCAGTCAAAATTCAATACTAAAATATCAGTTCTTCGATGTGACAATGGGGGTGAATATATTTCACGTGAATTCAAAGACTTTTGTTCAGTAAATGGAACATTTATAGATTACACGACTCCGTATACTCCACAATTAAATGGAAAATCTGAAAGATATAACAGGAGCTTGATGGAAAAGGCAAGAGCAATGATTTCTGAAGCAAACATGCCAAAAGAATTTTGGAATGAGGCAGTACGAGTGGCTGCTTATATACTCAACAGAAGTCCCAGTTCAGAGACGGTTAATATTACTGCAGCAGAAATTTGGCATAAAAAGAAGCCCAATGTCAGTAACCTTAGAATATTTGGGTGTACAGCATTTTTTCACATACCTAATGAAATAAGAACAAAGATGGATGACAAGGCAGAGAAATGTGTACTTGTCGGATATACAAACACAGGGTACAGATTGTGGAACATTGAGAAAAAAAAATTGTAGTTTCAAGAGATGTAGTTTTCAATGAAAAGGAATATTACTTTAAGTCCAAATCCATAGCGATAGATTTAAATGATGATGAATCAGTATATGAAGAAAATCAAGATAAAGAGACCAATGATGACAAAGAAAAGGAAAGTACCACAGAAAATAGGAGAGTAAAGAGGATACCTCAACGATATGATGACTATGAAATGTACATGGCATTTGATGCATTATCATATGTAGATAAAGTACCAGAGTGTGTAGAAGAATTAAAAGGTAGAGATGATGAGGAATTATGGAAGATTGCAATGGAAAAGGAAATTCAATCAATAAAGAAGAACAAAACTTGGGTTGAAGTGAAAATGCCAAATAAAGCGGAAATATTAAAGACAAAATGGGTATTTGCATCAAAACCGCTAGAAGAAAAGTTAGAAGATCGATACAAAGCAAGACTTGTAGTGAGAGGATTTGCTCAAAAGGAAACATTTAGTTATGATGAAATTTATTCTCCAGTTGCTAAGATGAGTACAATCCGAACGTTACTAGTGATAGGAAATCAAAAGAAATATTATTTCGAACAGTTAGACGTGAAAACAGCATTCCTGAACGGAAACCTAAAAGAAGACATTTACATTTATCCACCAGAAGGAGTGAAATGTAAAGAAGGACATGTTTTAAAACTCAAAAAGTCACTGTACGGATTACGACAAGCGGCAAAATGCTGGAACAAGAAGATTAACGACTTTATTTTAGATTTAGGTTTTACTAGATCTGACAATGATTACTGTTTATACATAAGATCATTTGGTGATCATTTTGTTTACTTACTTTTATATGTTGATGATATCATTTTAGCAGGTCCAAATTTAGATTACATTGAGGATTGTAAACGTCATTTAATGGACAGTTTTGAAATAAAGGATAAAGGAAATTTAAAACAGTTTTTAGGTTTGGAAATAAACTATGATCGAAGTCAAGGAACGTTAATAATAAGTCAAAGGAAGTATTTGATAAACATACTTAAGCGTTTTAATTTATATAATTGTAAACCCTGTTCAATGCCGATAGAAACAAGGTTAAAACTAGACAAAGACAAAACTATTGGAGAAGACAGACCAGTTAGAGAATTGACAGGATGCCTAATGTATTTGATGCTAGGATCACGTCCTGACATGTTTTGCTATTAACTATTTGAGTAGATATCAGGACAAATGCCCAAATGAGGTATGGATACACTTAAAAAGACTATTAAGATATTTGAAAGGAACAGTGGAATTTGAGTTAAGATATACCAGGAAAAACGAAGAACTACCTTTAAGTTGTTATGTAGATTCAGATTGGGGTGGCGACCAGCAAGATAGAAAATCTGTATCAGGATATCTCATACAACTTTTTGAAAATACTGTAAATTGGACAACAAAGAAACAGAATTGTGTAGCTCTCTCAAGCACTGAAGCTGAACTTATAGCATTGTGTACAGCTATTCAAGAGTATTTGTGGTTTAAGAAGCTAATAGTTGACATGGGAATAGAGCCTAAACAATTCAAAATATTTGAAGATAATCAAGGCTGCATAGCTGTTATTAAAAACCCAGAAAACAACAGAAGGGTCAAGCATATTGAGTTGAAATACCATTTTATTTCTGAAAGTATAAAAAACAATAACATTATCATTGAGTATGTAAACAGTAAATTACAGTTAGCAGACATATTAACAAAAGCAGTGAACAAAGTTCAATTTTTATCAAACTGTAAAGGACTAGGATTAGTAACAAGAGAGGGTTAAGATTAAAATGTTTGTTTGGCTATTAAGACTTAAAAAAAAATAAATAAATAAAATTTCAGTGTTTGTTTAGCTATTAGGATTTAGTTATTATTACCTATATTAATTAAGAAATTTTTTTTTCACATGTTTAAAGTTACCATTAAATAAGAAAAGAAGAGAGGGTGTTGGAAGTCGATTCTTTTCTCATTTATAAAATATGTAAATGATTGATATTATGGACACTAATAAATATGTATATTGCATGCATGTATGTATAATGTGTGCGCGAAAACTGGCAGCGATGTATGTTAAAAATAAGATGGTGAGAACTGGTATTTTGTACGGTTGAGCTTGAGTTTGTATAAAAGAAATAAAAGGTTTTAAGTTGATTAACAGTCTCTTTTAATGAACAAAGTGAAAATAAAATAACAACAAATTTAACCAACATCTTTGAGGTTATGGTGAAAGAATCATTTTATTTTAGAACCATTTTCCGATAACTGATATGGACAGAGATTATGTTCCTAATGAAACTAGTGATGAACAGTCAGATGGTGAGATGCCAGCCTTGACCGACACTGGTACATCCAGAAGTTTAGGTAGGAAAACCTAAAACATCTGCATTCACATCTCACAAATGCATTTTGGTTAAAATATAAATTATAATAAGCATTATTACTGGTTATTACCAAACATATTTTAGGCAAACTACCCCTTGTCATGGTAATCTAGTGAATTTTTGGTGCATTTGAGTACATGAAGTTTAGGTGGCGACCTAAAACACCCAGTTGCCATCGAAATTAGTTGTTTATTTTATTACGGTTTGTTTTTTAACTAAAATGCATTTTAAGGAAATGCAAATATCCTCCTGAGTCCCGATGTCCAATATGTTGGACATCTCAGTTTTACGGTTTTTCTAAATATGTACTGGATTTCCGGCAGCGAAACCCTCGGTCCAACGTATTGGACATACGAGCGCATGCGTTGTGAGCGAATTTGGTGCAAGGTCATGTTGTATTGCGGTATTGAGTGCTTCATAATAAACGTGTTAACAATGTCATCGTTTCGTCGTGCAACAATTGACAGTAAGTACCAATTTTATGCATATATTTCTTTTATTTTTGTTTTAAACTACTAGGAAATAGTTTAAGAATAGGTCTAGAATGTTTTTAGTTCATAACCTAAGTTATTAAACTTAATAAAAAGGTTATGGTACGCTGTCCATTTAGTTGGACAGTAGGACGTACTCCAACATTTTTACCGAGATGTGATTTTTCTTTTTAGCAATTTTTGGATCAAAAAAATATCTTCGCCCTGGAGAAGACGATGATAAAATTTATCAACTTTTTGATGCCGATTGCTCCGATCTTGAAATTGATGATTCATCTGGCGATGAGGGTGGTTTTGACATTCCTGAACTTCAACAAGACCTTGAAGAAACAGAAGATGCCCCTGGTGAATTTTTAGATGAAGAAGATTCCGATGACGAGCCTCTCAGTGTAGTTCGAGGAAGATTACTTGCCGAACGGATACTTGCTACTGACCGATTAAAGTGGAAAAAATCGGAAAACTTTATTCCTCCAAATTTCGAATTTCGAGAAGATTTTAAAGATATCGAAGAACGACGAGAGTGGAATGTTCTAGCTTACATAAAAATGTATTTGGATGAAGAAATTTTCCAAAATATTTGCGACTGTACTAATGTAAAATTTTTAGAAGAAAAAGGAAAACCAATGAATTTAACATTACCTGAAATTAAAAAGTTTTTTGCCATTTCCATACTCATGTCTTGTTTGAAATACCCCCAAGTCAGAATGTACTGGGCAAAAACTACAAAAGTTAATGTCATCGCTACTGCAATGACTAGGGATAGATTTTTTCTAATCCGGACTAATTTAAAAGTTGTTATCGATAATAACGTAACATTGCAAGAAAAATCATCTGATCGTTTGTACAAAATTCGCCCTCTGATTAATCGGATCCGAAAGGGATGTTTGATGTTACCAAGGTTTTCAGAGGTCGCTATCGACGAACAAATGATTCCCTTCACTGGCGTTTGCAGATTGAAACAATTTGTCAGAGGTAAGCCAAACCCCGAGGGCCTAAAAAATTTTGTTTGTGCTACTCCTGACGGGCTAGTACTCGACTTTGAAATTTATCAAGGAAAAGATACATTTTTAAATGAAAAATCAAAAAACCTAGGGATTGGCCCTTCAGCCGTCATCAGATTATCTGAAACCTTAAAGGAAGGTACACATATTTTCATTGACAGGTATTTCACTACAATACCACTACTGGAACACATGTTTGAGAAAAAGATCACGGTCACTGGTACGATAATGAAGTCAAGAATTCCTAGGAGTGTGCAGTTAACATCTGAAAAGACAATGGCAAGACTTGGACGAGGTTCCTCTGAAATGTCAGTTAGAGCAGATGGTAAAATTTCGGTGGTGCAGTGGTATGATATGAAAAATGTCCTGCTTGCTTCTACAGGCTTACAGGTAGAACCTCAAGACCAGTGTAAGCGCTGGTCTAAAAAAGAGTCAAAGTACATAGTAATTCCAAGACCAAATATTGTGAACAAATACAACTCCTGCATGGGAGGAATTGATTTAATTGACAGAATGATTAGTTACTATCGCATCAGTACAACAAGAACTAAAAAATGGACCGTTAAATCTATTCTCCATTTAATTGACTTAGGAGTGGCTAACTCGTGGATTTTGTACAGAGGCGATCGAACAAAATTAGGGGACAAATCTGCAGACATTTTGAAATTCCTAGATTTTAAAATTTCTTACGTCAATTCTTTACTTGAAGAAGCTAACACTGAAACTGCTGGTGAAAATAGATTACCCTTAATGGTAACTAGAAGCAATCTCTCCCCGTTTGGTTCAAGAACCCCAACCCGGCCCCCGTCTGGAAGAAAAGAGAAGATTCTACATCTGCCAATTGTGGCAAGTAATCTCAAAAATGCTGTGAGATGTAAAAATCCAGGTTGCAAATTAAAAACAAAATTTTATTGCGAAAAATGTGACCTATTTTTGTGTCTAACGGGCAGTAATAATTGTTTTAGAAGTTTTCATTTGCGTAATAATTAGGAATGATTTCGTCCTAATGTCCAATTTATTGGACATATTTTTTTTTGTACTTTTGGGTAAATAAAAATTTTCAAAAAAATTCAGTGATGTTTTTGTACCAAAAGAAACAAAACTTCCAAATATTAACATCATATTACTATAAATGTATTCTCAGGACTCAGGAGGATATGAGATGTGAATATGGGTGAAGATATTTTGAGTTTTCCAAAAGTATTATTTTAATTTTGTGTTCAGGTCCATTTTCTGATAAATCTGATTTAATCAAAGAAGCAGAAAAGAAATATCGCAAAAGTTCGAAGAAACAGTGGCCAGGAATATGTTGATCGCATGGGTGCAATATTTAGGGAAAAATCACTGAAGGCTTACGACCATAGATGCCGTTACAGGTGTAAAGAAAATTTTTCGAATGAAGTTAGAAATAAAATTTTCAACGATTATTGGAGTCTTGGAAAGAAACCTAATTGATGGGACCGACAAAGCGCATACGTTGCATCGTGTTTAAAAAAATTCACTCCAAAAATGCACCGGCAAAACACCACTCGCCAAAAAAATATTATCACTTTTATTCAACTTCAAAGCAAACGTGTATGCAGAGTTTTTTTTTTTAAACCCTGGATATCAGCCGCAAAAGGTTTTATATTGTAGTAAAAAATATAAAAGAATCTGGAGTCATCCAAACCCATCAAAGAGGTCCGTGGTAATAAAATAGATTAGGTATCTATACATCAACTCGTTTCCGAAATATGTCATTATACCAGAAAGGACAATCCGAATCGCAAATATCTTTCGCCGTCGTTAAATGTAACTAGAATGTACAAACTTTATAAAGAGTTTTGTTCACAAAAGGAAGCTCAGCCATTGAAACTGAGTAAATACCGCGAAATATTCAATACCCAATTTAACCTGGACTTCCATAAACCATATACAGATACATGCTTAAAGTGTGACATATTCAAAACACAAAAAGAATCTTGCGATCCAAAGTCAGAAGAGGGCGTCCGTTTAACCAAAGAACACGAGCTTCACCTACAGAAAGCTCAAGCAGCCAAAGATCTAAAAAACGCTGCCAAGGAATCAGCAAAACAATACCCACAAAAACGTGCAATTTGTTTTGAGTTACAAAAGACATTGCCCACTCCACACTTAACGTGTAGCAAAGTCTATTATTTGCATCAGTTATGGACGTACAATTTAAGTATCCACGATTTAGCATCTGGAGTTCGTACCATGTATATGTGGCATGAAGCTGAAGCCTCCGAAGGTTCCCAGGAAGTTATGTCATGTCTGCTCAAGTATATCGAGAGCTTGTCCGAAACAGTAACACACACCGATGCCTTCAGTGACAACTGCGGCGGGCAAAATAAAAACAAAAACATTATAAAATATTGGATGTACGTTTTACAATATACGAATATTAAATGCGTTGATCATCATTTTTTGGTTTCAGGACATTCCTTTATGGAATGTGATCAGGATTTTGCCGTTGTTGAAAAGGCAAAGAGACGGCTAACTCACATTTTTACACCCGACGATTGGGTCAATTTCGTAGCAGGCGTTAGTAGGAAATTCATTGTCGTAAGAATGCAACCCGAAGATTTTAGGGCCGTATCACCTATGGACAATATTATGAAATTTAATATTAAAGGATTAAGCAAAATGCAATGGCTCCATTTTGCTAAAGAATATCCAATCAAACTTTTTTTTAAACAAGTTTATAATATTAGTTTTCCTTTTGAAGAAATTGACCGTTCCAAAAAAACTGGTGTATGCGGCAGACCTAAAAAGATTGCTTTACCGGTACGTTACAAGGTACCTCCTAATATTAAACTAGCAAAATACAATAACTTAATGCAACTTCTGCATTATATACCACCAGTCCATCATCACTTTTACCAATCACTGAATCCAGCAGGAAAAACAGACGATGGAAATTACAACGACGACACCTTTGGCGACATTGTTGACTCTGATAAATAAACAATGGCCACACTTGATCTGTATATAGCGGCAATTATAAAACCTGTTTTATTTTCCTATAATAAGCAATAAAATATATTCACTTATAACCTTTGTTTGTGCAGTTACGAAGATGTTTGACAGAAAACTAATTAAAAATGTGATATCCGTTTATATGATTTTATAGTGGCCTTGGGTCCTCAAGCAGGACTGTATGAATAAGAAACTTTTATACAGTCCTCATTTCAGCCTGAAAGTATTGGTAAATCTATAACAAATAATCACAATTACAAATTTTTAAAATTTAAAGCACATGGATTTTTCTAGAGCAAAATAAACTTTAAATTCAAATATCTCAACTTTTAGTTTTCAACACTTGGACCACTTGGTCATCAATTACAATAGCATGTCATTGAACATAATTCTATTTTGCCTGCACAACCTAAGGTTCCCAAATTTGCTTCTTTGTTATAATACAGGCACCATTCCAACCAATATTGCTACATTTTTTTAAAAACTAAACTTCAAGATAGCCTTTGAAGCTGATAATAACTTCCACAGTTTGCTAGTAAGAAACAAGGATTTAATCCCATCCCTGCAACAATCAGGAGTCTATGAAATCAGATGTGGCTCTTGCTCGGCTATCTATATAGGGCAGTCAAGAAAGAGTATTTACACTAGAATTAATGAACATTTTAAGTACATTAAGTCATTTAAAGATTCTGAGGATCCTAACTAATCATCCCAATTTGCCAACCATATAATTAAATCGAAAGATAACATTAACCTAGAAAATTTTAAACTTATCCACTCTTGCGGTAAGCGACAGAGATTAGACATCCTGGAGACCATAGAAATAAAGAAAGCCATAAGATCCAATAAGTTATGTCTTAAACAACAGATTGGATTCGAATTATGTTTTAAGTAACTTGAGTGATAAGAACATTGACTCATAATCTCATTAGTTGTTTGCCACTACCAGTGGTACAGAAAAGATGACATTTCAACCTCCATGAAGTTTACCACGTCGACATTAGAAAAACTGCGATAGCTATGCTACAGCGTTGCTGCACACAAGTTCAAACAATAAATCACATTTTTATTTAAAATGTACGTCCAATACAGGACGATGATAAAAACAAACCTAACCAAAGTAACTAGCAGCAAGTGTAGATCATAAAAACTCAAACTTGAAATCAAAACTTCTTGAAATGAATTTATACAGAATCAGTCGTTTTAGGATAATGTAATGCAATCTACATCCAAGAACAAAATGATGAATAGCCAAATATCACAGTATCAGAAAACCAGCGATGGTGTCAGAATCCCTGAAGCACAGAATCTGAAACAAAGAAACCAGTATTAATAATGAATAGTAAAGTTTTTCGGAAGTTATTAAATCAATAGGTAGTTAAAGGTATCAGATATGTGGATATTCAAAGCACATGGAAGGTCCGTCCAAAAGCATATATATAAACGAAGACCTAACTCCACACAATCAATATATAATCAAAAAAGCTAGAGAGCTCCTCAGACAAAGAAAAATAGAAAAGACATTTTGTGTTAGAGGTGTAATATATATACAGTGCAACGAAAGTGATATATATAACATATCGGAGCTCCAAAGCTTTAATTAATATAAAGTCTTAGAAGTACAACTTAATATATGTACAGTACAATGTGTAGTGCAAATAAAAACAATTTGCAAATACTTTACCTAAACATTCGGAGTTTGTGGAACAAAATGGCAGATTTAGCATCATTCATATTGTTATTTTGACCGAGACCTGGCTATATCAAAATGAAGTGAATTATTTTGATATACCAGAATACACAGCAGTACATAACTGTAGGGTGGAGGGACAAGTATTTATATTCATAACAACATCAGTGTGGAGTATCTATAGACTCCCAAACAGTGACATGAAAAACTTCCTTGCCCAGCTAGATAAGATACTGGACTGTCAAACAAACGACTGTATAATTGTGGGGGATATGAACCTGGATTTACTTCAAAATACAACAGCGGTAAGACAGCACGAAAGTATAATCCAATCCAATGCCTTTACAATCAAAAACATTAAAAATATGGAAAACGCCACTAGAATAAGCAGCAGTACATCAACTATCCTGTATCACGTAATGTCAAATAACAACATTAACTGCGCACTGCAATTGAAACTGGTAAAATGGTTGATGAAACTAAAAAAAACTTAAAAAAGCCAGAGTAAATCATGAAGAATGGATAAACGCCATACACGAAAAAATCCAGGAAAATCGTATAACTACATTCGCTGACCTAGCAAAAAGTATCAAAGATTCAAAGATAGAATGTGCAAAGGAGCACAGTTATAACATAAAGACTGGAAATTATTAGATAACACCAGAGTATCTCAAGCTAATACGAGACAGAGGCAGAGCGTATATTAAATGGAAAACATTACAAAATGAACACACAAACAAGGAATTTAAAAAACTCAAAAACAAGGCAACAAATCAACAAAATAACTAATACAACAATGGACTGAAAGAAAAATGCAAGAAGCAAAGGGAAACTCAAAGAAAACTTGGAAAATACTTAATGACATAACACTCAAACAGGAGCGCCATACACGAAATGCGAGGAACTGATGGACAACTTGTAACAGATAAACAGCAAATAACAGAGGACTTCAATAACCGCTTCTCAACTATGGGAGCGAGACTTGCCTCAAAAATAAAACTGGATCATAGTGTGCAATTTAAGGAAGAAGATACACTGAGTACAATATACAGGGTGTTCACGCTAACAGTCTACAAAAGCTAACTTTTTTATTTGAAATTTTAGAGTAGTGGTTTAAATGGGGTAGTTTCTTAATTTTTTGAGAAGAATTTTACGGTATTTACAAAAAAACAATTGAATGTCAACTGTCAGAGATATTGACTACAAGTTTGTTATTTTAAATAGAATGACCCTATTTTTTCTAGCGCATTCGATTGGGCACATTGAATTAAACAAAAAAGTATTAAGATACCAATACCCTATCTTCATTTGTTTTTGAGATATTCTGGGTAGAATGATTTGWGTTCACGCTAACAGTCTACAATAACTAACTTTTTTATTTGAAATTTTAGAGTAGTGGTTTAAATGGGGGAGTATTTTGATTTTTTGAGAAGAATTTTATGGTGTTTACAAGAAAACAATTGAACATCATTCTACGATTTCAAATAAAAAAGTTAGCTATTGTAGACTGTTAGCGTGAACACAAATCATTCTACCCGGAATATCTCAAAAACAAAATAAGATAGGGTATTGGTATCTTAATACTTTTTTGTTTAATTCAATGTGCCCAATCGAATGCACTAGAAAAAAATAGGGTMGTTCTATTTAAAATAAACTTGTAGTCAATATTTCTGACAGTGGACGTTCAATTGTTTTTTTGTAAACACCATAAAATTCTCCTCAAAAAATTAAGAAACTACCCCATTTAAACCACTATTCTAAAATTTCAAATAAAAAAGTTAGCTATTGTAGACTGTTAGCGTGAACACAAATCATTCTACCCGGAATATCTCAAAAACAAATGAAGATAGGGTATTGGTATCTTAAACTTTTTTTGTTTAATTCAATGTGCGCAATTAAATGTGTTAGAAAAAATAGGGTCGTTCCATTTAAAATATCAAACTTGTAGTCAATATCTCCGACAGTTGACGTTCAATTGTTTTTTTGTAAACACCATAAAATTCTTCTCAAAAAATTAAGAAACCCCCATTTAAACCACTACTCGAAAATTTCAAATGAAGAAGTTAGCTATTGTAGACTGTTAGCATGAACACCCTGTATATGGAACAAACAAATCTGGTAGAAGTAATAAACAAAATCACAGAACTTAGAAATGGTTGTTCACCTGGGTCAGTTGGCATAACAAAAGAGGATTTACTCAGGACAATTGATGTAACTGGAAAACTGATTCTTGAACTAATAAATAATATGATTCGGACAGGTAACTTTCCAGTAACTAACCAATATATAAGAAAGGTAATAATACTGATGTCTATGATAACTACAATCCTATATCTATTTTAAGTGTATTTTCAAAAATAACAAAAAGGATCGTAAAGGAGAGGTTAATAAAATTTGTACAAAAGAACTGTGGATTCGACTAGAACCAATATGAATTTCAACGACAAAACAACACCTTGGCTGCTGTGGTTGATGTTATAGAATGCATAGCAAGTGAACTAGACAAAACTAAATACGTAGTAGCGGTCTTTGTTGACTTACACAAGGCATTTGACACCGTGGACATAAACTTACTGCTAAATAAAATGCATAAAATAGGGGTACGATTTTTTGAAGTCATATTCATCCAAAACAAAACAATACACTGTGATAAATGGTAGTGAGAGTGGAATCGTGGAACTTGACGTTGGCATCGCACAGGGGTCAGTCTTGGTCCACTTCAGTACTTGCTTTATGTACATAGGTTGATGTATGTCTCCATGACAGCAAAATATTTTATGTTCGCTGATGACACCCTATTAATATGGTCAGGTGAAGATGTTAATGAATTACAAAATAATATAAACAATGACCTGAAAATGTATTGCAATTGCTTGCGTTATAATAGACTAAGTATAAATGCAAATAAAACCAAAAAGATTTATACTATACTGCCATATTTTAATATTATTCATATAAAGATAATAGAACAAATTAAACTTATTTATTGTGTGCAAAATAAACTTATAAAAACAAATGTTGTCTTGGAATATGTTGGGAATAGCCACACTTACGCCACTAAAACAAGCAGTAAAATACGAAACAAATGTGCAAGAACTATAATATTGCAAAACTCTCCCATTTCTAGCAGTATAGCACAATATAAGAATACGTCACGTCGCTAAGAAAATACAAAACTTTTTGCCACCATCTAACAGAGTACTTAACAGCAGAATCTGAAAATTTACAAAGCACCGAAATGAAAGAATTAATTAATATTAACAATGATAGTGATATACCAGATCAAAATAAAACTGAAGTTGAAGCAAAGCAGGAAACAATCCAAAAAAGAAGCAAAAAACAGCACAAATCGACTCAAGAATAAAGGGTGTACCAAAAAGGTGTGGTTACATATGTTCCAGAAGAAGAAATGAAAGATTATATAAAAAGCCTGGTTGGCAATGAGGATATAGTGTGTCAGAAATTAAATAACAAGGGTCATAACAGCTCCTTTAAAATTGATGTAAACACAATACATAAAAACAAACTTTCGGACCACACCATCTGGGGGTTCCAATATCGCCTTTTTACTTTAGATCGACAGTGCAGCAATCAGGTCCTTTTTTAAGCAACACTCTGGAACAACAAGAGAAAAGAAGCAGGGCTTTATAGGGAGCGTGCACGCGCCCGCATTCAAAGCCCTCTGGTGGATTGAATAGATAAATGTGGGGTATAAATACAAATTAAATCGTATGTAGAGTGACACGGTAAAAACGAGTGTTTATGTGAAATGAACGAAATTATAATCAAATATGGTTTTAGGCGTATTTTTTATAACAACGCCAGACCATCAGAGATACTAAAGTAACTACTAATAATAATACTTTCGAAGGTGCACTGTTTGTTAAAAATGTTGAAATCATCACATTGAATATCTTACAAACAAGCTGGTTTTTGTTTGTGCTTTGTTTCACACTATTTATTTCGAACGGAGTCATTTTTTTCACCCCTTTGTACAACCCATATTTAACCTAAAAGTTAACACAGAAATACAGTTTACGACAATTATAATAGGACAAAAACACATATTAGGAGCGCAATGATATGTATATTTCGTTTATCTTGCGCAAAGTAATTCGAGTTGGAGGCATGTAACGCCATTATAACCTATTATGCCGTACGTGTTTGCCGAGAAATCAGGAGAACTGACAGTGTTGATTTTGGAAATTCGCGCAGGCGCCGTTAGGTTTTGTACGAAATGATGTAATATATTCCCGCTTTTAAAAATATGTTTTTTTCTGTATAAACTGACTTATTCTAGAAATAAAAATAGTCATTTCTGGTACAGTTGAACACATAAATTAAATATTTTAAATAAAAAAAATATGAAACAGGCCCATTAATTGTCAAGGAACCCACTAGAATCACTGAACATTCTCAGACATTAATTGATTTGATTTGCGTCAGTGAAGACTTAGATTACCTAGATTGTGAAACTGTAGATCTTGGCATGACTGATCACTTCTTGACCAGGTGCATATTGGACATAGTATGCAATAAAAATTTGCCACGAAAATTTGCATACAGAGACTACCGTGGGTTCAACAATACTTTGTTTGTCAGAGATGCACTTGCACTGGATTGGAACTATGTTTTGTCATTGTCTATTGATACCAAGGTGGAATTTGTTAATTCTGTTGTCCATAGCTTGCTGAATGTCCACGCACCTCTAAAGACAGTTACCACTTGTAAGGAAACTCATCCACATATAACCGCTGCAAATTAAATGAATACTTCCACTTCCAATTGTCAAAATCTACACATTTTTTCTAAGACAATCCGTCCTCGTGATATTAGCAAAAATACATAAATTTTTAAAATGTGTTTTTTTCCAAATAACTCAAAAAGTATTAACTTAACAAAAAAATTACAAGAGTGCTTTTCGATCAGAAATTTGATTTCCTATATAATACCAAAACTTGAAAAAAATCGTAAGAACAGGGACCAAAATACGTTTTTTGGAAATATTTCGAAAATATCAAAATTTTGGATAAATTTTCTAAGACACTTTTTGTGAGAAATTTTATTTCCTATCTGATGGTATTTTCATTTTTGAATATATTAAATATGTTCAGAGATATTTATGAAAAACTGTTTTCTTTAAGTGACCCTTTTTTGCTAACAAACAATTCGCTGCACCGAATAATACTCGCAGTTATACTACTAATCACATACTAAATGGGTAGTTGAGATCTATACGTTTGCCAAATTTCAAGTTCATATATTAAGTCTTTCGAAAGTTATCGTGTCCACAAACAAAACCACTGACACACAGACAAGAAATTTTTTTTGCTCAAATTATGTTTTTTTTATGTTTTCGGCCATTTTAAAGCGAATGAATGAATAAAAATTTTTGAGTTTTTTCGTGATACAATACTTCCCATCCGTTGGATGTGGAAGTAAAATCAGGCGTACAAAGACATTTTAAAGACCAAAACTAATGAAAGTACAGTTACTACCGGAAGATCAGAAATTACTTGAATTGCGCAATTAAAAGAGAAAAACAAATTGGCAAAATTAAATATCCATACCAAACAGCCAGCTTCTGTGCCAGCAGATTTGATTCAACCAAATGATTTGAACAACTTCTTTGTTAACTGTGCGAAACCACCATCTGTGGATGATTCCTTGATTGATTTCTTTAATAATAATCAGAAAGACAACATTGAGTCATTGGTTTTTAGTGAAATTTTGAAGTGTGATGTCTTCTAATTTTTTTAACTTTGACACACATAATCAATCATTCACTATCATCAGACCAGGTGCCAACGGTATAGAAGATCGCCAAGGTTATACCAATCCCAAAAACAGGTAAACCGAAAGCGCCTCAAAATCTTCGACCCATAAGTATTCTTCCACTGGCATCGAAAATCCTTGAAAGATTTGTAATGGAGGAAACTTCAATTTTTGTTAATAAATATGTATTACCGAACTCACAATCAGGCTTCAGAAAAAATTTTAGCATATGTACCACCTTACTGAAGGTCACAAATGACATTACAAAAACAAAAACTACTACCTACCACCATGGGATTCCCACAGAGCAGTATCTTAGGGTCTTTACTTTTTACTATATTTACTGCTGATCTGCTGGAAGTGATCAAATGTTGTTTGGTGGAGCAATATGCAGGCGACACACAACTATATCTACCCTGCTTACGAAACAACATCAACAATGCCATTATAGAGGCAAATAGTGATTTGAGTGTGGTTAGTGATTAGTCGACTCATAATGGTCTTGTGCTAAATCTGGAGAAATCTGTGGGCATATGTGTGGGATGAAGAATGTGCCCCACAAGGGCTATAAACCTGATTGACTGTGATGTTTAGGTGAAAAATTGTGTGATAGCACTGGAAGAATGTGTAAAAAACTTGGGTGTTTTGCTTGACTGTCACTTGTCTTTTGATTATCATGTTAATAAACTCAGTAAACTCGTTTTTTTAAACTTAAGTCTATATACAATTTTAAACCTTAACTACTGCAGTAGTGTTTATTCTAGTTTTTTTGAGTATGACCACTTTGAATGCTTTACAATAAGTACAAAATTGCTGTTTGCGATATGCATTTCGTATACCATTTAGAGAGCATGTGACACCACACTATGAGAGATTAAAGTTACTCAAAATACTGTAAGATCTTCACTAATAGCTGTACCACTGAAATTTTTAAACAGAGGCTTAATGCAATAACATGTCACATGTATGTGTACTCCATTTTTTGGTTTGAGTGGTAGATCAACCACGCTGAACTCACACCTTTTATGCTCTTGGAATTAAGGTAGATATATATATTTTTTTCTTGTAATTTTTTGTTCATTAGTAGCAGTTTGTAACTTGTGTATTTCTTTTTGAGCACAATAAAGATAATTATTATTATTATTATTATTTAAAATATTTGCTGATGTGACAGGTCAAAAAAAATACAAACAAAAAGTGCTAATTGTAGAAAAAAGTTACACATTAATACAACGATGACATATTCGAATATTTTCTATAAAAAAAAGCTTCTAAAATTATTTACAGAACTTATTACATACTTTATGAGCTTATAATCTACTCATATAAGTAACAAATAAACATCAGTTACAAGTAACAACACACACTAACTAACTAACTTTAAGCTAATTGTTGGCAGTTTTGATATTTAATACTTACAATGTGGGTTTCTGACCAAACAAATGGAATAGCACAAGACGTGCTACAGACTGCACTGGCTTTGTGGTTGATTTGACTTGGCAGACATTTTTATTTAATTTTGTTATTCTGAAACAAGAAAATAATTGTAAATGGTATAATGGCAAACATTTTAAATTGTTACAGTTGCAGGTGCACTATGCATACATCTGAATAAAAACAATGCATATTCTTATTTTTACTAAGGTGTAAATATATTCTGTGGTCTGTTTATTTAATACTTGCACTGTTCTATTAAACACATCCTATAACTGACTTAAAGGAAATAATTAATTTTGTATTTGACATAAGGCAAGCTTTTGTCAAAGGCCATATGAAGATAGAAAGAAAGTTAATAGGAAGAAAATATATCCCTTTACGAGCCCAACCCTTAATGTTCATATTCCAGATTTTACAAAAAAATTATTCACATAAACATTGCAAATAATTTTGTGTTTCGCAAAACTATTCCAGTTTATTATGCCAGTTGTCTTTTTTTAGATAAAACATATATTGGATATTTTTTAATGTCTCATAAAGTCACTTTGTTAGCTTTCTAACGATGTAATACACAGCATAAGTATTTTTTTTTAATAGTAAAGCWGTGGGCACCCTTCTGCTTTATTTTTATTTTCAAATAGTGTTAAACAAATTCAAAAGTAAAAAGTGCAGTTTGACATTAAGGAAAGCCAAATATGATTAAATATTACATAATGTATTAAAAGTTTTTTCAAGCTTTGGAATACTTCCAGCATTACCAAGTGGAAAAACTTGTAATAACTTGCAGTCATATGACTGTTTTTGTTTTGACTTGTATAAGCCAAAAACGATAATCTTGAACTCTACAACAAATGGCACTTAAGAACCTAAGATGAAAATATATTCAAATCACATAAATTTCACCGTACAGATATACTTGGAATGAATAATTATGTAACATGATGTGTGGAAGCTACAGTTTTATTTCAGGGCGATAATGAACAAATCTGGAAACGAAAAAATACTCATCATGTAGTGCAACAGAGTCTTATTACCAACATTATGAGATCATAGCCAACTAACACACAAGTATATGTCATATCTCAAAAATAACAACCTGCAAATTATGTATTTTATGTACTCCACAAAATAATTAAAAATAAATGTTCTGTTTATGCATATTAGGAACGTAAGAAATACATAAATGAACTAAGTAATACTATTAAAATTAAAAACAGGGTGAGGGAATCTAACCTAACCTAAAACAGAAGCAAAAATTATACATTTATGTAACTTTTTTGTAGAATGCACTGAAAGAATCACTCCCAAACATGGGACTGCAAATGTAAAGAAGTATAATTTTTCTGACATTTCAATCTTTTAGTCTTCTACTTGACGACAATTTTTTGTTCATTGCTAGAGTGATTAACTGCACAGCATGATCTGCCGTCAGCGATGCATGTAAATCAGTTACAACATTCCCACACATGCTAAAAACACGTTCAGAAACAACACTTGCAGCTTGAATCCCTAAAAACTTTTGGGCAAATCTTGCTTTCGATACTTCGATACTTTTAAACACCTTTGATTCTTCGATACTTTTGAATACTTTTGATACTTCATATAATTTTGAACAATTTCGATACTTTTGGATTTTGATACTTTTGAATACTTTCGATACTTTTAAACACGTTCGACACTTCAATGCTTTTCAATACTTTCGATACTTCAATACCACGACAATATGGTATCGATACTCGATACCGCCGAAAGTATCGATACTTTGAGTAAGTATCGATACTTTGCCCAGCCCTAGGTTTGACATTACTATCTAACTCTTTTGTTGTGAGTTGAGCTGTACCATCACCATTTTTATATTGTCTTTTACTTTAGAGCTATAACCAACTTTTGAATAATGTAATACTAGTTCAGTTATGAATGTCTCGCTTGAGTATGTAGATACAAAAAAAACTGTGAGGAAATTTTTTAGAAATAGGTTTATTTTGAATCCAGTGGCATCCATTTTTGAGATATAACACTAACTTGCCCTTTTATTTAATGGTTTCTAGGGTTAAAAAGACTTATTTTTTTCTTATTAAAAGAATGTATACATTGTCAAGTTTTTTACTAATTTTAGTATTATTCAATTTTCTTTTAGTAATTTAATCAGATTTTATGTTTACATTCAGGAGGCTCGGAACAAGAAAACATACTATGTAATTTACATTATTAAGTAAAAGTTTTAATGCGTTAAAAAGAACATGTGCCTATTTGGATACATATGTAAAACTTCTAAAGGCGCTCATGCAGTTTTTTTTATTGGTAATCTAGGGTGCCATGAAACTAATAAAAATCATTATTTATTTGGAGATAAGTATCTATGAATGGTTTAGCATCATATGATTTACATTCATTTTGACGAAAAACCTAAAATCTCATGAAATTACAAATTACATAAAATTGGGATATCACCAAAATTAGTAAAAATAAATAAAAATACATGTGTATGTTTTTCTTTTAACCATAGCAATGCCAACCATACATTCCATTAAAAAAATGCAAGTTTGCGTTATACCTCAAAAATGTGACGCCCTAAAAATTCCAAGTACGCCACTGGATTCAAAATAAAAATATCTATATAAATGTCTTCACGTTTTTTTTTATATCTACATGCCCAAGCAAGATATTAAAAACTGAAGAAATGTTACATTATCCAAAAGTTGGTTATACCTTTAAAACAGAATATGATACAATGGTAATGGTACAGCTCAACTCACAAGAAAAAGTAAGACAATAATGTCCAAATCACAGCCGTCTAGCATGAATAGTTACCGAGATACTCTAGAATTACAATAAAAATGGGACACCCTGTACTGTACCATGACCTTTAACACATTTATAATTAAGCTTTCTTACAGTTAGCTCGAAACCCAACCCCTATAACAGGCAATAAAAAGAAACCTTAAACGATCGGGGTATACAAGAAAAAGTTGTATGAACAGACAATATAAGGGCTTGAAACATCAATTTTTTAAATAGTATCACCTGCTTATTTTTCTTAGTCCTTTATTCACACTCTATATATGTCTCTTAATCAAGACATATGTTAGATATGCTATGTTGATCTCATTAATACATAATATAAATTTAATAAATATCATAAAAATAAACTAGTTACATATGGAATATAAATAATACTGCTAAAAATATTAGAATTAATATGATTGTTGCAAAAATCATATGATATATTTTAGATACTTTTAGTATATTATTTAGCAAGAGGGCTGCCAATATCTTTTTAAATTTTAATAAAATAAGGGTGCTAACATAATGACTACTCATTTTACTAAACATTGTTTTTTAATATTTTAAAATATTTGTAGATGATGATATTTCGTGAATAAAGATAATTTTTGTAAATATTTTTTTACTTTACGCCATATAATAAATATTGCTTGTGTAGGATGGTCGCTAATTTTTTTACAATGTTCTTCAAATAATACCACAGTTTAAAACAGTTTATTCCATATATGATTTTTACAGGATCGATACAACGTCTAGTGATCACCTGTTCTCCTTCTGTCATTTTCTAATCTAATCTAACCTCCTAAAGGCACCTATACAAACTAACCTATATGGCACAAAACCTACCAATAGATGGCTCGAGATTTGCGCAATTAAAATTTGCCTACACTTCATAGTTGGATACCAACTTTTGTCTTCTTCAATGCCTTATTTTTATTCCCTAGTGACAAAATAGAAAGCATGTTGCCACCATATTCAGTTAATAGGGCCGTTTAGTGCTGATTTTAACAGCTTATTACAGTATGCCTGCATACCCATCGTTGCACACAAAACCTCAATATTTGAGTAACTTTTAAATAAATAAAGTACAAAGGTCGTTCTAAAGAGAGAGGCTAGAAAACGATACCCTGTGATAAGGCTAGTGCATGCATGTAGAAAACCAAAGTGGTATAAAACTTGCAAGTTTTAATGAAATCTGGTGAAAAAGCTGGGAAGTAATGTTGCATGTTTTAATGTCTTAAAAATAAATAATTTTATGTTTCACGGATTACTTATGACAKCTTATGAACTTGTATGTCACAAGCCAAGTCTAGTCATGAAGGGCCGTTTTCTAACCTGTACTTTTAAAATGTATCTGAAAATTTTCCATTTCATTTGCACCAATAGGTTTCTACAACCGGTATGAGTACATCAGACACAAAATTAAAATTTCGTGAACAGGCCCGTTATCTTTATAATTTAAAATTTCGTTAAATTTTTAATAGTCAATTAATATAATAAAAGTAAAAATAACAATAAAAATGAATAAACATAGGTTATAAGAAAATTCTTATGTGTACTTAATTAATAATTAAAAAAAATAAGTTTGAACAGTCAAGAATTTTTGTAACATTCTCCATAAACAAACCAGGACTATATCAGTTTTCTAAAAATGATTAAATTGAACAATATCGAGAAATAAAAAAGTAAATGTTTCACTAAATGTGCTATTAAACTGTCAAAATTATCAAATGTTATACAAACAGGACAATAACTATGGCAACGAGTATGGCAATGAAAACAGGAGTTGTCCAGCTTCATATGTTAATTTTTTTTCTAATTATTAATTTTCTGACCTGAAGTGAAGTAGAAGTTCATAAGATGTCTAAGTAATCCGTACTGTAAACATATAATAGTCTGGCGATGGTGATAGTTTTTGTAAACACTAAACGTCAAACGTAAATGCCAATTTTACTTGAAGCGGGAAATTTAAACTGAGTCCATAGAAACTACCAGGGGGTGGCAACTCTCTACTTTGCCATCGAACAAGGACAAGGGACAAAACTTCGTTTAATTTCCTGTGTTGCCAAGGGTACTGTAATTACCGTAAGGTAATTATGCTACCAATACGTAATGCGGTCCAACAGAATATACATATAAGATCGTACTTAAAAAGTAGAGTAATTTTAAGAGTTTTGGTGAATATAAACACATCACTGCTTTCCTAGTCACAGTCATACATTTGTAATTATATGCTATCTGCTTTCTCTTTCCATTCTCCTCAAATAAGTGCGGGTTGAGCCGTGAGCCAACAATAAAGATTGTTTGCAATAAACGGTAGGACAGTAGACCTAAGTAAATGATGAGTTTACAATAGGGTATTTAGGACGGGTTTCTCTTATTTATGGCCACTGAGGCTATTGGTGCAATTAGGTGCCAGAGCAACCGTTTAAGGGAAGTTCCAAGAAATGCTAAAGCCCCGACAGAAACCCTAATTTACCTTTCTCTGAACCACAAACCATTAAATGGTAATTTGAAAGGCTTTTACGGTATTTATGTTTAATAAAGTTGTCAACGCTGTTCCTTTGATCGTTTGTGACATGCGCATTGTCGTTTCCTTCGGTAATGCAGAGCACAAAATAACAGACTGTCGCATTTGAATTCTAGATTTGAATCAATTCGAATCTGAATTGTCGTTTGTTTGTGTTATTTTGTGTGGTGTTAAAGATATATTGACTATTATTTAGTTCAGAAAGTAAACAGGTGTTTGTGTTTCTTTATTAGTGCGGTCTGAACAATGTCGTGTGCGCTAAAATGTTGCAAAACACGGAGAGGCGCAACCAAACTAGATGTTTCCTAAGGATCCTAAAGTAAGTCAGTTACAATGCATAATGCATTTAACCAAGCATATTTTACGATATCGTAACTGGCATTTAAAAAAAAACAATCCTATTTACGTAATTTCTTGGATATTTTAGAGATTTCAAACTTGGTGCAGTATTTTGGACTTGGATTTTCCCTTTGACAAACGCAACAACAAACGTGTTTGTGATATACATTTTGCTCCTGATTCCAAGTTCGTTGACAACAGGAATAGATCAACTTTAAAGGCTGATGCTGTACCATCACTATATTTGAAAGCAGAAGGTACCTACATACTTTTGTTTATATTTATTTTACAAATCAATAAACAAATTGTTTTCTAGATTTTATTGTTAAGGAGCCACCTACACTAGAAACATCGAAAACTGTTTATGTTATATCAGAAGGTATTACAGCTATATATATATATTTTACAAATGCAGGAATAATATTTGCTTCTAGATATCAATATCGAAGAGACTGCACCGGGAACATCAGGAACTATTCTTGATATGCCTTCGACTTCAAAACAAATAGGTATAAAAAAGTAAATTATTTAACCTACTGCACATTACATTCTTTGACCTACTATAATTATATTTGTAGTATTTATAGGCTGCTAATATGTACTTTGTAATCTCTTAGGTTTTACTGTGAAACATTCTCCAATGAGACCCATTCCCGATACACCATTTGCTTCAGAACAAGCAGGTAATGTAAAATATTAACATGTATTATATAATATATATTGTTAATTATAATTTTCAAAAGTGCCATCGCTGTGATCGTTTAGCTAGTCAGTTTCACCCTTGTTTATATATATTTATATACTCACAAGGATTTCACTATTTATCACCATATTCTTTTAATAAGAGTATCATGTTGACCTCTTTGGACTAATTTGTTTTTATTTTTACAGCAGCAGTAATGCCTTCTCGTTCTCCTACAGATCTTCGTGAAGAGCCAAGTTCTAAAAGGCAGAAATTATCATCGCCAGTGACACCCAAGTTTAAAACAGGTAATTTTTGCATCTTTAATACTATGTTAGGCACTTCCTCATGTTTGCATTTTAAGCACTCTTATGTTTGTACTAAATTTGGAAGTGTCTAATATACTGATCCATTTCTCTACTTCATTATACTTATGTATTTATTAAATAATGTTCATGTGCATCTATGTTTATAATAAATATGATACAGTGATAATAATATATTTTATTTGCAAATCACACCACCTTAATGAATAAAATTTGCAGTTGTGTTATTTTGCTTGTGTGTTAATTGTTTTTGTTATATTTTAATGTGTAAACAGTGACAGCAAATTAAAATATAAAGTGTTAGTCACTGCTTACTTATTGAAATATAACAATAATAATTAACCCTCGGCACAAAAAATAGAATTAGTAATATTTTAATAGAATCCCCGGTTGAACAACAGTTAGAGCGCCATCTTGCGGCTTGACGAAATACTTTGGAGCGACATCAGCGCTCAGGTGATGGGTACACTAACTAAAATATATGATAATAATAGTAATAGTAAATTCAAGGCTGTTTGTAAGAATTGCCAATCTATAAAGTCTGTCATTTGTGGAAACTACTGAGATACACACAAACAATGCAAATCACCAAATTAATCTATTAATAGTCGCATGATTGCCGCTAAAATTTTTGTCACATCGCCTAAAACAGCGCATATCACAATTTTAATTTTTTTGTCGCATTTTGCATTTGTTATCGCCCAGGTTGGCAGTAATGCGTGAGTTGAGATTAGCAGCCTTGTGTATAAATATTACATATGGTAGATTATCAACTAATGTAATACAAAGGTTGGAAACACCATGGTAGTGGCTTACCTTTTATGTCTGCAGTGAAGGCACATTAAAATAATAAATAATAAGCGAATTCTCTTCTTATATGCCAAATAGCATTAATCAGTAGGTACTTGCAAAAACCATAATTCTCCATCTTCAGCAGATAAATGTGTAGGTAGTATATGGATCAGCCAGGTTTGAATCTTCAAAAAGTAGAATGAACTGAAAAACATTAAAACATTAATAATGCGCCCCAATTGTGTGCACTAAAAAGATACTCCAGTTTATAAGTGCAAATAATGCATCTACTAAATCTTAATTTATAATCCGCAAAGTAGAATAATAATTCTTGTGAAAACAAGTGAAAATAATCAACAATTACTTAAATTTGTATGAAAAATTGCTATTGTATTTTAATGTGCATACTAGCTTAGAAATTTTAACTACGTCTGGGCATATCATGTAACTACCAATAGAAATGTCACTTAACAAACAAGAATAATTAGTTTGAAAAAGGTAAAATATAACCAAACCTTTAGAACCCATAATAGATGCCTATATTTAATTTTTTCCCATGGAAGCAAAACTTTTCTGATAATCATGATGACAATAAATGGAACAGTGTAATAATGACTTGAACCTCAAGGATGTAAGACTAAAAAACATTTTTGTCACATTAGAAAAAACAGATTTTATGTAATATTGTTTGTCATACCATAAGTTGTGTTTCTCACTAACCGTTTTGAATCATTGGTTGTTTAAAACATAGCAATGTGATCAGCTAATATGGTTAAGTATAATGTCTTTATTTTCTTCGGTTGAGTTGGATCAACAAGTGCATAAGATAAAATCGGGTGAAAATCAGAATCTTACTGTTCTACATAAGTGTAATATGTTGAATAATTTTAAAACAAAATTGAGAACTGGATTTCAAGTAATAATTAAAAGTTTTATTTACAAAATATTCTCAAAGTTATGACCAGTTTACTAACAACACAATAATATCTAAAAGCAATCATTAGTAACAGAATAAATTAATCTAAAAAGTAACTTTTRCAAGTATTTTTGACTTCGTAAAAAAAGCAAACTTGAATTCAAACCAAAAAGTAGCCTACATGCCTGCAACACAAACATATTAATTTGTTTTRTAGATAAAATAAATAGTTTAGTACTGGACAATTGAAATTACAAAAATTATTTAGAATAGTAAAATTTTGTTGAAAAGTAATTTTATAGATTTCTAAAATTTCCAAATTATCTAGTGTGGCAGTGTGTTTATTTAACAATAAACGGTTAGCTAAAGAAGAATTTGTTGTTACAATATCTGTATTTTTACACTTTATAAATTGTTCTATAAATGCTCCTTACCTCTAATTAAAAATAATCTACCCATTTGTCCAACATACGCACTGCCTATGGTAGAAAAAATAATATTTAATCCATAAAAGAAAATAATTTAGAGACTAAATGAAACTTGACCAGCAAAATTAAGAGACTTTCTCATAATTAGTGGTACTGAAAGAAAGTTTTAATTTTGTTATACATTTAAAGTGGAGTTTTTCTATTAAATAATTTGAAAAATTATTATTAAAAGCAATTTTGATAATTACACCCTGTTCTTTTTTGAAGGCATTTCATGTTTATTACAAGTGGGTGTTCTAAAAATTTTAAAAGAAAAGTATGAGGATTGGTTACATAAAATTAATAACTCTAAAAAGGAAATCTGCTTATTAATTTCCGTTTCATAACCGAAATTTATAGAAGCATGTAAGGAATTTATAAAGGTAAGAAAATTTAGTTCACATCAATTTCCTGTGAAATGACACAAAACATTATCTACATAACGGTAACAGAATTTAATGTTACAAGTGTTTTTGAAAATACCTCTTCCTAACTTTTTCATAAAGGGTCCTAATAAGGGATGAACCCATAGCTATACCTGACTTTTGCATAAAATTTGAATTATTGAAATAAAAAATTTTGGTTTAACGTAAACTCCATTAATGAAATCAAATTATTTTTATAGAATAATGATATATTACAATTTTGGTTTAGCAGGTTATTTAAAATTTTTAAACATCTTTTGAAGTGATGGAAGGAAATAAATCTAGTGCATTTTTTAAACCCTGTGGCCAGGTGAAATTAGAAAAAAATTGTATGACTGTAAAAGGTCAACAACCAAATCATTGTACGGGAAATATAGGTTTCAACTAGTACAATGTCATATAGCATCGAGCCAGACGCAACACTTAAAGCTTTCTGACGCTCAACAGGACATTTCCTTACACTTCAACTTATGGTCAAAACGATTGTTGAAGAGATTGGCAAAAACTAAGGAGAGACTAATCCTGAGAAAATTTTTACAACTGAGGACCATTTTAATTTGTATGTGTGTATGCGAGAAATGCTCAAAAAACTTTTGATATCGCTCCCAAAGTTTAACAAGGTCATTATTCGACCTTTATTTTACATATTGAAATTTATTTTTCAAAACATTGTTTTTTTTTATGAAAAGCCGATTTTGCTCTTTGGTCCATTGTGAAACTAATAACAAGGATAAAATATTCTTTTAACAATTTCTGTGAGCAGGAAGGGCATCAATATTTACACATCAAGAACTTTCTTATATTATGATCTTTCTATGCTTCTATATAGTCACAATAGAGCAGGACATTTGAAGCTTAAACTGAGACACCGGGACAATACTTAGGAAACTGGTGACATGTCCCAGTGTACAAATATGGGAAGTGTCCCGTCGAGGTATGACTTTTTTGCGAAAAAGGAAGTAAAATACTGGTTAACATTTACCAGAAAGCAGCCTTTGAGCCAGGTACTGTTCAACAGTTGACAATGGAGTCACTCAAGCATTTTTTAGTTCTAGCAACAGCAAAAATACCAGTGGATATCATCCGTAGTTCTATCAGTAAGTGGCCTAGCCACTTTAAGGATTGTGCTAATGCTGGGAATGGGCATTTTGATTATGATCCATTTCCAGCTCTACTATATTTTCTTTTAATCAAAAAAAGGTAGGTAGCTGTACGGCTTTCAATTTGTGACGGATCTTGTAACCATGACAACTTTTGAACTTTAAGGCTTCACAATGGCAGGCGAGTTGGTTGGGATCGATTTCAAATTTTAAATCGAAATTGCTCATTAGTGAAGAATAACATTGCTTGAAAAGAATTCAGATTCTAATATCTACTAAAACAAGAATAAGAAAGAAACGTGATATAAAAGAACAAAAAAACGAGCTAAGAATGGGGACGCCTGGCAATCATTCTAGCATTTACTTATTATTACACAATACTTACCGACACTATGCTCTTTAGTCCGTGTTATGAATAGGTACAACATGAAAAATTAATACGAAATATGATACAACAGTGCACAAAACAACCACCGAGTAACAGTAACAAGTCTCCATCTCCATCGTCCATCATATCACACAAGCATGACATCTCCATTTTCAGTGTTCAAGACAAAGACAGTTGAGATGAGAAGTTTAGATGCACGGTGTTGCCATTTATCTCGAACAAATTATGGTAGGCAACTTGATATTATAAAGTACACTTTATCTGAATAGAGAAGAACATAAGGCATCATCAATGACGTCATGCGCACAAACCATTTTTCGCACGCGACACCAACCGTTGCCAGGTAACGATACCATTCAGTGGCGTGCTAGCTCGTCTAATTCAACGTTCGCGTTTCGTTTGAAGTAGACGGTCAGAGTGCGTGTTTTTATTAGCGCGTTTCGTATTTACTGTTTATACAGCATGGTTTCCTTTTGTTTTTTCGTTTTGTCTGTTTTTGTCTATGTTAAATAATAGTTATTAAGAGTTACATATTTATAGCATTATTGTATTTTGGTAAGTGGGTGTATTATATAAATGTTAGGTATAGGAATATGGGATATGGGGACACTGAATGTAGCTATCGAGACGTGCGGATGCAATAAATTGGTGTTGGATTATTAGTATTTTCATTAAGTTAGATATTGAAGTACCACAGTCTGCATAATATATCCTATTTTGCTGAGTGCTTTTGTTGTGTGCTGCGTATTGTACTGCAACCTATTAACTGACGCCTATAAACCTGGCAATCCTGTCGGCCGAGATGAGGTTTCTGACACCGAAGTCGCAGCAGCATTGCCATTTTATTCCCAAGTCGCAATCGTAATTATGAATTATAAAAACCTACACGCGAATGGATGTGTTAAACGCGATTCGTTCTTAGTTTTTCACCGTAAATATTAAAACGTAAAATATATTAAATTAAAATTATAACTTGCAGTGGATATATCGCAAACAGAATTCATTTTATGGCAGCCGAAGGATAAGTTCATATTTCAAGTGATATTAAAACTGGAACAACTATTTATTAAGTAGATAAACTTGTTTAAACCTGAATTACAGCATGTATAGCTGCATTATGTCATTTTATTCAAGTCACAACCTTTAAATAGCAAAATCGCCTAATTTGCGTAAAATCGAACGATCTTGCCGCACGAGTTTCCATTCACGTAAAATTCGTCAATCATGTGTAAGTCAATTTTTGGTAAATTGTCGAAGATCCCTTCACATAATTTTGCACAATCTATGTGTGAACAACATTGAACCAAGTAAATAAAAGCTTAAACTTTAACGCGTCCTCAGTTCTCAAACCAAAACATAAACAAAGGGACCAAGGCACAGAACCACAGAACATACGCGTGTTCAACAGCTACAAAGGTGTCAAGCATGCAACAAAGCATCCGGCGCATTGGCGCAATAGCGGAGTCCGTCTTCAGGAACGGTGACGTATCACGAAATATTTGAATTTGCCGGTAAACCTTTAAAGGTAAAAATAAGACACTAAAACATTACAAATATTTTTCTATTGCCCGCTTCTAACTCCATTAGGTCCAGGTTAAGTCGCACATGTGTTACAATAACGATTTACTGTCAAGGACAACAACCCGGTTATGTTATGGACGGCAGCATTGCGCGAAGGGTTAAACAAACTGCATAATTGTCAGTGAAACAAGTTAACACGTTTGTTTTTACTTGATTAATGTTATTAATTAGAGATTGTTTATTTTATTTTAGTTTACTTTTCTTTGCAAATATAAAATACTTGTTACGTTCTTTGCTATTCAATTACAAATTTTCAATAAAAACAAAAAAATACTAGTCTTGTTTTCTACATAAAATACAACTGTGCATTTGGACATTCCTGGGCGCCAATTCATTTAATGATAAATAAATAGTAAGACATGAATAAACACTATTATGTTTCGTTCTTAATTTTACAATGCCGATACCGAACAATGAAAATCAATCATGTATTACTTACTTACTTACCTCGTTACGTACTTACTCGTTATTACGTCGACTTATCCTAAGCAGCTAGTGAGCGCCCACATTGTGGTTCGCATTCCGTATAGGCACTCGATTTTTTGTCCGTATACCGTATTCCGATGCAGTATTTCGTATTCCGCATAGAGCGGAAGGAGTTGCCGGTATGCAGGTTGCTGCTCGTTCAAAAACAGCTTAGCCCCACGTCGATATAATAGTATATGAGACTATATTGTTTGATTTAAAGCGATACATGCTTGCTGGTTACAATGCTGGTATTATATGAGTCTGGAAGATGCGTCTAGCTTCTAATGACGCTTTTGCTCAATATATTACCATAAGGGACTATAATGTTTGATTTAAAGCGACACAATCTGTTTATGCTTGCTGGGTACAATGCTGGTATTATATGAGTCAGGAAGATACGTCTAGCTTCTAATAACGCTTTTGCTCAATATAATAGTATAGGGGAATATATTGTTTGATTTAAAGCGACACAGTCTATTATTAATGCTGGGTACAATGCTAATATTATATGAGTCAGGAAGATACGTCTATCTTGTAATAACGCTTTTGCTCAAGGGGAATATATTACTTGATTTAAAGCGATACAATGTTATGATTGCTGTGTACAATGCTAGAATTATGAGTCAGGAAGACACGTCTACCTTCTAATAATGCTTTAGCACGATATAATAGTATAAGGGACTATAATGTTTGATTTAAAGCTACACAATCTGTTATGCATGCTTGGTACAATGCTGGTATTATATGAGTCAGGAACATACGTCTAGTTTCTAATGACGCTTTTGCTCAATATGTTAGTATAAGGGACTATAATGTTTGATTTAAAGCTACACAATCTGTTATGCATGCTTGGTACAATGCTTGTATTATATGAGTCAGGAAGGAACGTTTAGCTTCTAATAACGCTTCTGCTCAATATAATAGTATAAGGGACTATATTCTTTGATTTAAAGCGACACAATGTTATGATTGCTATGTACAATGATGGTATTATATGAGTGAGGAAGATACGTCTAGCTTCTAATAACGCTTTTGTCCAATATAGTAGTATAAGGAACTATATTGTTTGATTTAAAGCGACACAGTCTGTTATGCTTGCTGCGTACAATGCTGGTATTATATGAGTCAGGAAGATACGTCTAGCTTCTAATGCTTTTACCCAATATAATAGTATAAGGGACCATATTGTTTGAAAGCGACGCAATCTGTTATGGTTGCTGCGTACAATGCTAGAATTATGAGTCAGGAAGAAACGTCTACCTTCTAATAACGCATATGCTCGATATGATAGTACAATGGACTATATTGTTTGATTTAAAGCGACACAGTCTGTTATGCTTGCTGGGTACAATGCTGGTATTATATAAATCAGGAAGATGCGTCTACCTTCTAATAACGCTTTTGCTCGATATAATAATAATAATAATAATAATAATAATAATAATAATAATAATAATAATAATAATAATAATAATAATAATAATAATAATAATAATAATAATAATAATAGGTCTTTATTGTGTAATCATATATAATAGTATAAGGGTCTAAATTGTTTGATTTCAAGTGAGACAATCTGTTATGCTTCCTGGGTACAATGCTGGTATTAATTATATGAGTCAGGAAGATACGTCTAGCTTCTAATAAAGCTTTTGCTCAATATCATAGTATAAGGGACTATTTTGTTTGATTTAAAGTGACAGTCTGTTATGCATGCTGGGTACAATGCTGATATTATATGAGTCAGGAAGATACGTCTAGCTTCTAATGACGCTTTTGCTCAATATAATAGTATAATGGACTATATTTGATTTAAAGCGACACAGTCTGTTATGCTTGCTGGGTACAATGCTGAAATTATATGAGTCAGGAAGATACGACTAGCTTCTAATAACGCTTTTGCTCAATAAAATACTATAGGGGAATATATTGTTTGATTTAAAGCGGCAGTCTATTATGCATGCTGGGTACAATGCTGATCTTACATGAGTCAGGAAGATACGTCTAGCTTCTAATAACGCTTTTGCTCAATATAATAGTATAGGGGAATATATTAGTTGATTTAAAGCGACACAGTCTATTATGCATGCTGAGTACAATGCTGGTATTACATAAGTCAGGMAGAAACGTCTACCTTCTAATAAAGCTTTTGCTCGATATAATAATATAAGGGTCTAAATTGTTTGATTTAAAGCGACACAATCTGTTATGCATGCTGGGTAGAATGCCGATATTATATGAGTCAGGAAGATACGTCTAGCTTCTAATAACGCTTTTGCTCAATATAATAGTATAAGATTTAATGCCACACAATGTTATGATTGCTGGGTACATGCCAGTATTATATGAGTCAGGAAGATACGTGTAGCTTCTAATAGCGCTTTTGCTCAATATAAAATCTGTTATGCTTGCAGGGTACAATGCTGGTATTATATGAGTCAGGAAGATACGTCTAGCTTCTAATTACGCTTTTGCTCAATATATTAGTATAAGGGACTATAATGTTTGATTTAAAGCGACACAATCTGTTTATGCTTGCTGGGTACAATGCTGGTATTATATGGGTCAGGAAGATACGTCTAGCTTCTAATAACGCTTTTGCTCAATATAATAGTACAGGGGAATATATTGTTTGATTTAAAGCGACACAGTCTATTATTAATGCTGGGTACAATGCTGATATTATATGAGTCAGGAAGATACGTCTAGCTTCTAATTACGCTTTTGCTCAATATAATAGTATAAGGGACTACATTGTTTGATTTGAAGCGACAGTCTGTTATGCATGCTGGGTACAATGCTGGTATTATATGAGTCAGGATGATACGTCTACCTTCTAATAACGCTTTTGCTCGATATAATAGTATAAGATTTAATGCCACACAATGTTATAATTGCTGGGTACATGCTGGTATTATATAAATCAGGAAGATAAGTCTAGCTTCTAATAACGCTTTTGCTCAATATAACAGTATAAGGGACTATATTGTTTGATTTGAAGCGACACAGTCTGTTATGCATGCTGGGTACAATGCTGGTATTATATGAGTCAGGAAGATACGTCTACCTTCTAATAACGCTTTTGCTCGATATAATACTATAAGATTTAATGCCACACAATGTTATGATTGCTGGGTACATGCTGGTATTATATAAATCAGGAAGATAAGTCTAGCTTCTAATAACGCTTTTGCTCAATATAATAGTATAAGGGTCTAAATTGTTTGATTTAAGACGACAGTCTGTTATGCTTGCTGGGTACAATGATGTTATTATATAAGTCAGGAAGATACGTCTACATTCTAATACCGCTTTTGCTCGATATTACAGTATATGGGACTATTTTGTTTGATTTTAAGCGACACAGTCTGTTATGCATGCTGGGTACAATGCTGGTATTATATGAGTCAGGAAGATACGTCTACCTTCTAATAACGCTTTTGCTCGATATAATACTATAAGATTTAATGCCACACAATGTTATAATTGCTGGGTACATGCTGGTATTATATAAATCAGGAAGATAAGTCTAGCTTCTAATAACGCTTTTGCTCAATATAACAGTATAAGGGACTATATTGTTTGATTTGAAGCGACACAGTCTGTTATGCATGCTGGGTACAATGCTGGTATTATATGAGTCAGGAAGATACGTCTACCTTCTAATAACGCTTTTGCTCGATATAATACTATAAGATTTAATGCCACACAATGTTATGATTGCTGGGTACATGCTGGTATTATATAAATCAGGAAGATAAGTCTAGCTTCTAATAACGCTTTTGCTCAATATAATAGTATAAGGGTCTAAATTGTTTGATTTAAGACGACAGTCTGTTATGCTTGCTGGGTACAATGATGTTATTATATAAGTCAGGAAGATACGTCTACATTCTAATACCGCTTTTGCTCGATATTACAGTATATGGGACTATTTTGTTTGATTTAAAGCGACACAGTCTGTTATGCATGCTGGGTACAATGCTGGTATTATATGAGTCGGGAAGATACGTCTACCTTCTAATAACGCTTTTGCTTCATATAATAGTATAAGATTTAATGCAACACAATGTTATGATTGCTGGGTACATKCTGGTATTATATKAGTCAGGAAGATACCTCTAGCTTCTAATTACGCTTTTGCTCAATATATTAGTATAAGGGACTATAATGTTTGATTTAAAGAGACACAATCTGTTTATGCTTGCTGGGTACAATGCTGTTATTATATGGGTCAGGAAGATACGTCTAGCTTCTAATAACGCTTTTGCTCAATATAATAGTATAGAGGAATATACTGTTTGATTTAAAGCGACACATTCTATTATTAATGCTGGGTACAATGCTGATATTATATGAGTCAGGAAGATACGTCTATCTTGTAATAACGCTTTTACTCAAGGGAAATATATTACTTGATTTAAAGCGATACAATGTTATGATTGCTGTGTACAATGCTAGAATTATGAGTCAGGAAGACTCGTCTACCTTCTAATAATGCTTTAGCACGATATAATAGTATAAGGGACTATAATGTTTGATTTAAAGCTACACAATCTGTTAAGCATGCTTGGTACAATGCTGGTATTATATGAGTCAGGAACATACGTCTAGTTTCTAATGACGCTTTTGCTCAATATGTTAGTATAAGGGACTATAATGTTTGATTTAAAGCTACACAATCTGTTATGCATGCTTGGTACAATGCTTGTATTATATGAGTCAGGAAGGAACGTTTAGCTTCTAATAACGCTTCTGCTCAATATAATAGTATAAGGGACTATATTCTTTGATTTAAAGCGACACAATGTTATGATTGCTATGTACAATGATGGTATTATATGAGTGAGGAAAATACGTCTAGCTTCTAATAACGCTTTTACCCAATATAATAGTATAAGGGACCATATTGTTTGAAAGCGACGCAATCTGTTATGGTTGCTGCGTACAATGCTAGAATTATGAGTCAGGAAGAAACGTCTACCTTCTAATAACGCATATGCTCGATATAATAGTACAATGGACTATATTGTTTGATTTAAAGCGACACAGTCTGTTATGCTTGCTGGGTACAATGCTGGTATTATATAAATCAGGAAGATGCGTCTTCCTTCTAATAACGCTTTTGCTCGATATAATAATAATAATAATAATAATAATAATAATAATAATAATAATAATAATAATAATAGGTCTTTATTGTGTAATCATATACAATAGTATAAGGGTCTAAATGGTTTGATTTCAAGTGAGACAATCTGTTATGCTTCCTGGGTACAATGCTGGTATTAATTATATGAGTCAGGAAGATACGTCTAGCTTCTAATAAAGCTTTTGCTCAATATCATTGTATAAGGGACTATTTTGTTTGATTTAAAGTGACAGTCTGTTATGCATGCTGGGTACAATGCTGATATTATATGAGTCAGGAAGATACGTCTAGCTTCTAATGACGCTTTTGCTCAATATAATAGTATAATGGACTATATTGTTTGATTTAAAGCGACACAGTCTGTTATGCTTGCTGGGTACAATGCTGATATTTTATGAGTCAGGAAGATACGACTAGCTTCTAATAACGCTTTTGCTCAATAAAATACTATAGGGGAATACATTGTTTGATTTAAAGCGGCAGTCTATTATGCATGCTGGGTACAATGCTGATCTTATATGAGTCAGGAAGATACGTCTAGCTTCTAATAACGCTTTTGCTCAATATAATAGTATAGGGAAATATATTAGTTGATTTAAAGCGACACAGTCTATTATGCATGCTGAGTACAATGCTGGTATTACATAAGTCAGGCAGAAACCCGTCTACCTTCTAATAAAGCTTTTGCTCGATATAAATAATATAAGGGTCTAAATTGTTGATTTAAAGCGACACAATCTGTTATGCATGCTGGGTAGAATGCCGGATATTATATGAGTCAGGAAGATACGTCTAGCTTCTAATAACGCTTTTGCTCAATATAATAGTATAAGATTTAATGCACAACAATGTTATGATTGCTGGGTACAATGCCAGTATTATATGAGTCAGGAAGATACGTGCAGCTTTCTAATAGCGCTTTTGCTCAATATAAAATCTGTTAATGCTTGCAGGGTACAATGCTGGTATTATATGAGTCAGGAAGATAGTCTAGCTTCTAATTACGCTTTTGCTCATTAATTAGTAAGATAAGGGACTATAATGTTTGTCATTTAAAGCGACACAATCTGTTTATGCTTGCTGGGTACATGCTGGTATTATATGGGTCAGGAAGATACGTCTAGCTTCTAATTAGCGCTTTTGCTCAATATAATAGTATAAGGGACTACATTGTTTGATTTTGAAGCGACAGTCTGTTATGCATGCTGGTACAATGGGTATTATATGAGTCAGGATGATACGTCTACCTTCTAATAACGCTTTTGCTCGATATATAGTATAAGATTTAATGCCACACAATGTTATAATTGCTGGGTACATGCTGGTATTATATAAATCAGGAAGATAAGTCTAGCTTCTAATAACGCTTTTGCTCAATATAACAGTATAAGGGACTATATTGTTTGATTTGAAGCGACACAGTCTGTTATGCATGCTGGTACAATGCTGGTATTATATAAATCAGGAAGATAAGTCTAGCTTCTAATAACGCTTTTGCTCAATATAAATAG
>QCXZ01000086.1:18351255-18398887 GCA_025024175.1 Rhyzopertha dominica | reverse complement strand
TAATAAACATAACATAGACAATTTTAAGATGTATCATTAAAATTCTGAATTTTTGCGAAAACTGTAGACGAATTTAGATTCAGTCTTGTTTTAAAAGTCAATATTTTTAATTGTATTGCGTTGTAATTATTACACAAATTTGGTTCCTAAAAATTCATTTAGGCATAGATTGTCGTGTTTGTTATATTACATCTCAAGACATAAGTACAGTATTATTATATTTTTATTTATTTATGTCCCAGTTCACACTATGTGTAAATACGATTAAGCAGCTTTTTTCTATGCCTCTTATAGTCATTTTCATATATTTCAGCTAAAACTGTATTAATACGTCCTCAAGAATCGCGTTGAGCATCCTGTTACGAACATTGCTTGTTTCAGCAACAGTAAGATTCCTCTTTGCGAGACCCTGCCATAAATGTAAAAGTGCATCTCACATTTATTTAATTTAATTATTTGGTTTGTTCAGAACACGGGTGCAATACGCCAACCTTGGTTAGCTCAGTGCATGATCAGGTCATCACGCTTATTTTTATTTTGCTAATGCTGTGTATCATACAGAGAGCAAGTTTATTGATTTATTTATAAGTAACACGCACGTTTTATATTAAAAATATAATATCCACAAAAGCAACAAATACAAACCTTCCACCGAACAGCGAGGCAAGAAATCCTTATTGCAGATTTGTAATAACATTATTATCACTTATATCTGTCAACACAAAATAAATTATTGCTGCATTGCTGTTTTGGTGCTATATGGCAAATAGGTAGGTATTTCGCATTAAAAGGCGCATTTTCATATTTATCATTAAACAACGGATTTATAAAAAATTACAGTAATTACGCTGTTTCAAAACCAAAACTCATGGATTGACGAATATTAGAAAGCTTATGGCATATTACAAACTATTCATAAAATGCGGAATATTTAGTCCGTCTACTGCAGTAGTGTATTGGTGCACTGCACCGGCTAATTTAAATATATTTTTGTAGCACCGCTATCACAAGGAACCAAAACTCTGCTCTGTACCTATTTCTTTTTATTTTACTGGAGGTTATAGTATGCAATAAGTAACTGATATGCTCTGTTTATCCTAACAATACCAAAATGTCAATAGAATAAAATAATTTATTATACATATAGTGCAGAAAAAACAATGCTCATCTGCACTTAACAAGAAAAGAAGTCAAAATCTACAATTCACGCTCTACATTGCAAAAGTATCATATGAGTAGACCGCGTCATAACACACAAATTAATTTCAAATCATTCACAATTCCACAAGTATCACGCAAAACAGTTGTTGAATTTGGGAACGTCATGCAACTGTGCACATAAACGAGTGGGTACTGCTGGTAGGTATAAAGTTCTTTCCAGGAATGCTAGATCTGTTGGTAAACCAGTTAGGTAAAAGGGTTGTTTACTTAAACATTTCTGTGAAATGCTCTATTATTTGCGCGGGCCCGGATACTTCAGCGTATAACATTGCTTTCGATATTTAACAAATGTTCCTAATAACACAATAATATACTTCACACGTATTGAACTAAATTCAAATACCTATGAAGACGCATGTAAAGAAATAAGTCTAATAAATAGTACCGACAATGCCTAGGTATGTTAGTTAATTATAGCTACCTTTTATTAAACGACAAAAACTGTACAGAACCACAAAGACTTTATTGATTGGAGGGTAAGTTAAAAATGTGAATATACTGTAAATAAGAAATATTTGTTAATGTAACAACAACGAGCCTTCTAAAGACTTTCACACCCGGCGTTGGATCTGGTAATGATTTCTTTCGGGCTGTTATGCCGTGGTCCAAGGTGTTGCTTCTTCTTCTCATACGTTTCGCTGCTCTATGCTGGCAGCATCTTCAGTGATGTTCAGGTTTCGCTTATGTAATCTGAACTGAGCGGTACTTTTTACTTACTTTTTCGTCTGCTGTTATGGAGCACCTGATATTAATATCATTTTCTCCTGTCATCTAAGTTTCAGTCATATTGGGAAAAGTGGGATAGGTTATGGTATTTTTATTATAATATCATAATCTTCTCAAGTTGCCGCGACTGTGAGGTTCATGCCACCCGGTTGGCCGGCTCACATATCGCGGCTGCCCTTGGACATCGGCAGGGCTTTGGAATTACTGGATCAGCATCATCTTGGGCCTCTTGTGTGTACGATCTTCCTCTTCATCGTAATCTCCCAGATTACGAATGAGTGGGTTTTCGTGCACGTCCGCTGTGTGGAATGCCTTGGCTGCTGCTTCTCGATGAATTCCTGGATCGTAGGAACTTCGAGATCCCTGTGTATCTGAGAATTCCTGACGAACCAGGGAGCATCGACGACCATGCGGAGAACCTTGTTCTGGATCACCTGGAGACGTTTGATGTGTGTAGCGGATGCGTAACCCCATGTAGCACATCCGTATGTCATCATCGGCCTTAGTATAGTCTTGTAGATCAAGAGCTTGTTGTCGCTGCTCAGCTTGCTATTGCGGTTTAGCAGACAATAGAGGCTGGTCAGCGCGGCCGTCGTCTTGTTGGCTCGGTCTTCGATGTGCGATTTCCACAGCAGCTTTCTGTCGATGGTGATCCCCAGATATTTGGCTTCTTGTTTCCAAGGGATGTCGCGATCGAAAATCTCGATGTTTCGATCGGGCTGCTTCCTCCTTTTGCTCAGAAACAAAGCAGAGCTCTTGTCGGCGTTGACTCCTATTCTCCATCGGGAGAACCAGTCTTCTAGATCATCGGCGGCTTTCTGAAGACGTCGAGTGATCAGACGTGGATCTACTGATCTGGTGAAGATAGCGGTGTCGTCTGCGTAGAGAGCGAGTTCTGTTGCTTCTGTCTTCGGGATGTCCCTCGTGAACACGGAGAACAGCAGCGGAGATAGCGTCGAGCCTTGTGGAACCCCTGATGTGGCGGTGCGCACCGAGGATCTTGCGTCGCCGAGCTTCACACGGAAGTGTCTGTCCCTCAGGAACGATGACGTCAGACGGACGAGTCCGGTTGGGATGTCGGCATGTGATAGCTTGAGTATCAATCCCTCATGCCATACCTTGTCGAACGCTTTCGACACGTCCAGAAAGACAGCTCCGGTTGACTCCTTGACGTTGAAACCCTCGGTGGCGTACTCGACGAGCCTGAGCACCTGGTGCGTGGTGGAATGGCCCGCCCTGAACCCGAATTGCTCGTTCGGGATGACGTTCTTCTCCTCGACGGCGGCAGATAGACGATCCAAGATGGTCTTCTCGAAGATCTTTCCCATGGTCGGTAGCAGGCTGATGGGGCGGTAGKTTTGTGGGAACGTACCGCTCTGTCCCGGCTTCGGAATCATGACGACGTCGGCAATTTTCCAGGCAGATGGAAAATGCCGCAGTCTCAGAGCGCCGTTGAAGATGTTCGTCAGCGCTGCCGTCGCTCTTATGGGGAACTCCTTAAGAGCCCTGTTGGAGATGCCGTCTGGCCCTGGTGCCTTCCTCACGTTGGTCCTCTTGATGATCATCACTTCCGCCGGAGTGGTATGGCGGATGGGATCCTCGTCAGGAGCTCGGAGTAGTCTGCGAACGCTTCGATGGACCCTTTCGATGTCGTCTAGGTCCGCGTTCTCGAAGTTTGGACTGCATTGGCGTTCCATGCAGTCGGCAAAGGCTTCGGCTTTATCCTCCGGTGTGTACACCAAGCCGTTCTCGCCGTGGAGTGGGGGCGATGGGGTGGGCTTGTTGCGCAGGGTCTTCGTCATCCTCCAGAGGTCGGAGGAGTCTTCGTCCAGTTGGCGAATCTTGTCATCCCAACATTCGCTTCTGTGGTCTAAGACGGCCTGTTTCACCTGGGCATGCAGTTGATTGTACTGCCTGCGGTCTTCGGGGTTCCACGTGCGTTGCCATCGCTTTCTGGCCCTGTTCTTCTCTCGGATGAGCGCTCTCACGTCATCCGGTAGAGGAAACTCCCTCTGCGGTTCACGCTTGGTGTGGGTGGCGTGATCTAGTGCTGCTCTGGTGGCGTCGGTGAGATCCGCTACTGCCTGTTCGAGTTGGCGGACAGAACGTATCGTGCCGAACCTGGGCAGGTGTTTCTGCAGGTGTTCCGCGAAAGAAGGTCACGAAGTCGTCTTCTTCTCGGACATCAGTCGCTCACGGGGTGTAGATCCGATGAACAGCAGGACAGGCGTGTGGTCGGAATCCAGTTCGTCGATCTTGCGTATGTGATGTTGTAATGGTACATCCTTCAGGATGGTAACATCCAAGACATCTGGCAGTCCAATAGGAGAGTAGTGAGTAGGCTCGGTGGGCGCGTCTATCACTAGATCTCTGGTCTCGGCGAACTGTAGGAGACGATTCCCGTTGGGGTTTGCTCTTCTGCTGTGCCAAGATGGGTGTTTGGCGTTCAGATCTCCGGCGACGACGATCCTCCCGTCGGGGTCCAGTATCGCCTCCAAGTCTTCTCCAAGCAGCGATCGGTTTGGCGGATTGTAGACTGATATCAGTCGGATATAGCCTACGTTTGCCATTTGTATCTCGATAGCAGTGGCTTCGAGGTGCTGCGTCGGATTGACGTTGACGGCGTGGTGCTTGAGGCCCCTCTTGACGTAGATGGCGGTGCCACCTCCGGGGCGATTCAGACGGTCGGTGCGGTGGAGGACGTAGTTTGGAATGCTCGGCCTGTCACATGGTCTCAGATGTGTCTCGTTGACCAAGGCTACATCGACTCCATGTTGTGTCATGAAGTCTTGGAATTCAAATCGCTGGCGTTTGATTCCGTTTGCATTCCAATATGCAATCTGCAGGGAGGACGGTGCGTTGATCTCTCTAGCCATTTCTAGTTGAAGAGGCTGGCGATATCTTGAGCACAAGATAAGACTGCAGTCAGTACTTCTGGCATAGTGGTTTTGCCAGCTAGAGCTGCAGAGACCTTCTGGATGACGGGTACCAGACGGTCAAAGTTGATCTTCTGGAGCAGTTTGAGTATTTGCTCCAGCGGACTGTCCTCCTTAGTCGAGGCTGCGGGGTTCATGCCACCCAGGTGGGCCGGCCCGCATACCTCTGGAACGGCGGGTGCAGTTGCTCTGGCGTACGATACGCCGGGTCTCACGGTGGGCGGGGCGACCGGGCAGGCTGCCGGTGTTGGTGGGGCCGCGGCCGCGGTCGGGGCGGATGTCGGTTTCGGTGCCGACTTCGGAAGTTGCGGGAACTTCGGGCATCCCCTGTAGCTGGCTGGATGTGGGCCTCCACAGTTGACACAGGTGGCGGCTGCATCTCTGGGCCGCTGACAGTCAGCGGCGCGGTGGTCTCCGGCGCATTTCACGCATTTCACTTCGGCGCGGCAGCACCTCTGTGAGTGGTGAAATTTCTGGCAGCGGAAGCACTGCCCGATGGACCTCTTCTTGTTGGGCGACTCAACCTGGATGTTGAGATCGCAACAGGTCCTGATGCCGAAGATGTCCTTGGTCTTCGGCGCTCGTCTCAAGTTTACGAAGACGAGAGGCATCTTGCTCCCGTCCTTCTTCTTCATTCGACGTGCCCCCTCCACGTCGAAGCCTTGGTGACGTAGAGATTCTTCCACCTCGTCGTCGGTTATGAAGGTAGGTAGGCCCCTGATGACCACCTTCAGGGGCTTCTCCTCCTGGAGGGCATAGGTGTGATATGGCAAAGCCATATCGTCTAGCATTTTGGTGATGCCACGGTGTGCATCGGGGTTGGKGGGCTGGATCAGGATGCCAGCAGATATCGTCTTCGCTTTGGTGAAAGCAAGACGCTTCTCAGACATCCGGGCGGCTACGGTCGTCCACTTCTCCGGGGCTCGGAGAATTACAGGGGGTGGTGCCTTGGTCTTCTCGGGAGCGGTSGTAGGGTCTTCAACCTCCATTTCGTCTAACGCGGCGAAACGGTTGCTGGGKKTTAACAGCTTCTTAGCCTCCCTCGGRGACTCGTTCGCTGTGCGAGTACGCTTCCTGGTCTTCGCGGGTTGGAAGCCTTCTTCGGCGGGTGGGGCTGGGGCGGTGGATGGAAGTGGGGCGGTGGGTGGAAGTGGGATGGTGGACAGGAGTGGGACGATGGCAGGTAGTGGGGCGGTAAATGGGCAGGGGGCGGTCGATGGTCCTGGTGTGGCGGCGGGATCCTTGGTCTTGGTCGCTGGACGGAGGGCTATCGTTGCCGCGGCTGACACCTGGTGCGGTACCTTGGCGGCGGCGGAGACATCCTGGCTGGCGATGTGGGACCTGGACTCGGCGTCGGTCGTCACCGCTAGGTGCCGGCGGAACAGCTCAATGCTGTCCTCCGGTAGACCAGCGGCTCTCATCTGCTGGGTGATGAACGGATCCATCACCAGCAGCGTAGATGTTCTTAAAAGAACACTTGTTCTAAACAGAACAGTTTGCTTTATCGTAAATTGATAGTAAGCTTTATCGTTGACGAATCGCTGGAGAAATTCGACTTCACTGCTCGAGAGCTCGTAGTCGAATTGGACGAGTGTGCACTGAGCGGTACTGGCTCGCGTTACTCTTCTTATAGTGTCCTCGTGCTCATTTACCGTGACGGACGATGTACGGTGGATAGGTGCAGGTGGAGAAAGGGCTCTAGTTGATGTACTCGGCTCGCTCGTGACCGTCCGAGTTTGTTTATTATGTAACACGGTTTTCCAAATCCTGTTAACCTTCAGGCCGTCATCTCTATTCATATTGTCGGGGTGCTGTTCGGTCTCTAAAGCTTCTCGTCTTGCCAGGTTATAATAGCCCGATGTCCTGACTAATACCTTTGTATCCCTGAAGTGAATGTTGTGGCCCTCCTATATGGCATGTTGTGCCACTGCAGATTTGTGTGGCTGGTACAAACGTAAGGCCCGCTGGTGCTCCGTAATTCTAGTTTTTACCGTGCGTGAAGTCATTCCGATATAACCTTTACCGCATTCGCACGGAATACGGTAAATGCCCGGCGTATGTAGAGGGTCCCTCTGGTCCTTTATGGATCTTAACTGTTGTGATAACTTACTGGTAGGTTTGAATATGGTTTTTATGCCTTTTCGTTTTAATAGTCGAACAATTTTATCGGTGACATTATGTATATAGGGCAGACATGTTGTAGGAACTACACCTTCAGCCTCAACCGCTGGTGTTGCGTTGGATGTTCTTCTGGGCTTGATGGCTCTATCGATGTCCTTTGTTCTGTATCCATTGGCTCTCAGTGCGGTTTTTAGGTGGTTCAGTTCTTCTTGCAGGTATTGTGGATGCGATATTTCTCTTGCGCGGTGTACCAAAGTTTTTATGATGCCTCTCTTCTGTGCAGGATGGTGGTTCGATTCTGCGTGTAGATACCTGTCCGTATGAGTTGGTTTTCGATAGACCCTATGAGCCAGCTTGCCATTCCGTGTTCTCGTAACCAACACTTCCAGGAAAGGTACGGAGTCGAAGTGTTCTACTTCCATGCTGAATCGGATGTTGGGGTGCCTGCTGTTAAGCTGGTCCAGAAAATCGTGTAGGGTGGCCTTTCTATGCGGCCAGATTACAAAAGTATCGTCGACGTATCTATACCAATGCGTGGCCTCTTCGTAGCTGTAGCCAGTGCAACCTCTTCGAATGTTTCCATAAAGATGTTGGCCATCACAGGGCTTAATGGATTTCCCATGGCAACACCATCCTTCTGCTCGTAGAAAATGCCACTCCATAAAAAAAATAGCTCGATGTTAGGCACTGTTTTGTTAAAGTCACCTCCTCCTCGGGTAACCATGTTAGTAGTAAATCCATGGCGTCGTTAAGGGGCACTTTCGTGAATAGCGATTCCACATCGAAACTTACTAGCAAGTCGGAAGCGCAAGCGGGAAGATACTTGGGTTCAGTAAAAGAAATATACAGTAAGAACTACATGCTAATCAGAAATACAGATAAAGAGCAAGATTTAAATAAATATAGGGGACATGTTTATACAGTAAGGAATAGAGTATAACTTATAAGTTTAGAGCAGGTATTTACAGGGATATTTTTAACGTTCGCAAAGAAATGAGGTTTCGAATATTTGGTTAATTGAAAAGCAAATTATTAGTAGCAAACGTTAGGAATTTGTACATAATCAGGTTAGGTCGCAGGATTAATACTCACCAAGTTATCATAAACTTCCGGAAGACGTCGATCCATGGCAAGGACCCAAGAACGTTATAGAAAACCTCGAGGTGTGCACAACCTAGGAAAGAAGAACGATTAGAAAGTGAATTCACAAGGATCCTAACCTTAAAAAAAGAAAAAAAAACGCAAAAGAGGTAAAACTTTACCAAAAGAAGGGATATTCAAAGGACCTATTGCCTGTCAGAAAAAAACTAGTACAGCTATAAGTGAAATTATGGAAAATCGGGAGACCTGGCAAATAATTTCTAATGCAGCACGGTCCTACGTGTTTTGTTTCACAAAGCACGTCCCATAAGTTTTTCTCGATCCTCGACGTCGCTGTACTACAATTATTGTACAAAAATGCAAAATTTAGAAAAGCTGCAGCATCATTTACAGTAAATGTGCAAATAAAGGTAAACAAAGCAAATGAGTGTGTGTGAAATGAGAGTTCCAGAATGGGTTCTTCCTCAGCTTATTTATGCATGTAATCTAATTGGGTCTTACTTATCTTATGGGTATTAGTTAACACAAAAACACTAACCAACATGACTAACCACTAATCCTGAGATCACAAAAATATAGAGAGTTAACTCAAATTTTAAAGGTAGGTAGCTACATAGAGTTATTTAATAAGATCTAATGTATTTAATAAGGAATTCTTTTAAGGTATTTAGTTATGATAAACGAGATTTAAAAATAAAAAGTATCTTAAATAAAATATGATTTTTGGGTTACAAAAGGAGTATCATTCAGATCATTAGGCAAATTAAAATTTTGTACAATATATTTAAGATAGGTAAAATGATTTAAATAGAAGCAAAACTTAGATGCATTTACAAATAAGTAAACGTAGATAAGATTTTATTCATTTTTTATAGATAGATAAACGGATTATTAAGTAGGCMCAAACMCKAAAGTACAACTAAAATGTTAAAATCGAAATTCGTATATAAAGTGTATATTATAATAGAAATTTACTTACCATTTTTTGTTTATTTTTCATGACATGGCCCGCACACCCGCCCACACATTGCACGAACAGGCACGATACACTGGCAGCAAGTTGAAGATGACCCCCAGAATTTTCTAAGTATTGGCTCCATGTTCGACTCCAAAGGCGAATACGGCGATATGGCATCTACCAAAACCAATCAATTCCAGAGAAGCAAAGCGAGACTGGGCCGCTTACACAAGAATCCAAAAATCACACCTTCCCATTCCTACATTCCTCAAAAAATTACCACTATCCAAGAAGACTCCATAAGAAAACCGAAGAAATCGCCCATTGACCCACACAAAAGAGCTTCAGGGTGAAGTATTCACTCAACAAGTTGAAGAACCACCAGCAGCATCCAACCAGTACATTAATAAAGATATACAACGGAGTTGGAAAAGAACATCAAATTTGCTGAATCTACAGAAACCTCAACCAGCTGTAATGAATGTCATCCCAAGCTACAACCACAATCGCCTACTCATCGCAAATGCAACTTGATACCAAACACTGCAATTAGTGAAAACATGAACAGAGCCGTATCCAGTGCAAAGTGAACAGTGCCGTACTCAAAATTTGTGTGACCTCAAGTGTGTGTGAGAAAGACATTAATTACAACATTGTAGACTTTGAAATGGGCCAGTGATGTATGTTTTTTTTTTCGCCAGTCAATTTGTAGTTTTGGTTAAAATTTTATTTTTCATTACAATGTGTCAATTTTCAATTCTTGTTCAGTTTGTGATAGTTAACATTTCAGTATTTTTCAAAACTCCAGTGAAAGCTGGAGGGCCAGCGTTTTCAAGAAGCGGGCAAATGTCAAACAGGGAATATTTTCCTAATTTATTTTTATTCAATTCAACTGTAATTCTAAATTAATTTTTTTGTTAACGTCAGTATCAGCATTTTTATGTTCGATACACTTCCCATGAACGGCGGATTATGCGCTAGTTCAGCAGTTTACGCGTCGCACGATCTATGTGACGTATGCGCTTATTCTAGTATAAATAGTGCAAATAATCAATCATAAGTCAGTCTAATACTTAGAGTCGAAGACCCCCATGCAGGAGCTGACTCTCAAGCAAGAATGTAAGTTTCAACAATCCTTACTCATACACTTTTGTCGTTATTAATGTTTTATTACTTACTTTATGTACCTGTGTTTATTTTACAGATTTAGTTTTATGTTGTTAATAAATGTTTATGCTAAAACGACCTAAGTCGTATCACTCCTGCCCTTGACCCAAGTTCTGTTTCAGGTAGTAATCTTCGGCAACGCAAACAGCGCGCACCCTAAACCTCAGGGTGCGACAATACTTTCAGGTACTGCTGTTCGAACCATYATGCTCTTTGKGTAGGTGACATGTTCTGAAAAGAGCAGAAAACKTTAGATAAGAATCTAATAAGGCCACATAATWCCTAACAAGGTCACTATACACTACTAGCTGGCCTTATTAGGAACAAATAACATCAAACAACAAAGCTTCGTAACTCGTCCGAAGTTGTAAATATCAAAAACTCAAAATACTGCTTTTAAGTTGACATATTTTAATAATACTTAAAAAAAATCGTCTGAATTAATTCAAAAAACACTCAACTGTAGCTCCCACTGTCGCCGATTTTTTTAAACACCTATAAAGTAAACTCTCATACTAGTTGGCTATAATTTACTATTCTACACGGTTTTTAGGTCAGTCTTGTTTTTTTGCCACTGGGTGGCGTATGGCCTTATAGAAGCATTGGCTTTATTTGGGTTAAGTGCCCAAGGAAATTTTAAATTGACTGTTGCATATATCACCAACAAATAGTTGAATCGAATTTAGTTTCTTAGTGAATGTATATATTTTCAACAGTTAAATTTGGATTGCGTTTTGGCGCCTTAAGTACTGGATGTATAATATGCTCGTAGAACTACTAATCTTGCCTATTTATGTCTAATTACAACAAATGCGTAAATATATTAAAGTTCAAGGAAGCAAATTTACTTCCTTGGACTTCAATATACATATTTACGTGGTTGCTTTAAATTATTTCCACGATACGCGCACGTTTCCACCGTAATTTTATCCCAGGCGTATATCGGAGCCCTTACACGTCACTCAAAGACTTAATGGAAGGAACGGCTAGTGTCGGCATACAAGTTGGATATATGTAGCGAACAGATACACATCGCACTTTCCACCGCTAGAAAGCGGTAGGGTAGCTTCGCTATGTTTGGCAAATATTAAAAGAACAGCGCTCTACCGGATGATATGTTAGAATAATATTACAATATTTAAATCTTAATTATGGATCCTTTATCAACCACAGATGTAGTTCTAACAAACCCGTTTCTTTAATCGTACGGTACCCTCTAAGGAATGCCCAAAACTTATTGCAAATTGAAAAAAGTGGTAGCTGTTTAGCACTATTTACTGGTGCTTAAGTGGAATAAACTTTGTTAATTCTTTCCTACCTGGCTCATCTCTTAAGAAAGCAGTTTGACTTTGTGCAATTTTATTATACCAAATTTTGGTGTTTACCTCAGAATACGGACAGCTATCGAAGAATAACACTATGTAGTGTGAAGTATAAATACTACGCACACTTTCTACTTTCAGAACTAGAAGGTATATCCCGCAAATGCCATACTATCAAGCAGCCTTTGTGAAGAACAGATCAGTGGCCGATTCGATGTCATAAATCACTAATCTGTACCAGAAATTCTCGCAAAAAAAAGGTCCCTACTACTTATTCAATAGAATAACGAAGCCTGCCTACTCGAAGATACAACAATACAATGGTTTGGCCAAAAAACCCTGGTAAAATAACAAAAGGGGAGTAAAGCAAGGATGCCCCATATCACTAAGAATATTTACAATTGTCTTAGATCACATTATTCAACAAGCTATCGCACAACTAAAAAATATAACGGACAAGGAAATAAAAAAAATCTCCCGTTTATACTGGCATATGCGGACGACCTAGTGGTAATAACAGAAAATGTAGATGATTTGACGGGCTTTCTAAATAACGTGGAAGATAACCTCACATAAAACGGGCTAATCATAAACTACAACAAAACCACTGTCATAGTAAGAGGCCCCTTTAGTGAGAAAACGTTAATGACAAGTAGCGTATATATACAAACTAGGAAGCCGAAATATAAGATTTACAAACAAAATAAAATGTCTAGGAACCTACATAACAACCAAACTCAACCGCAGAGAAACAGTCACAGAGAGGACAAAAACGCGCATAGAGTGACAAGAGCTATACTACCATTGTAGAGAAACACAAGCCCGAATGGAGCACCTTGAAAAACATATACACATGGGTAATCTTGTCCATCATGACGCACGGAGTCAAAAGTGCCGCTACTACTAAAGCTAATAGAACAAGCTTGAGGAACGTAGAAAGAAAGCAATTATTGGCTAAATTTGTCGAAGAAGCCGAAAATTGAGGGTAAACAGAACTCCTAGAGGGCAAAACGGTCACAAAAAGAATAGAATTATATGTAATGAAATATTGGGAATATATTCAAATGAGACAAAACACCATAAAACATGGAAAATGAACAAGCTCAATGTAAGACGCCTGTGCTACACGTGAAGAACAACGGTGGAGGGAATCTTAGCAAAGTCAAACATAATCGAAGAACAGTGGTCAGAAATGGCAAAAGACAAGACAACAATAAATAAGGAAGTCCTAAAGCTGTATACAACCTCAAGCAGCAGCTCGTCCGAGGAAGAATAAGAATAATGCAGCCGAACTAAGCTACCATCCAACACGAAGGCTAATAAAAAAAATATCCGCTAGCTGGATGCTCTGAAGACCTCCCCATTCCAGCCCATAAACTCCTGTAACTTGCGCTACATGGGAGCCCACTAGCAACAAGCGTGTCACGCCTCCAACCCAGTGTGTATGTGCCCGGCCCGGTGGTATATCCGGAAGCGGCAGAAATGCTTATCGCACGCTGGTGTTTAATCAATCAATCAACCAAATGTTGGTGTATATTTCATTTATTAAAGMAATAATCTGCAGATATGGTTTTGTATCCCTGATATATTGTCCAAAATGTATTCCTCAGTGTCTTCACTATTTATACTGATTTACATTTCAGCTATAATTTTTTACAAATGTGGATCCGATTGAAACACACAAGTGATTTCCTTCTTTTACTGATTTAACAACAAATCCGAAGATATAGATCACCATATCTTCTGAAAGCAGACTTAATATGTAAGGAACAGGTACCGTACACATTTTCGGCCAGATCATCGCATGGAGTACAATACTTTCTACAGATTGATACATCTCTTGCAGTAAATTCTGTTTGCAGCAGTAGGTTGTGATATTTCACATTAAAATTGTAAAAATGATTGTTAATTTTTGCTATACATTATTATTTTAATAGCAAGATAACCGTACGGAATTAACTTGTTTGTACTTTAAGTAAGATTTTTTTTAATGTCGATTTTAGACTAATAGGCGAACTACGGAAAAAGGTAGTTGCCATTGTAAAATGTCATCGCCAAATTAATACGATATTTGTCTAGTTTGGCGAGAATTTTGCCGCTTACGATTTGCACTTATTTATATAAACATATAAGCAACACACTGCCAAATTTTTCACAACAATTTTAATTGTAATATTTATTTAGGAATTATGTTTATATTCMGTGTTTCACACTATAGTTTATTAACGACATGTTGTTTTCCGGGCTGGTTCCCACGTTGGTTATTAGACCTTGACGTTTCGACACYCATGTCGGTATCTKCCTCAGAAGTAGCTCTGAAACTGTTTCAGTGTCGAAACKTCAAGGTCWAATAACCAACGTGGGAACCAGCCCGGAAAACAACATGTCGTCGACAACAACCACGGAAGCCTTCAAACCAAAACTATAGTTTATTTTTGTGATACTGTAATGATCCATAGAAAGGGGTCTACGCAAAAGCCGCGTGCGTTAACATTAGTAAATAAACATTGATTACATAAAAACCAAATGTGGCCACAAATAATGAATTTAGATAAAAAAAGATACTTAATATAGTTACGGAAATGTGATCGTCAATTTACCCAAAGCAGGACCGTATTCGTTGTGTGACAAGAATGATGTACCATTACAGACCCCAAAAAGTTCTTTATTACTCGCGTTAATATGAGGAGAGAGCAACACGAATATCAGACAAAATAAAACGCACACATCCACCCATAATATTTATTAACACACGAATTATAAAAATGAAATAAGTCAACAGTTGTGAGGCATTAAAATAGAAAATAACGTTCGAGAAATTGAACACTAAGAAATTAATTAAGCTGCATTTTTATAACACCTTTCGCTTATCATTTGCCAACGTGGGGTAGTAACCTGCATCATGATTAATAATGGCCCCATATAAAGGCGACTAAGAGCGTGACCTTTGATGTCCAAGGACCTATTTAAAGTCGTCGGAACACCAAGTTGCATGGGGAAATGTTAGTAATAGACCCTTACATCTACTCATGAACTCACGTCAGAAATTCATGCAGCACTCCGAAAAATCCAGCAACAACATTACTCAAACGACGTCAAAATATACCCGTTTACAGATATTGATACCCGGATCTCACAATAGCTGGCTTAGTACAATAAACAGGCAAAATTAACAAGATATGAACAGAAATTACACGAAATATCATTAAAACAAACAACAGTCACACCTTAGTAAACAAAGGGTAGTTTATCATACCTGCGTCTTTGAATCCCAAATTCACAAAGCACAAAAAAAAGGTTGTACACAAATAACAAGTGGTTCCGAACAGAATTAGAATACAACTCGTATAGATATTAATAAAAACACGTAAATGGCAGGTAACAATTTTTGTGAATCACAAGTCAACTGAGCGTGACGACAGCTCTCCACTCAATCACTTTCTTGTGCTCCTATTTCCTTAGCGTCCCTAAAAATCACCTCTCCACATAGTTTATTTGTTTGCGTCCACCAAACCTCCAACATATTGCAAAATAGCAACACAAGCCGTTAATTTTTCGTTCCCACAAACCGAACACTCCAGAGCACAAGAAAAATCACTTTAGCCTACCTACTTACTTATATCATTTTAATGCCTAGCCTGCGTTCTTTCAGTCCTAATACACACCGGTGTGAAAACAGCAGGCCAAGATAGCAGCCAAAAGTGACGGAAACACCCGAATACCACAGACGTAATAAAATATGGAGAGTGCTGACTACCTAACGTTCCTTGCAAGTCCTTTATTGGCATAATAACAGAGGTTAGCGTACTATGTATACATAACTACTAATTAAATATTGCAAGCCCTCTAAGGGGTTGTAAGCGTCACCCTTAGAACTGAACAATTTACATCTCGGGAACTAGACATACTGCCACTAAGATATTTTGTACAAAAATATGGTTATTAGTGGTCTAAATAACGGTCATACCCGCATCCACCTACAAGCCGTCTAAGGGGTTGTAAGCGTCACCCTTAGAACTGAATAATTTATATCTCAGGAACTAGACATACTGCCACTAAGATATTTTGTACAAAAATCTAGTCATATATGGTCTAAATAACGGTCATACCCGCATCCACTTGCAAGCCGTCTAAGGGGTTATAAGCGTCACCCTTAGAAATGAATAATTTATATCTCAGAAACTAGACATACTGCCACTAAGATATTTTGTACAAAAATGTAGTCATATATGGTCTAAATAACGGTCATACCCGCGTCCACTTGCAAGCTGTCTAATAATTTTATGCATTTGCAATTTTTTGCAAGTGCTAACTTTTCGTGTGTAAAATAAACTTAATGACTATTGCATTTTGCCAGATTTATCCAAAAATAAAATTAGTGAAGTAGCCCATTAATTACGCGAAAAATTAAATTGTGAATATTACAGGTAGCTTAATACAGACAGCAAAGATCACAAAGTTGGTGCGGCTCTTTAGCAGAGTTATGTAGTTTTAAACATTTTAAATGAATGCTTCTTTTGCAAGATATCCAATTAAAGTTATCAAGGTTTGGTACACTTCTTGCACAATAAATACATTTGTTTGTCATTACTGACGAATTAATTAATAATAACCGTTTCAGAGACTCTGTAGGATTTCGTGCAAGTATTTCTGTCTAGCGGGTTAGACTAGCATGTTTTGGAAAAAATAAAGAACGAAAGCGCCGCAGTTAAAGGTATCGTGTTGTAACAAATGCTTTTCAACTTTAACTTTCCAGTTATTTACTGGAATCCTATTAACGTGAACTGCATTGTGTTTTTTTTACAAAATTCATGAATTTATTTAAGAATTCAGTTGTTTTATGTGGTGTACTACCGTATGGATCAAGAAACCTGAATGTTTTCTCCTGTACATCAGCAAATGCAAGGCACCAGTGGTTGGATTTTACCAAGACAGGCATGGCGACTTTGTTCTGTTTCAAGGCATCCTTTTTTAAGAAATAAGGGGTAAAACTATCACTATTAAAAATAATGGTAGAATAGTTTGTAGGAATGAGTTGAAATTGAGAAGTGCTGTCTACAACATTCATGGCGATGTTTATCACAGTACCAGTTAGCCAGTTCTGTCCTGTCAAAGAGTCGAGATCTTCTATAGTTAGCATTTCCTCATGCCCATAAAATTGTATGTTGCTGTACAAACAAACTGTATAACCCCGTGAGTTGGCCACGGGCTTGTAATACGATGTGTCGCCTACAAGACCATTAGGAAGGAACTGCATGTCATTTAAAGTTGTCCACCGCATTTCTTCAAGTCCATAATTGACTTGTGGTCTTACAATCCTAGGTAGCATAACAAAGTAATAAAAGGCTTTCAGTTCATGAAAGATTGTATTCCAAAAGTCTTCGTCTCTTCGTATGCGCTCTATGAATAAGCCTTTGGGCGTGTACACAACAAAGTCGCACCAATCGCGCTCTGTCATTGCTAATTGTCCTTGAACTTGGTAGTAGTAGTCATTAGTTCTCTTTAATTTGCCATCGCAGTCAAGATAGGGTAGTTTTCGTTTTGATGGTTCCACAAATCTTTTACTGTACGGACACTTGATTTCTAATATTCCATTTTGTTGAACGTAACCATCGGGAGATGCTGCAAGGAATTGATGAACGGGATGGACTACTAAGCCTGCTTTCGAAACAACTGATCCTGTTTGTTCAGTATACTTATTTATGGCAATAACTTTATGTTTTACACCGTACGGAATAGCATTTGTATTGATATCATTGCCCGTGAGGATATGTTCAGCAATCTTAATTTTAGTTGCGAGGGATCGAGCTTTGAGAACGCTCTCGAAATTAGATGCCGTTAGTCTCTTTTGTCTTTCTTCTCTCCATATAGCTGACGAGCGTTGCTCTTTTGTGATATTTTCTAGTTCCTTCCTTTGAATATCTGACAACGTTATTGTATTTAAGAAACGTTTACATTGCTCTCTTACTGTGTCTTGATTGTATGAAGACACTGTTAGTTCTTCCAGCTTATCAATATGGGTATTACACAACTTGCAGGTAAAACTACCATCAAAAGATGTGCAACTTACACACAACTGGTGTATCCATTCATTACACAGATCGCACTGCACCCAGTCGGTTGTTTCATTAAATGGACCACGTATGTAGTATGCACATCTTAAAGTACCCTCTATCGAATTTTCTTCGGATGACTCTTTTCCTTTAAGGTACTTTCCCAAAAACTGCGAATTGGAGGGTTTGTATTTTTTCTGCACTCTGTTTCAGCCAAAATTTCTGTGTTTTCCAGGTTTTTTTCGAGCAAGACGACTCTTCGGAATCTCCTTTTCAACTTCTTTATAAATAAATAGTACGTACTCTCGTAATTTCCGTACAAGCCTCGAACACTTGACGTTTCTTTCTCCGCCTAAAATGTTATTTTTGAGATGTCCAAAAAAGTTTTCCGCTGGTCCATTACTAACTCTGTTGCTGTGGTGGGTGGAGCCTTTTAAAATAATTCCATTCCATAGCGAAAAATATGGAAAATACTTTTTTAGAATGACATCCAATAAGGTCAGGGCGTAATACAAGTTCTCAGGTTCAGTACCTAAAGGGGCGTTAGAAGCAACGTCTTTAAATAAAATGTAAAATGGACTGTTGCAGTATATAGTGGTGTTATCTCCAAGTGCATATTTTACTTCGGCGGTGCCACTGCGTTCAGTAATTGTAAAATCACCTGAAACACAAGTTCGTCTTAGCTGTTTAAGTGAAAGATTAACTTCGGCATTGCACGTTTTCGATTGCAGAATGACAGCTAGTCTTTCAAACGTATGTATCACCATGGAAAAATTGTCGCACGTTATAAGAAATGCCATGACTTTTTTTAAAATTTTCCTTTGCTCTGTTTCGGGATATGCGGAGTCTATATCTTTGCAGACAATCTTCATGTAATGTGCGCAACAGAGATGTATAGAATAAAAACCTTCTGGCCTGGGACGGTTCTGTATCACTATGTCAAATGACATGGACAGATACTCAGAAAGATTTCTTCAGTTGAAGGCCAGAGTAATGGCGTGTATATTTGCAAAACTGAAGTCTGTTACTGTACCGCAAAATATTGGCCATCTGTTCCGTTCCTCACAGAAAGTCCTAAAGTCAAACAGGACCCGAAATATCGACTTCGTGAAATGGTTATCCGAAATTTTTAGTATAGCTCTCTCCACTCCTTTAACGTAAGTTGTCAGTTTTTGAGAATGAATGTAATCAAGTGAGTTACTGTATACCAGTACCGAATCATTTTCTATGATAATTTTAAATTTCTTGCAATTGTGATGAATGCATCTCGCAAATATCGCAGTCTTGCACGATCTCTTTAGGTATTTTACGTACTTGATGGCAATTGGACATGTATTATTAACACGTGTTTGGATACTCCTTTTTATAAAATACGGATAATACTGATAAGTAAGCCGAGCACCTGTGAATATTAAATCATGATACTTTTGTTTTAGTTTAAATCTTCCTTCTAGGATTGTGCATTTGTTATACCCAGGTAGCGGAACAGTATTAGTGCCATACCTATTGACAGAATGAGAGGGTAAGATATTTTTCGTTTTTGCAGGTGTCATAGTAGTAATGGAATCAGGTATGAAGCATTTTTGGGGTGTTACCATAACAGGACGTTGTGAACTATCATTATCCTCCATTGGAGATATACTTGAAATACTAGCACTGGTAGACTGAAAACTAGTGCCTTTTMTTGGAGTTGAAGTTGCAAAAGCTTGAAGTAGCTGTTTACTYTGCTTCTCTTTTGTGGAACAAAGTACTGGGCTTGATATCCTGACCGTGAAGTCCGTTAATCATTATCAAAATGGAGCGCAGAGCTTTGTTCATGTTTTAGACCTAACACGGAAGGAAAGGCTTTGTGCAAATTCGCTGTTACAGTTTTATTAACCATCGACTTTTTAGATATCATTCTCCAGGTTTCATATACTTGATTTCTATTTCGCATGCTGTCTTTCTTTTTCAGAACGTGCACAACCTGCCGTATATTGGACAACGATAGGAGGTGTTCAACTCGCTAGCATTTAAATCATTGCTCTTTAAAAACAACAAAATAAGAGTTTTCGGCTTTTTTTATTACACAATGAAGAACCCTGGGATAAACTGGTTTTGAAATAATCGGTGTTTCTGTGTATTATGCGATATATAACACTTGGAAAATGATTGAAGTAGATCAGAAACACAAAATTGACCATAATCATCTTGTAAAATATTACAAATTTGTTGCAATACCTTGTATTTGTCTTTACGAAATACCATTTTGTAATAATTGTTTGTACGAAGCGTACGTATACAAATGAAGTAATCAGTTGCTCTCGCGAGTTAATGTCGTGATCCGGAAAAACGTCTTTTTAAAAACTTGTTTATTTCTAATCTAATATCTAATACATGTTACTTCGTCTAGATCTTAATTACTAATGTTCCTATCAACTGTTTACAGAGTAGTACAGATGTTACATGTTACGTTATCTGCAGTTGCTGATGCAGCAGGTGACTGTTCCTTGGAACGTGACTTTCTTTGGGAACCTGTACAAGTCCCACATGTAACTCCTCCCCTCTTAGATAAGCGAGTTCGGTGAAGATGAACTCGCTAAATTGCGATTGGGTCGGTGGCCTCTCTTTTTGGAGATTGATTGGTGGTACTGGACATCTTCGATTTTCTTTTTCCTGTAACATACTTATAAGCTGTGTACATAGCTGCTATGAAACCAAGGCAGTAAAGCATTATTGTCCAAAAGCTTAATTTCGAAAAATGAATTATCGGTTCTTCGATTTCGTCGAATTTCTTCGTTTGCATGCTGAGGGCTGTTTGAACGGTCTTCAGGTCATCCAAATTGATGTTGTCCAAAACTAGTGGCTGTAGACTCTTCTTTTCTTCCTTTTCTTCAGAAATTGTTGTTATTACTTGAGGCAATTCAATTGATTTATACGTTATTTTGGAATCTTCGTAAATTTGTAAATCAAAGTGTTCAATTTTCAATTTACAATTAGGAGTGAGTTGAATTACATACGAACCTTGAAGAGGTACGATTTCCTTTTGTTTACCACAAGTTTGAACTGCGGCTAATTTATTTGGAACAATTACTATGAATTTATCTTTGGACAGTTTTTGTATTTTTGGCTTATTTATTTTTAATTCGAAATGTTTGCAATTAGTTAAATTTTGTTTATATCTTAAAAGATGGACTTCGCACGGTGATGCTTCTTCTATCTTCATGGGGTTGAGATTTTCGCAGAGGAATTCTTCTTCGGTGATTTTCTTGCAAGCTTCGTTCGTTAGTACATAATTTAGCTCGTTTAGAATTAGGAAGTTGGTCAAAGGGATAATGGATTTATAAGTGGTGTTGATTATAATAGGCAAAGGAAATAATTTTATATAGTCATAGTTTTCTTTGTCTGTGAGCGGTACTTCTATTATGAATACAAGTGTATCAAGCTTAGTGTAACTCTTTACCGAAATTACTTTTTCGAACAGTAAGATGTTTTCTACCTGTACTTCAAAAGGTAATTTGTGCTGATCGGATAAATGGTGTTAACCTTGTAGGAGTTCATTAAGTAAAACATTCGTGTTTATTATTGAATTATGCATGACGTTTAACTTTGAAAAGGTTATAGCGTTCTCTAAATCTTCCAAAATTTGTATTATTGTTTGAAATTCAGTAATAATTTGAGAAATCACTATTTGTAGTATCAATAAATGATAGTTATCGACATCTGTCATTTGTGTAGTTTTGACATAATTTTCTAGTTGCCTAATTCGAGTTGCTATTATTTTTTGATTTTGTGCAAGCTTAAGTTACGTTACGTTAGTTAAGTTACTTGCATCCGTTGTTAGGACAAAAGGTTTCTCAAAATTTGGATATTGCAAAATCGGTGCATTTATTAAAAGGTTTTTAAGTGTGTCGAATGAATTTAGAAAATCTTGGGAATGTACAACTTTAGCGTTCCGTTTTAAACAGGATGTTAGCGGTTTGGTCACCTTCGCGAAATCTTTAATGAATTTGCGGTAATAACCTACCAGGCCTAAAAAGCTTTTAATTCTTTCTGTGTGTTTGGAATTGGGAAATTTTTTACGGCGTTTATCTTATCGGGGTTTGGGTGCACTCCTTCAGGTGTTATGACATGACCTAAATATTGAACTTCTTTTCGGAGAAATTCGGATTTATCCATCTGAATTTTGAAATTTGACTCTCTGAGTCTTTCGAAAACCTGTTTTAAACGTTCTATATGTTCTTGCAAAGAGACCGAAAAAATTATGATATCGTCAAGATATACGAGGCAGATTTCGTTTTGTAAGCCACGGAGGATGTTGTCCATCACCCTTTGAAAGGTGGATGGTGAATTCTTTAAGCCAAAGGGCATTCTCGTGAATTCATATAAACCATTTAATGTTGAGAAAGCTGTCTTTTGGATGTCATCGGGATGAACCTCTATTTGATGGAATCTCGACGCTAGGTCAAGAGTCGTGAAATAGTTCGATTTACCTAACTTGTCGAGTATATCCGAAATATTAGGCAATGGGTAACGGTCATCTATAGTTTGATCATTTAACTTGCGATAGTCTATGACTAGTCGCCATTTCTTTTTGCCTGAGGCATCCATTTTTTTTTGGAACAATCCATATGGGACAGGACCAAGGCGATGTCGATGGTTGAATTATTCCTTGAGACAACATTTTATTAATTTGAGATTTAACTTCATTCCGGTGAATTTCTGGGTTCGAATGGGCGTTTCGTCTTTCAGGTTAATTTTGTGAACAATTTGGTTAGTGAAACTTAACGGAATATCCTCGCAGTAAAATATATCACGGTATTCAAAACATAAGTTGCGTATGGCATCTTTTTCTTCTTTATTGCAATGATCTAATCTAAGTTGTTTTAAATTGGCTTTTAGCCAGTTATCTTGTTTTGTATCAATATACGGAATTTCGTCTACATCCATTTTTTTGATGCAGTTTACTTCAGCGAGATTTATTACTTCAATATTAAAGGGTTCAAAGAAATCTATTTTGACAGGATTTTCGTTAGAATTTGTAACAGTTGTGATTGCAAAGTGGTTTTTTACATTCACTAATGCTTTAGGCATCTCTAAATTATTTGTGAACTTCGTGTACTCTAATATACCTAATCCTTCTCTTAATTGAACTGGAATTTTGACCACTACTTGATTTCTTGGTGGAATTGTTAACGAAAAATGAAAATTTTGAACATTTTTTACAACTTCGGGAATATTTTGACCTTCGTATATTATGGGAATTTCGACATTAGGTATAATTAATCTCTGAGAACCGAGGTCAATGGCTGCGTTTAAATGCTTCAAAAAGTCGGCTCCTAATAATCCATCGTATTTGGTTGAAAAGTCGAAAAGATGAAATTTGACAGAGCAATTTGTGTTAAACAGGTTAAATACTGGTATATGGATATATGGTAAGTCGGCTCTAAAGTTATTCAAATCGATTATGTTGGAGGCTAGTATTCGGCATTTTGCTGAAAATTTTCGTAGTGGCAGTATGTCTAGTTCCTGAGATATAAATTATTCAGTTCTAAGGGTGACGCTTACAACCTCTTAGACGGCTTGCAAGTGGACGCGGGTATGACCGTTATTTAGACCATATATGACTATATTTTTGTACAAAATATCATAGTGGCAGTGTGTCTAGTTTCTGAGATATAAATTATTCAGTTCTAAGGGAGAAGCTTACAACCCCTTAGACAGCTTGCAAGTGGACGCGGGTATGACCGTTATTTAGACCATAAATGACTATATTTTTGTACAAAATATCTTAGTGGCAGTATGTCTAGTTTCTGAGATATAAATTATTCAGTTCTAAGGGTGAAGATTACAACCCCTTAGACGGCTTTCAGGTAGATGCGGGTATGACCGTTATTTAGACCATAAATGACTACATCTTTGTACAAAATACCTTAGTGGCAGTATGTCTAGTTTCTGAGATATAAATTATTCAGTTCTAAGGGTGAAGCTTACTACCTCTTAGACGGCTTTCAGGTAGATGCGGGTATGGCCGTTATTTAGACATAAATGACTACATTTTTGTACAAAATATCTTACTAACAGTATGTCTAGTTTCTGAGATATAAATTATTCAGTTCTAAGGGTGAAGTTTACAACCCCTTAGACGGTTTGCAAGGGGATGCGGGTATGACCGTTATTTAGACCATAAATGACTATATTTTTGTACAAGATATCTTAGTGGCAGTATGTCTAGTTCCTGAGATATAAATTATTCAGTTCTAAGGGTGACGCTTACAACCCTTAGACGGCTTGCAAGTGGACGCGGCTATGACCGTTATTTAGACCATAAATGACTACATTTTTGTACAAAATATCTTAGTGGCAGTATGTCTAGTTTTTGAGATATAAATTATTCAGCTCTAATGGTGACGCTTACAGCCCCTTAGACGACTTGCAAGTAGGCGCGGGTATGACCGTTATTTAGACCATAAATGACTATATTTGTGYACAAAACATCATAGTGGCAGTATGTCTAGTTYCYGAGATATAAATTATTCAGTTCTAAGGGTKACGCTTACAACCCCTTAGACGGCTTGCAAGTGGATGCGGGTATGACCGTTATTTAGACCATAAATGACTACATTTTTGTACAAAATATCTTAGTGGCAGTATGTCTAGTTTCTGAGATATAAATTATTCAGTTCTAAGGGTGACGCTTACAACCCCTTAGACGGCTTGCAAGTGGACGCGGGTATGACCGTTATTTAGACCATAAATGACTATATTTTTGCACAAAATATCATAGTGGCAGTATGTCTAGTTTCTGAGATATAAATTATTCAGTTCTAAGGGTGACGCTTACAACCCCTTAGACAGCTTGCAAGTGGACGCGGGTATGACCGTTATTTAGACCATAAATGACTATATTTTTGTACAAAATATCTTAGTGGCAGTATGTCTAGTTTCTGAGATATAAATTATTCAGTTCTAAGGGTGAAGCTTACAACCCCTTAGACGGCTTTCAGATAGATGCGGATATGACCGTTATGTAGACCATAAATGACTACATCTTTGTACAAAATACCTTAGTGGCAGTATGTCTAGTTTCTGAGATATAAATTATTCAGTTCTAAGGGTGAAGCTTACAACCCCTTAGACTCCTTGCAAGTGGACGCGGGTATGACCGTTATTTAGACCATAAGTGACTATATTTTTGTACAAAATATCATAGTGGCAGTATGTCTAGTTTCTGAGATATAAATTATTCAGTTCTAAGGGTGACGCTTACAACCTCTTAGACGGCTTGCAAGTGGACGCGGGTATGACCGTTATTTAGACCATAAATGACTATATTTTTGTACAAAATATCATAGTGGCAGTGTGTCTAGTTTCTGAGATATAAATTATTCAGTTCTAAGGGAGAAGCTTACAACCCCTTAGACAGCTTGCAAGTGGACGCGGGTATGACCGTTATTTAGACCATAAATGACTATATTTTTGTACAAMATATCTTAGTGGCAGTATGTCTAGTTTCTGAGATATAAATTATTCAGTTCTAAGGGTGAAGATTAAAACCCCTTAGACGGCTTTCAGGTAGATGCGGGTATGACCGTTATTTAGACCATAAATGACTACATCTTTGTACAAAATACCTTAGTGGCAGTATGTCTAGTTTCTGAGATATAAATTATTCAGTTCTAAGGGTGAAGCTTACTACCTCTTAGACGGCTTTCAGGTAGATGCGGGTATGGCCGTTATTTAGACATAAATGACTACATTTTTGTACAAAATATCTTACTGACAGTATGTCTAGTTTCTGAGATATAAATTATTCAGTTCTAAGGGTGAAGCTTACAACCCCTTAGACGGCTTGCAAGGGGATGCGGGTATGACCGTTATTTAGACCATAAATGACTATATTTTTGTACAAGATATCTTAGTGGCAGTATGTCTAATTCCTGAGATATAAATTATTCAGTTCTAAGGGTGACGCTTACAACCCCTTAGACGGCTTGCAAGTGGACGCGGCTATGACCGTTATTTAGACCATAAATGACTATATTTTTTTACAAAATATCATAGCGGCAGTATGTCTAGTTTCTGAAATATAAATTATTCAGTTCTAAGGGTGACGCTTACAACCCCTTAGACGGCTTGCAAGTGGACGCGGGTATGACCGTTATTTAGACCATAAATGGCTACATTTTTGTACAAAATATCWTAGTGGCAGTATGTCTGGTTTCTGAGATATAAATTATTCAGTTCTAAGGGTGACGCTTACAATCCCTTAGACGGCTTGCAAGTGGACGCGGATATGACCGTTATTTAGACCATAAATGAACTATATTTTTGAACAAAATATCATAGTAGCAGTATGTCTAGTTCCCGAGATATAAATTATTCAGTTCTAAGGGTGACGCTTACAACCCCTTAAACGGCTTGCAAGTGGACGCGGTTACGACCGTTATGTAGACCACAAATGACTATATTTTTGTACAAAATATCAGTGGCAGTATGTCTAGTTCCCGACATATAAATTATTCAGTTCTAAGGGTGACGCTTACAAGCCCTTAGACGGCTTGCAAGTGGATGTGGGTATGACCGTTATTTAGACCATAAATGACTACATTTTTGTACAAAATATCTTAGTGGCAGTATGTCTAGTTTCTGAGATATAAATTATTCAGTTCTAAGGGTGACGCTTACAACCCCTTAGACGGCTTGCAAGTGGACGCGGTTATGACCGTTTTTTAGACCATAAATGACTATATTTTTGTACAAAATATCATAGTTGCAGCATGTCTAGTTCCCGAGATATAAATTATTCAGTTCTAAGGGTGACGCTTACAACCCCTTAGACGGCTTGCAAGTGGATGCGGGTATGACCGTTATTTAGACCATAAATGACTACATTTTTGTACAAAATATCTTAGTGGCAGTATGTCTAGTTTCTGAGTTATAAATTATTCAGTTCTAAGGGTGACGCTTACAACCTCTTAGACGGCTTGCAAGTAGACGCGGGTATGACCGTTATTTAGACCATAAATGACTATATTTTTGTACAAAATATCATAGTGGCAGTATGTCTAGTTCCCGAGATATAAATTATTCAGTTCTAGGGGTGACGCTTACAACCCCTTAGACGGCTTGCAAGTGGATGCGGGTATGACCGTTATTTAGACCATAAATGACTACATTTTTGTACAAAATATCTTAGTGGCAGTATGTCTAGTTTCTGAGATATAAATTATTCAGTTCTAAGGGTGACGCTTACAACCCCTTAGAGGGCTTGCAATATTTAATTAGTAGTTGGGTATACATAGTACGCTAACCTCTGTTATTATGCCAATAAAGGACTTGCAAGGAACGTTAGGTAGTCAGCACTCTCCATATTTTATTACGTCTGTGGTATTCGGGTGTTTCCGTCACTTTTGGCTGCTATCTTGGCCCGCTGTTTTCACACCGGTCTAATACACAACAACAACTAAGAAAATAAATCTGTCCACGCGGTTCACGAAATCCATGTCACCCTGGGTACCATATGACTAGCCACCAGCTTGGAGGTTAAAAGTGATATACGACCCCACGCATCGCCCGGCTCCAACCTACACTTGAAGACCAAACAGGTTATTGTTTTCTGGAAACCCACTAAATGCAATCTGCAAATTCGCAATACTTCACATACGAACTACTTCAATACTTGAACTATATTTTCAGATAAAAATTAAACGGCGTTCCATAGTAAGATATTTTCCCCATTAACTTGTTTTTAATAGGACGTTTCGCTGATAATTTTACATGAGCATTGAGCACCAAAGTATCCAACGTATAGTATATCACATAAAGAAATGCAAGTACACTTACTTCCAAACGTAGTAAAATTCACCGTGCTGATGTTCTCCAGTAGATTTGGGCAGGTTCTGAAACAAAAGAGATGCACAGGAATATTTGTAGAAAAAAAGTGGCAAATGTAGAAACTACTGTTGGGGAAACAGGCAAAGAGTTTAGTGGAATGCTAAATGTTTTATGGAAAATTTTAAAAACAACGTTATAAATAGGTAACAGCTACCCAATTATAACAAATCAATTTATTATCTGTTATAAATATTAATAGTTACATTATTACACTTGTTAAAAACAGCTTATTTATTTCTCCAAAATTCGGTTTAATTGTTTCGCTGAACTCACTTCTAACAATTGTTGTTTGTGACACCATACTACCATTGTAAAAATCTTTTTATATATCTTTTATTCATTGGCCACTCTTTAGGGTATTCTATAAGAAACAGAGCGGTAGGTATTCAAGAGTGTATACTTTAATTAACAAACTTACCACCAACTCCCATGCCTTTTAAGCGCAATGATGTTCTTTCACTGTTCACCAACAACATTGCTGACGTCCTCCTGACGCAGTGACCAGTGTATTCTTTAGAATTTGACAATTATAAATACTCAGCTATTTCTGCAGGTATTTTTCCTAATTTATGTATAAGAACATATTGTTTGTAGCCTTTTCCACGTGAATACTTGAAGAAAAATCTCGAAGATTGCAAATTCGAGTTTTACCTAGTGTTATCTATTTGACTGGCGTTTTAGAAAAGCGGTGAGCTTTTTGTGTTTAAACACATCGGTGTTGTTGACGTTCAAAGTACCTTTCAACATTAAGTAAGCACTCCACAACGAGGAAGATTTCATCTTCTTTTATAATTGCGAAAAATACACCGGCAAAACTTTTCTGCTTTATCTGCTAATTCTTCTTCATCACTATCACTCATTGTTTAATAGTTTTTATAACATCTTATTTGTCTAACACCGAAACGCCAGATTAAGAAAATTTGCAATAAACAACATTGTTTCGACAACAACGACGGTGTATAAACCACCCTGGTCGAATCGTATTCGCAAGTTGTTTTGTGTATTTTATTATTTTAACAAAGAAAAGAGATAAAACGTAAATGATTGGCGAAAAACTTCGTCTCGGCTTTGAAATGCCAGCCGCGACATTAAATCAACATTAAACAAATAGCTATTTTCTACATGTTTAAGGTACGGCAAAGACCGCTTCTGGTGGTAGAAACACTATATGTAAACTAATTATTTGTTTAAACTTTGTTAAAGATTTTCTTTGCGTTTATTTGTATTGATATTTCCAAGAAGTGAAAAACTTTTTAATTTATGATAATTCCTATAACACGCGGTAAGATAACAGCAGCGCTGCATGGTGCAGTTTTATACACAATGGAGTGTAGGTATAATAATGCAAAAAAATCAGTGATAATGATAAACATAAGCTATTTATCCTGTTTTGTAGTTAGCGTTATTATTGAAAGGTATGTTCTCCGTCAATGACTCTTCTACTTAGTATACATTATCACTGCAATKTAAACTGTTGGATTGGTCGCAACACATCAGGTCCAATTTTATGAAGTAATATTTCTTGGTAATGCATGTTTTGTCAGAGCAATACAGATTCAAATATAAGTGTACAATACGTTTGGTACATATATTTATTTAACCTATAATGAGCTTTTGTTATACCTATTTTCAGAGAGGTACGGACGTCAAAAAACTAGTAGAAAGCATCGTCACTTAGGGGAAATTTGGAAGATAATTTATTTGATTTAGTTGCCAGTTTTAAGTGCGAATCATTGAATGTCCGAATAATAATAATAATAATAATTATTATTATTATTATTATTATTATTATTATTATAATAATCGAGTTTATTGGGAAAGCAGCTATAAGCTAATGAAAGAAAAATCAGAATTGTCTCTTATCTCCTAAAGGTAAAGACTAGCATGGTAGTTATTCTACTTAACCTAAAAAAATCAAAATAACAATAATGCATATTGGCGGTAAAACAGTACAAACAATAGGAACAGTGGTCGACAACCATTTGCAACAGATAGGTAACTTAACTTAATAACAAAAATCTTTTTTGCTCAAAAATAAGCACACTCACGTTAATAGCGTAACAAAGTGACCAGAAGAACTTCATCAGTCATGAACTAACCTAGTCGAGCATCGTGCAGAAATAACTTAAATTCAAAAAGCTTATTCATGCTAAGTTTCTTAAATTCTTCTGGCAAACAGAAAAAAGCAAAAGAAATCTCGAATTGTATTGCGAGAGTGTAGTTTTGAAACACGCTCAACACGCCGCATTCCAAGAATGAAGTGACAACAAGTATTCTGGACTCACTGAACTCTATTTCTATCGATAAAGTCTAAACAGGGACCAAAGATAAAATCAGAATAGTTAAATTGCGAATGTACAAGAGTATCGTATAGCTGTTTATTTAAATAGAAGTTTAAAAAATGCCGACTGGAATATAGAAGTTTAATCTGCAAAAAAGGTTTCTGAATTAATTTACTTGTGTGCTTCTTAAAGCGAACGTGATTGTCATCTCTCCTAAGTTTTTGGAAGAGTCAACAAAGCTTAGCTTAGAATTGTTAATAAATATATTCAAATTATTTTTAACAGAATCAATAAAGTTCCTGCTACCAAAGACCATAAGCCATGACTTATTCGCATTAAGTTTTAAATTATGTCCATTCAATAGGAGTTGAGTGTTTTCTAGTTCACGATTTTAGATAACATCGGAAGACTCAACATCACATTTGTCAGAAGTCAAGTACACCTGAGCGTCGTCAGCATACGCAAAGATACTGCAACTCTTAAACGAACTTAAGATGTTTAAAAAAAATTGGATACGGTCCACTCCGCTGCAAAACAGTGGAACGTGCCGAACCCGTCTGTTATTTACGACAGCTTCAGGTAATACTTATAAACCATTGTGAGCGGTAATCGGCTGTTCGTATAATGAGTCTCATATATCGTTGCTGGGTACTTTAACATTTTTATATCGAACAGCTTGGATTCTTCTATTTAAGTAAGACTTCATCAACAGCACTGATAATTGGTCAAACACGTAGTATTTCACTTAGCACAAAGCAAGTCATGGCCTATATATGGCAAGCAAGACCAAAGCGCTGCAGCAGCCCGCGTCATATGCTTTCAGCAAATCATCAGTTACCAAAACCAAAACGCTAGATGCACTACGACCTGAACGGAAACCATATAGAAAATCAGAAATAATTTTGTTAACAGCGATAAAACTATGTATCTGGTTGTGAATAATAGACTCAATTATTTTCCAGGCAACCGGCATCAAGTAACCAAGCGTTGCAGGATTTGGTTTCTTAGGTAACGGAAATGCTCTTGCCTTTTTCCCTACATCAAGAAAGTAAGCTTTTTCAATGCAATAATTAATAATATGTAAAAGATGAACATCAATGTAAGGGCTGCACAACTGTAACATTTTTAGTGCAATATTATCAAAACCAGATTTGTCCTTTTTTACCGTAAACAGAGTGCAGTTCCTCCAACGTGATCAACTTAAGGAAAAGCGATGTGTGTTATCTGAATAGGAATGACTACGGTAATGCTGAATTTTAAGGTCAGAATTATTATTTATTTCTTGGAAGAACTGAGCAAAGTATGCATTGATGTCCTCAATATTTGACATATTTTGAGGCAAATCAAGGGTGCTTTTACTATTACCAATGCCCAGTTCACGTAAAGCTGACCAGGTTTGGCGTTAATTATGGCAGGCATTTGTTATGGAATTTTGTTTAATATAATATCTTCAAACGTAGCATATATTTCTTGTTTTGAATATATAATCCAATAAAAATATATTGTTTAGGAACATTTCATTAATATTAAACGAATAATATATACTTATTCAAATAAGACATACTCGATTAAATAAATAATAGAAATTCCACTAGTTTCATTTGAAGAAAATCACGTACTCCATCTTATGCCTTAATTCTAAAGAAAATACAGGTATCTTAAAAAATATTTTTTAATTCATTTTCAACACCCTGTATATAAAAAAGAAGCGTTTTCAGATTTTTTTTATTCGAAAAAAGTTTATAAAATTACGTTTACTATCATCTATCAAGCGTTGTCGGTGTATTTCGGGGACACACTGTATATGAAGAAACAGCGATCCTTCGCTATGTAATTTCTTTTTACTGTTGATAATAAATGAAATATGCAATTCAGTTGACGAATGGTATTTGGTAATTTTTTATAGAAAGTAAAATAGATTGTCAACCTACCCATAAATAATGAAAAACAAAATATCTATGTACGTTCAGCATTTTATAAGTCGTGCACCGGAATATGCCAGAAAAAATTACGTTTAAAAATAAAGTTGCGTATATGTGAGAATATATTATTTTAAAAATGCCATTAATCGTAAATTTCGATTTGGTGTATCACAGATTCCTGTATAGTAAGCACTAGTGACAACTACCGACCAATTTCACAGTAATGACTAACAAGTTTAAATAAATTATTTTCTTTTATCAAAAAGTGGATTAATTAATGTTAAAAGAAACCTTTTCTGGTAGTGGAGCGCATCTGTCTAATAAAACATTGCTAGACGTCGGCAAAGAAAATAAAAACTGTACTGCAAACGATACGCGCCAAAGCAAACCAGTGCAGCTGAAATTTTACGGCGGTAAGTTTTCCCCTGACTTTACAGCACCTCTACTGCCGAATGTTGGTGGGGACCCTCAGCGTCTTGGAACGCGAATTGGCTACAACGCGTGGACTTCGTATCCCTCTTAATAAATTACTACACACCCCTATATTAATTAATCGGGATGTTATGATGAATTTTGTCAAACGCTTGGGTAAAATCTGTATAAACTGCATCGACTTGTATTTGATAGTCCAATGCTTCAATAATGTACTCCGAATAGGTTACAAAATTCGATTCATTTGACCGTTTTGCATAGAAACCGTGCTGTTATAATATTGTTTTAAGCGTATTAAATAATCTATTTTGAATCACTGGCTCGAATATTTTACTAAATACTTTACTTACTGCATGAGTTCCTCTCACCACTTTTCTATATTGGAGTTATATAAGCAACTTTCCACGAAGAAGGGAATTCACAGTTTTCTAAAGACTTTGTAAATATTATAAACAGAGGTTTCTTATGTATAAGGTATGCATTATTTTTATTTATTCATATTTATATATTATATTATTTCCTACTTATCCAATCGTGAGCAAATAGTTTCTTCTCAGTAAGAGTGCGTTACCATTTAACTTCTGAAGTTACCTCAAGGGTCAAATTTAGGACCTCTGCTTTTTCTAATTTACGATAATGATTGTTCTAATATTTTCTCCAGCAATCATCTGATTATGGCTGATGATATTAAAATATTTCATTATATTAGTGCTCTCTCAGACTGAAATTATACAGCAAAACATTAAAAAAAGTAGATGAATGGTATCGTAGTATGTTTAATTCCTTCTAAATGCAATGCTATTACTTTTTGCAAGCAGAAACGCTCTGTAAAGTTCAGCTACAAAATAAGCAACCAAGAGTAACTTCGATGTGATACTGTTCGGGGTGTCGGTGTGTTATTTGACTCGCGACTTGTATTTGCTGAGAATATACAAAATGCTTCTGCTCTGCCTATAAAGCGTTTGGCTTGATTTATCGCAATTGTAGGGACTTTAAAAATCGTAATCGGAGTTTAATGTCATTTTATATCAGTCTAGTACGGACAAAAATTGAATGCTGTTCGCTGGTGTGGTATGCTATATTAATAGCTTAGAAAATACGTTTGAAATTCTTCAAGTTTCTAGTTTCTGCTGTTCATGGTATATCCGTCTAGAGGTGTTGATCACTCTCTATTACTTTCGCGCTTATTCAATCTTTGGAAATGCGTCGAAGGTTGGCTTCAATAAACTTCTGCATTCTAAAATAGATGTACCTTTAACTGTTGAAACATCGGCAAGTCAAAAAGTAATACGAACGTTATGTTGTATTCGCCCATTAATTCTGCTGTTGCAACTGTTGATCCGATGCATGATATAAGGACACTTGATCGTAGTTAAGAAATAATAAAAATTTAATATTAAAGATATTTATTAATTCCGTATACCTACAGATTTAAATTATTATCACAAAACATGTTACAGGTAGTACATGCAATAAATAAATATCTATTACTACAACAATTACGCAGTACATACAAAAAAAACCTAATAGACATACAATGTTAAAATAACAGTGATTATTTACAATATAATATAAATATGTACATCTTGACATTTGAATTTGTTTAATTATAAAAATTACAAAAAGTAACAGATTGTGCACAAAGGGTGAACATTGATATTATTTTACCTATTTTTATACAAATATATCAAGCAGAATCAAAGATTCTGTATTAAATAGAAACTATTAATTTTAATGTTTTTAGAAATGAATGTTGGTGTGTATATTATATATTTCAAAGAATTTAAAGAATTATGAAATTATTTCCTGCGTAGCTGTAAAGAAAAATAATAATGATCAATGACGATTTTAAATTCTATGCAATATAAATATAGAAAAATAAATGACCAATTTTTTTAACCTGAATGATGATAAAGATCTCAATCGCAATAGTGATGAAATATGTTCAGGATTTTTGACTTGAATGCCAAGATGGACATGTACTGGCATCTATCAAGAGAACCAATAAATCACTCAAGGCGATAAGATCGAATAGGAAAAAAAGGCCCAGTCAGACACAAAAGGATCACCAGCGTGTGTGTGCGATGTTAATTTATTGCCAATATTCGCGATCGCCCAGGTTCTAACTGAGTAAATCTATCAAAAGGGGGTTCCTCATTTCCATGTCCTTATTCTTCCCAACCCCCCTAAAGAGACGAGGAAGTCAGGAAAACTGGAGTAAGTGCGCTTTATTTTTTTTACTTATAATCACGATCTGGTGCATAATTATTTGGTCCTATCGAGCCGGACGATTAGTTCCGCGATTTTAATAAGTTAGTTAGCTTGAGGCATTTGTAAAGTTGAAAGATTGTAATTTTCAACGTTTTCTTAGGCCTGATTCTTAAGGCGCTGTAAAGTAGATAATGCCTGTTTAAGGTCGATTCAGACAGGTACATCCGTTCGTTAGGAACCTGTTCGCTCTTATCGCTACTTTTTCTTACAGTCTTATTTCTGCTTGAAATATTTACCGTTGTAAATTTATTTTACTGGGAATTGATTAATAGGTGGTAAATTAATTGATGCTAGTACTTGTCTTTAAGTCATTACTAATAATAGTAATAAATAATAAACAGTGATGGCTCCGAAAGCGGAGGATACTATAAAAATTTTAAATGCTAAACAGGCTACGCTTTTTCAGCGTATACAGCGCATTTTCGATTTATCTAAAAATATAGAGGATCCGAAAGTTCTGCAACAATTTAAAGTGTCGTATCGTTTAGTAGATAAATGCTTTACAAATGGAGCTAGATCCAGAATTTGTTCCAACTTTTGCGGACGCTATTCGGGATCTTGTTGAATATATAGAAGATGCTGCTGAAAGATCAGCTTTAAAGGGAAATGGTCAGTCAACCTCAACCACTTCATCGGATACCTCGAATGTTGCGGGTTCGTCCATTCGTCTCCCGAAAATCGAACTTCCTTCTTTTAACGGGGATCAAAGACAGTGGATTAATTTTTATGAGGTTTTCAAAAATCTTGTCCACGAAAATAAAACTCTGTCGGATCAGCAGAGAGTACAGTACKTAATTTCTAAACTTTCTGGTTCCGCTTTAAATATATGTAAGCATTTATCACCAACCGCGACTAATTATTCCATAATTTGGGACGCCTTGATAGATAGGTATAATGATCCTAGAGCCCAAGCTGATGATTATTTAGATCAGATTTTTGATTTTAAAGCTTTGCGTTCAGAGTCTCGTGAAGGTCTAAGAATGGTGTTAGATAAATTTTGTGCACCGATAACAGCATTAAAGCGTTTGAATGTAAACGATTTAGCTGATACTATTTTTCTCAATCGAGGATTGAAAATTTTAGATCCAGAATCACGTCGAGCTTTTGAATCGGCGTTCAGAGAAAAAGATATCCCTACCTATACAGATTTCGTAAGTTTTATTGAAAAGCAAATCAAGACATTACCATTTGATCGTAGTTCATCATCGAACAAATATGCATTTGTAACGAAGTTACAGTCTCCGCCTTAGTCATGCCACGAATCGCGTCCATGTTTCCGTTCAGAGCCCGCTTAGATGGCACTGAAAACATCTGCCATCTAATTCTCCCGCTGATCCGTCCGACCGTCGCTGACAAAAGCACACCGGTTKGTGCATACCGGCAGTTCTGACCGATCCGTCGTGCMAGCAACAAGCTCAGGTGAGTAAACGCTAGTAAGTAGCTTGGGCATTGTGGTGACTTCCCTGTTCGCCACGATCCCTTTCCTGCCATCCTCTGTGGTGCGCCGCATGCTAGTTTTTTTTTAGGCGGTTCGCTTTCAGACAAACTACACAGAGAGTTATTTGCTGGGTATTTGCCGCATGCTAGTTTTTGTAGGCGGCCCGTACACGGTGAATTACTCTCTCACGTCCCGACCGTTTCTTCCCACCGACTGTTACGCCGACCCGACCAGCTGATTGGGGTGCGCCGCATGCTAGTTTTTGTAGGCGGTCCACTCCAGTCTTACTGTGCGGGGGTTATTCGCTGGGTATTTGCCGCATGCTAGTTTTTGTAGGCGGCCCGTGCCTGGGGAATAACTTGAACTACGACACCGACTGTTACGCCGACCCGACCAGCTGATTGGGGTGCGCCGCATGCTAGTTTTTGTAGGCGGTCCACTCCAGTCTCACTGTGCGGGGGTTGTTCGCTGGGTATTTGCCGCATGCTAGTTTTTGTAGGCGGCCCGTGCCTGGTGAATAACTCGACTTACGTCACCGACCGTTACGCCGACCCGACCAGTAGGTTGAAGTGCGCCGCATGCTAGTTTTTGTAGGCGGTCCGCTCCAATCTTACTGTGCGGGGGTTATTCGCTGGGTATTTGCCRCATGCTAGTTTTTGTAGGCGGCCCGTGCCTGGTGAATAACTTATTCACGACACTGACTATTATCACTTCTGACGACGTTCACCCCGTCTCTCACCAAATTCGACCGTCCCGTACATATCCTGCCCTGTAACACCCACCTTTTTCACCCGACATTGCAGCTTACTGTTGCTGGCACCACTTTTACCGCTTATTGTATCATAATCACCGTACCGTTTCTTTCACCGTACCGTAATCATTGTTCACCGTAGTTACGTAACCGTAGTGTGGCTTGGCTAGGCATCGCATGGGGAGCCGTTGCGTAACTTAGAGCCATAGTGTAATTTTGCCTGTATAACCATTTAACATAGAATAATAAACTGCATTTCTAGGTGATTGTTGGTTTTACTGCTTGCACCGCCCGCACCCCGCTAATATCTTTTTCAGCACACGGCAACCACCCTCGGGTCTTGTTCCCTGGAGTGCCGTTTCTCCACTGCAGCTGCCCTGGACTGTGTGTTAAAAGGGGATAGCACACAGAAATCTGAGGAGCATACCTCAGTATAATAAAAAACTGGCGCCCGAGAACACCGTCTGACGTCACGCTAAGTGATTACGTTAGCACCGTACCGCACATTACGTACCACCGTCCGTCCGCCCTCCGAGCCGAAGGCCCGTTCCGCTGCTAACACCGAAAAAGGCGTCACACATTATCCAATAAAGCAATACTACTAAGCCTCATGCTTTGGTAACTTATTCTAAACCACGTTATGCTCATCCAAATGGAAATAAAACCTCTACGTGCATGATTTGCCGCAAAGGCATGCACGCATTAATTGATTGTGTAGAATTTTTTAAATTGTCTCCTTGGGATAGATATCGTTTGCTAAAATATACAGCCGTTTGTCTGAAGTGTTTTTCAATAAACCATTCTGTATCCAATTGTGATAAAGAGGTCAAATGKATGCAGTGTAATAAGCCACATCATACTTTATTACATTTTGAATTCAAGACAAGTTCACCAGTAAATTCTAATTCTGAGGCTGATAATCAAGCCACTTCTTCAGTTCTTTGTTCTGTTGCTAATAATGACAGTCATTCCAAAGCTGAAGTATCATCCACGGTGTTATTATCTACAGCTCGGGTAAACGTAATTAATGAAGAGGGTAAATCTTATGATGCTCGATTGTTAATCGACTCGGGTAGTCAATGTCATTTCTTGACAACTAAATTTTGTAGAAAGATCAAGTTAAGGATGAATTCAGTAAAATCATCCATTATAGGTTTCGGTGTTACGCTAAACCCGATTCGCGGAAAAACATTCTGTTGTATTAGCTCCAAAATTAATCCTGAAGTTTCTTTTTCGTTTGAGCCTTTCTTGTTGATAAATCGTAGATACACTACCTGGTAGTTTTGTCGATTGTTCCCATTTAAGGCATTTACAGAATTTGAAACTAGCTAATGAGCGTTTCCACATACCTGGAGAAATAGATGGTATCATAGGCGCTGAGATAGTTCCTCATCTATTAAAAGGAGAACACTGTCAAATACAACCAAACCAGTTAGTCGCGGTTGATAGTGTTCTGGGCCATATTTTAATGGGGAAAGCTCCGATTTTGGCTTCATCAACAAACAATGTCAGTAGTTGCATAATGGCTTGTCATCCCACAGTTGATTCGTTAATTAGGAAATTTTGGGAAATTGAAGACATTCCAGATACAAGTGTTCGTCGCTCCTCGGATGAAATCGATTGTGAAAATCTTTATCAGTCCACTGTTCGTCGATTGCAGTCCGGACGATTTGTAGTGTCTACCTTTTCGTGATAATCCTGATCGGTTGGGAGATTCATTTGAAATGGCTAAACGTAGACTTCTTTTTTTGGAGAAACGACTGGAACGTGATCGTGGGTTTCGTAAGTCGTATCATCAGGTGATGATTGATTATTTACAGCAAGGACACATGTCGTTAGCAAAGAAAAATCTCGATTGTAAGGGATATTACATTCCTCATCATGGATTTTTTAAACAAAAAAGCAGTAGCACGCCCATGCGTGTTGTGTTTGACGCCAGTGGTAAAACTGACAATAATTTATCACTAAATGAGATATTGTTTGCTGGTCCAAAGTTGCAAAACGACATTTTTGTTCTGCTAATAAATTTTCGCTTATTTTCTGTTGCGCTTAGTGCCGATATTAAACAAATGTATCGTCAGATCATAGTAGACGAATCACATAGAAAATATCAACGGATTGCTTGGAGATTCTCTTCCAAGGATCCTATTGAAACGTATGAGTTAAATTGCGTTGTTTTTGGCATTAGTTCATCGCCATATTTGGCTTTAAGAACGGTTCATAAACTGGTTGAGGAAGACGGGAAAAACTTTCCAGCTATTAAGGATAGATTACCGAAAGACATGTATATGGATGATTTTATAACTTCTGTTCCATCATTGGATGAAGCCGCCGTATTATATCAGCAGTCTAAGGGACTGTTCGAGTCAGGTGGATTTCAGTTGACAAAGTGGGCTTCTAATGCGCCAGAAATTCTAGATTTCTTGCCTTCAGATGAAAATGTTTCTCTTACTAGAGGTCTTGAGCATGATAGAACATTCTACATCTTAGGTCTGGAGTGGCTGCTGAATCCTGGTGATGTTTTTCGCTTCCAGATTCACGGGATAACAAAAGATGTAACGAAACGTACAATTCTTTCGGCAATTGCACGATGTTCGATCCTTTGGGATTTTTTTCACCCGTAACGTTATTCTTAAAAATCATACTTAAACAAATGTGGCAACAGCGATTGGAGTGGGATGATCCTTGTCCTCCTTGTATTAAGGCACAGTGGGAAATCTTTCAGAAGGAATTATCGCATTTATCTGGAGTTTTAATTCCAAGACATATCGGTATATCTATACCCAGTAAAGTCACGTTGATTGGTTTTTGCGATGCCTCTGAGTTAGGATACGGAGCAGTCGTATATGTAAAAAGCGAGGAGGATAAAAGGGATGCTCAAGTGTCATTGTTGTGCGCCAAATCCAAGGTGGCCCCGATTAAATTTCAAACCATTCCGCGCTTAGAACTTTGTGCAGCGCTTTTGTTAACTAAACTTATGTGTACAGTATTGTCTGTGATCCGTGAACGGTGTGAAGTTCATTGTAGTTACGCATTCTCCGATTCTATGGTAGTACTTCACTGGATTAATACTCCTTCTTCAAAATGGCAAACCTTTGTCGCTAACCGCGTTGAAAAAGTTCAGGAAGGTAAAATAGATCACTGGCTTCACGTAGCAGGTTCCGAGAACCCAGCTGATTGTCTTTCAAGAGGACTGACACCTTGTGAATTGATTGCGAGTTCATCCTGGTGGACAGGACCGTTTTGGTTAAAGTTGGAGCAAAATAATTGGCCCATAAGTTGAGATTCGGAACCACTAGAGTACCAGCCAGAATTAAAAAATCATCAAGCGGTTCTAACAACAGTTGAGCCACGKGATATTGAGATTAATTCTATATATACTCTAATTAAACGTTGCTCAAATTATACTCGTTTGTTACGTATTTTGGTGTACGTTTTGAGATTCTTAAAGTTGTTGCCCAAACGAACTATTATTAGTTTCAGTGATTTGAATGCTGCTGAATTAAATGTATGTCGAGTTGTTCAGACTGTACATTTTTATTCAGATATCAATAAACTGCAAGGTGGCCAATTTTGTTCCAACCGACTTCAACGGTTGACTCCATTTTTAGATCAGGAAATTATGCGCGTTGGAGGTCGATTAAGGAACTCTGATGAAGATTTTGATAGTTGTCATCCTATTGTGTTACCAAAACGAGATACTTTTGTTGATTTATTGATCGAAAATTATCATCAAAGCAACTGCCATGCAGGACCGCATTTGTTGTTGTCTATATTAAGACAAAAATTTTGGATTCTTTCCGCTCGTCATGTAATACGGGGTAGAATTCGAGCTTGTAATAGTTGTTTTAGGATGCGGCCTTCAGTTGCACCCCCCAAAATGGGCAATCTTCCTGCTTGCAGAGTGTCCCAATGTAAACCATTTTTACAAAGCGGGGTAGACTACGCTGGACCGATTAGTATTACCATGGCGCGTCGGAGAAAACCTGTTGTACTCAAAGCCTATATTTGCTTATTTGTGTGTTTATCCACCAAAGCGATTCACACCGAATTAGTTTCTGAATTGTCTACTGCTATGTTTCTAGCAGCCTTTCGCAGGTTTATTTCTCGTAGAGGTCCTTGTAATGTTATATTCTCAGATTCTGGGACAAACTTTGTGGGCGCACGTGCGCAACTAAAAGAGTTGCCGCAATATTTGAATTCCGCCGATTATCAGGACGCATTAAATGATAACTTTGCTTGCCACCGAGTAGAATGGAAGTTTATTCCTCCGGGAGCTCCGCATTTTGGAGGCATTTGGGAGGCCAACATTAAGTCAGTGAAGTCTCACCTCTTTCGTGTGATTGGAAATCAACTTTTAACTTATGAAGAGTTGAACACGGTTTTAATACAAATCGAAGCGATGTTGAATTCCAGGCCCCTTTGTCCACTAAGTTCAGATCCTGGAGAACCACTTGCATTGACACCGTCTCATTTTTTGACTTTAACTCCTCTTAAGTGGATTCCTGCGGCGGATGTAGTCGATATTCCTCTTCCTAGGTTGTCTAGATATCAGCTAGTAGATCACCTGATTCAATCATTTTGGATAAGATGGCGGAAAGAATATCTTCATGAGCTTCAGGTCCGAAATAAATGGTCAAAGACGTCCCCTTCTCTTTTTGTAGGGACTGTGGTGATTATGGATCAGCCCAACTTGCCGCCTCTGCAATGGCCACTAGGTGTATTGGAGCAAATATATCCTGGTACCGACGGGATGGTTAGAGTCGCATTAGTTCGAACGACTACTGGCCGCTATAAAAGACCAGTAGTCAAATTGTACCCCTTACCTTCACAATAATTTATTGCCCAGTTAAGGGGATGTATATAATGTTGTTTATAGTTGGTGAAGGTTTTAAGGGATGTTATACAGATCCTGAGTTATCAGTATCATATAATTATTTTTTTTAATTATTTTTGTTGTTCATTTAATTATACTTGGGCTGAAGACAGTTCTTCAGAGGTGGGGGAATGCTCAGGCTAGATTTTTGACTTGAATGCCAAGATGGACATGTACTGGCATCTATCAAGAGAACCAATAAATCACTCAAGGCGATAAGATCGAATAGGAAAAAAAGGCCCAGTCAGACACAAAAAGATCACAAGCGTGTGTGTGCGATGTTAATTTATTGCCAATATTCGCGAKCGCCCAGGTTCTAACTGAGTAAATCTATCAAAAGGGGGTTCCTCATTTCCATGTCCTTATTCTTCCCAACCCCCCTAAAGAGACGAGGAAGTCAGGAAACTGGGGTAAGTGCGCTTTATTTTTTTTACTTATAATCACGATCTGGTGCTTAATTAAAATAAATTCCCTAAAAAATAATAAATGACTACTACAATTTAGTTATGCTTTTCTATACAAAAATTGTGAAGAAGAAATATAACAAAACTCGATTACACCTCTGACTAATAATTCCGGTAGTAAATATTCATAATAAAATTCTTTTAGTTCAGGAAACATTTTTCCCCAGAAAACTACGCTTTTATCTATTTTTGAGATAATATGCCTTTTGGGGTCCAAACAATAAACATGCAAAAGATTCTTTTTTGTAATGTTTAACTGGCTTTGACCTTGATAATAGTAAGCATCGGTTGTTTTTAATTGCAAACTTCCGCCTTCTGCTGGATGCCGTATTCGATATACTTATTTCCCAAAAATGTTGAATGTAAAATGTTACCAACAGTTTTTTCTATCGTTTTTTCTCGCAACTGCACACGGTAGTGAGCCGCTTCAGCCTTTCGTGGCGCCATAAAGATGAAAAACTTTGTTCAAGTGATTTTTTTTACTTATTTAATTTCATCTGAAGTTTCCTTTAATGAAGAAAGAAATGTTTCTTTTTTTTCCACAAAAACTTGTACTGTTGATTAATATTGTTCGTCTCACGTCTATTTTGTTTTCTTTCGATGCAAAGCTGTTACATTTTCTTTTTTTTATTCATACGATTCGTCCGATTACGTACACAAACACTTACATATCTTTTTATGTAATTTACCGCACCACCCCTACCAATTCTTGAATGCAACTTTTCGCTAAAATTTGCATTGCTATTGAAAGCAAAAGCAGCCGCAAAAATCTTCTTTCAGCTTTTTCAGCTTTGTTATTTGTAGCACTAATAATTAAGCTTGTAGCGTGAAATTTTAAACGATTTAATAATTTATTCAAATCATGTAATAATCCACATTCTTTCAAAAATGGAATGTAATTTTGTTCTGTTCTGTTTAGGGAAGTTTGGAATTTTTGCGATGTTTGATCGCACAATCTACAGCTAAACGTAGACGTTTAGTGTTTCCTTTCACAACACACGAATTGGTACAGGAACCACAACGCCGTTAGACCTATGCCTTTTTTTGTGGTAATTCTAATAATCCATTATAATAGTTTTTGTAATCAAACATGAAATTATCAAAATCTACGCGACATAAAAAAATCCGATGAAAAACTATTAAGCAAAAGTAGTTTACAGAAAGTATAGTAAGCTGTGTTACAATTTTCAGCAATTTTATTTTGCTACCATAATGGCACAAGGATGTATGTGAACTTTGAATTGAAGACATGAGTAGATGAAGGTGTTATGTTACATAATTGAGTAGTTTAGTAAATTGAGGTTAAAGTTTTAAGTCTGGAACTTTCTTAATGTAACGCAAATAATAATTATTAATAAACTAAATGGTAACTAATAGTTGCAAAATATGTGTGAACAGTATCAAATTAATTAAAAGTATGTTTTGAAAATAATAATTATCGAAACATTTTACATAACACCTGTTACGCTAGAATATTCACTAAGAAGTAACAGACAGTAGTCTTTTGCTGATACTCCAGGTAACCAGTTGTGTGGGTGCCGTAGCTGCAGTCGGGCTGGTCGTAGGTAAAAAAAAAAGTTAAATAATTAAGGGCGCCAAGAAGTTGTAGAACCACAACCCATCACAAGCACTAAGTTCCGATACCACCAACTCCTAATTAGTATCTGTAATACAAGCTGTAAATTGGAGAATTCCCTGAAGCACTAMGACTGTTAAAGTAAACGCCAACGCGATATTCAACCCTTTTATTATCACAACAACAATTAATTTAATTAGGCTAGGCAAAATTTCAGTACCATAAACGATCGGAATATTACACACACTCAAGATCTCGCGTCCCGTATCCACGTCTGGCCAGCGCACATACGTTCGCGAGGTACAGATTACTCTAATAATAATTTACATCAATTAAAAAAGAAAAGGTTCAGCATACAAAAATGATAATCAAGGTGTCGGAAAACGAAAGGGATCGTAAAATAAATTTAGTGAATTAATAGACAGTTAACAAAAATTAAAGTTATGGTATCGTAACGTAAGGGGCGGCTTCACGATTGCTCAACGTAGTTCTTTTTAGAAATAGGTAGAGGCGGATTATGTTACCGTTAGATTTGATGCCAACGATAGCCGAATCACAACGGCTAGGATTACTCTATAACGCGAGTACTACCCCTTAAACAGAACACCAAAAATGAAGTTTCAAATTAAACAGATGGGAGAACGTGCTCCGTGAGAACCACCTATTACGAATTCTTAAATTATAGGAAAATTCTTAAAAGGTAAATAATTTCACACAATGGATAACTATTACTAACTACTAATTAATCGCTCTTACTAAATTACTATTATTATAAAGTCCTATTTAATCATACGGAAAAGGAATCGCCTGGCCTTGGGGATGCTATCGCTCATAAACAGAAATGCCGAAGCGTTAACCCTGGTGAGCAAGGCCTATGATTCTTTCTAGCGATGTCAGTTTCCGTTAATCTGGAACAATATCACGAGCAATCTCTACGTCTGGCCTTGGGGATGCTATCCCTCGAAAACAGGAATATCGAAACGGCAACCCTGGTCTGCAAGGCCTATCAGTTTTTCGACGTTGTCAATTACTGTCGAAAGGGAATCTCCAAAATAGCAATCTCCAAAAGGACCCTAAAACGTACTGCGGCTCAGAAAGCTGCTATTAGAACATTAAATCACCTACCTCCGATGGATAGAGGGTAAAGGGAAGGGTTTGTCTCCTGAAGGAGTACGCGGCCGATATGATCCCCAAAATTTGGGTTGTAAATCTGCAGCTGTCACAAAGACTGACTACCTTAGTCACCACAAAGCTGCAGGTCCACTCTAGGTTTTTGGACACCTATCCCAACAACGGGTGATCCTGAACGACCAATTCTTTTTCCAAAAAACCACTAGCCAACGAATCTCACCTTTGGATGACAATCTAATTTTTTTTTGTTAAAAAAAAATGTCAGCGCGACAGATAAGCTTGCTTAGAAAAATGAAAATAGAGCAAGGCTTGTCGATGTCCCTTGAAGGTATAATGAATTAATGAAGTCAGCTTAGTTTGAAAAACGAAACCGTAACACGCCCCCTCCAATTTCAGAAAATTTTCTCCAAGTACTAAGGCTAACAAAGCATAAACTGGTAACTGCTATACCGAATTAAGATTAACTTTACCTGCTAAAATATACTACTATCCTATTTAATAATCACTCATTCACCTAAATTACTTAATCAGTCTCATTTGATGGATGCTCCTTCAAATCCTGTGGGTGATACACCCCCTTGCTTTGTCCCCTCTCATTCACCAATTCATAAGCTAAGGGAGACAGCTTTCTTTTTATTACGAACGGTCCAACATATCGCGGGGATAATTTTGATGTAATATAATTAGCTGCATCAGAGAGTACATGAGATTTATGATAAACTCTATCCCCGACGGTGTACTGTCTTGGGCGTCTACGCAAGTCATATCGCTTTTTCGTACGAATATGGGAGGAGTCCAGACGTTTACGCACGAAATCGAACAACTTCTGCATTTCTTGAGGTCTCTTATCGACATTAGTTTCTTTACAATCGAAATGGGGTCGATTATATGTTTCTCCGTTACAAATGTGTTCTCTGCCAAAATTGATGAAATATGGAGTGGCTGCTATGGTCTCATGAATTTGAGTTCGTATAGCACAACCAACTTGTTGTAGTACTTCACCCCATTTTCTCTGAATATCAGAAACATAGGCAGTCAACATGGTCTTAATAGTACTATTCACGCGTACTACTGGATTGGCCTGAGGATGGTACAGASTAGTATTCAAAATTTTAACTTTATAATGTTCGCACAGGCGAATAAAGTTACGACTTTTAAATTGAGTTCCATTGTCAGATATCAGATACTGAGGCACCGAAAACAGCAGGAATACCTGCTCTTCTAAGTATTTGACACAAGCTGAAGCAGAAGCCACCCGCAAAGGATGCAGTAAGACGAACTTACTAAAATAATCTTGAACAACGAAAATGTATCTATATCCTGATGTAGATCTTGGCAAAGGTCCACATAGGTCCACGCTAATCATTTGCCAAGGACGCGTCACTCGAGGGTGCTGTCCCATCAAGCCAGCTGGAGGTCGTAGATCAGACTTGACAGAAAGACATATTCGGCACTTTTTCACATACCTGGCAACATCTGATCGCATTTTTGGCCAATAGTACTGTCTTCGTAAGCGCTCATACGTTTTAAATATGCCAGAGTGACAAGCGGTAACCGAATCATGATAATCTTTGAGCAGTTTGTAACAATTAATTTTCCAAAAAACATTTCCATTTCAATCTGACAGCATAGTTCATCGTTTTCTGTATAGTATCCCTACTCCGACACTAAGGTCATAATTGATAACGCTGCAATATGGAACATTTGAGGTGTTAAATCCGTGCGATCAGCAGCTCACTGACTGCAAGTAAGATTTGCTACTCTTTATTTAAACACCTAACTACAATTATATCAGGCCAACCAACACCTAAGGTATGACTAATCTAGTTATATAATTCAATTGCTAATTTACCGTCGTGGATTTCAGGCCTTTACGGTATCATTACCAATATTTTATCGTCATCGCCGTCGCCATTTTTGTTGTTCGATTTTTCGTTGTAAGAAATCTTCGTTTTTCCAATTTTGGAGTACCATTGCGACGTATCCTACAAGATTCACGTAGCAGCCACGAAAACCGTAGACTACCTTGTTTAGAATCTGGGAGAGCCATCAGGAATAATATTTGGACAGGTGGATTCATCAATAGCCGCCGTATCATTACATCCCAGGGGATATCTACAATAAAAAGGAAAACAGATAAGCTATACTGTGCTAATAACTTAAATAATTCAATTAAAAATTTATATTTTAAGTCATACTTACCGTTCGTTGCGATCACATCCAATTTCAGACTTTTTTTTGTGTCGATACTTATCTATTTACGGCAGTTTACAAACGTCGTGTATATTCGACACGTACATACTTACTTGTCAAACAGTTGTAAAGGCCATACACGTGTATCACCTGAATTTAATACTATGCAATGTCACAACAAATTTTGAGCTATTAGTATCACATCATGTACCCTTTGTAAAAAAAAGACTAATTATTAATTAAACTAGTACTTTTAAAGATATCTTGTGTTCTCTTAAATTTTAACTTATGTGCTTTGCTATTTTGGGCATTTAAGTTACGTTTTCACAAATTAGCTTGCGCCCTATATTAATTATTGTTTGTTCTTTTATAACGTGAACCCACCCCTTATTGCCATCGCAAAAAATAAAAGAGCTGCCGTACGCAATAGTGAAGGTAGGTAAAACTACGTCACACTATTTATTTTGGCACCCTTGTACGTGGGACCGGATTCATTAATTAATTTATTCATTAATTTAATTCATTAATTTAACTTTTGAAAATATATTTTGGATGTGGTGATAGCATTTTCGTTGCCGTTTGTCGATTTTACGATACGCAAAAACGCGCATAAAAACGATTAGCTTATCTGTGTTCGCTGTTTGAATTCCGTTAAAGTGCCAATTTCCAGGCAAGGTTATACATATTTAATTTAGTTGAATATTGTCTTTCCGCATTTTCTTGGTACGCTTTTCGGKTGGATCTTTGTTGCATTTGTTGTCTTCTGCGTTTGTTCCATTCGTATTATTCGTTTTATTCTGCTATCATTATGGATT